>CM044894.1:17405810-17908244 GCA_024500025.1 Syzygium aromaticum | reverse complement strand
CGAACTCCGCCGGACACCAACGGCCGTATCTCCTCCACTTCTTCCCCGGGTCTCCCTCGCCGGAAGAGACAGTGACGGAGAGAGAGAGAGAGAGACGATGGAAGCGGCGGCGGAGGGGCTGTGGGGGCTGGCCGACTACTCGGAGCGGCGAGGGGAGGTGGGGCAAGCGATCAAGTGCCTGGAGGCGGTGGTGCAGACCCCGACCTCCCTCCTCCCGATGGTGGAGGTGAAGACCCGCCTCCGCATCGCCACCCTCCTCCTCCGCCACTCCCACAGCGTCACCACCGCCAAGTCCCACCTCGAGCGCTCCCACCTCCTCCTCAACTCCATCCCTTCCTCCTTCGACCTCAAGTTCCGCTGCTCCAGCCTCCTCAGCCACTGCTACCACCTCATCGGCGCCATCGCCTCCCAGAAGACCATCCTCCACCGCGCCCTCGACCTTGCCTCCTCCCCTCCCGCCGCCTCCTCCGACCCGTAAAATCCCCCCCTCCCCCACCCCTTTCTCTGCTTTCTCATCGTTCATCTGCTTGCTTTCTCTTATCGGGATTCCTTTCTGTTTCTGGAAGGGTCGCCGCCAAGCTCTGGTCCTGCAACTTCTTCTCGCAGCTGGCCAACTCTCTCATCATCGAAGGGGACTTTCGCAACTCGGTGTCCTCCTTGGAAAGCGGGCACCGGTTCGCCGCCGAATTGGGCTACCCAGAGCTAGAGGTTGGTGTTCTGCATCGATTCCGGAATTCGAGTATCCGGAGTGCTTGATTTCGCTGGCAATTTGTCGTGTTTCGATGCGCGTAAGATAGGATGAATAGCCTAGCATGTCCTCAAATCTTTTCGTGCATGTATGGGGGAGAATCTGCGGCGCTGGGTTTATTTGCGTTTTACTTTTGGATGAGTTTGAGGGACATGGTGTTTGCAATTGTTCTGACTCCTCGTTTCGGCATGATGGATGGATCAGATGTTCTTCGCGACATCTGTTCTGCACGTGCACCTGATGCAATGGGAGGATGAGAGCACCGTAGAAAGAGCTGTGCATAACTGCGACAGGGCTTGGTCCTCCATTCAGCTAGATAGAGTAAGTTTGGGTTTGGATCCGTAGGATGGATACTACCATTCTTATTTTCGGTATGCACATCAAGCGAACTTCTGATATATATGGTTTTGATTCGCTATCTGTTTCTGGTGCAAAGCATTCTTGAGTTCTCATTAAATTTGGTTCTTTTTTCTTTTGTATAATTCCAAACTCCAAAAGCGAAAAGGCTCCCTTGGTCTACTGTTTTACAACGAGCTGCTGCACATCTTCTATTGTCTTCGGACTTGTGACTACAAGGGCGTTGCAGAGCACGTTGAAAGATTGGATAATGCTATGAAGGCTGATTCGCAAATGACGCAGAATATACAAGAGCTAACAAGAGAACTTGATGCTTTGGATCAACGTCTCTCCCAGCCTGACCTGCACCCGAGGGATATATCAGCGTTGTCTAAAAGACAAGTACAGCTTCAAGAGCAGCTGAAAAGCATGACTTCTGTAAATTCATCTGGGCCTCTGGAGCCAGATCAATATATCAATATTAAGCAGCTGTGGGGAGATAAGCTGGAGCTGGCCCCTCCTCCCATGAATGGGGAATGGCTTCCTAGAAGTGCTGTGTATGCACTTGTTGATCTTATGGTGGTAGTTTCTGGACGTCCAAAAGGACTGTTCAAAGAATGCAGCAAGAGAATCGAATCTGGCATGCTTATTGTCCAGGGTCAGTGCTTCTTTGATACAATTCCTTCCATTTGTGTTAGCAAGGTCATCTTTTTGCCAAGATCAGCTGCATGTGTAATCCCTTTTGCTAATCACTCCAGAGTCAACCTGAAAAATAACTTGCATGATTCTGTCGTCTTACTTTGTGATCTACATATGTCTGCTCTAAGAAAGCACACAAGTTCAAATAATCTGAATCATGTAATTTTCACAGATGAGCTGGTGAAGCTAGGCATAACTGACAATGTGAAAGGTAAGCTCCTGCTTGAACACCAGAAAAGCTGGGCACGTTTCCTTTGCATAAAGCTAAATGATCTTCCTGCTTCAAAATTTCTTTTTTTGGCAGAGGTGGATTTGCAACATTCTGCTATCTGGATGGCTGGTGTATATTTAATGCTGCTGATGCAATTTCTTGAAAACAAGGTGGCTGTGGATCTCACACGATCTGAATTTGTTGAAGCGCAGGAGGTTGGTGGCTTGCCTTCAGAATTTTGTGGAATTTGAAAGAATAAAAGAAAAGGTTTTTCTGTAGGAAGTGAAAATAAACTGTTTCTAGGTCGATAGTCGATACTTGACTTTTCCCAGAACTGCATCATTTACACTGCGTATATAAAGTCCATGGAATTACCGAGGAATGGGATTCTAGTATAAATAGAGAATACTGGGCCAAAAAATGGATTTGACAGCATCTGTGATTCTTTAAGATTTGAATCTGGTATTGCTCTTTGGAGTCCCCTTCTTTGTAAAGAAATTCAATGACTGGAAGTTTTGTTCTATTTACTCCTTTTCATCTCTTTATATAGCTAAGATCACATGGCTCGGGGAATAATAAGCTTATTTGGACTCTCTGCAAGAAGTAAAGCTTTTCTATAATCTTATTATGTAGCTATCGGTAATTCTCTATCAGAACTTTCAGCCACTTTCCTTATCAAGCTGTTTGACAGTCCAATGGATTTTACTGCTTGATCTGCACTAGAGGGATAGAACAGCATTGTCTAAAAAATATTGCAAACATGAGAGAGAGAGAGAGAGAGAGAGAGAGAGAGAGAGAGAGAGAGAGAGAGAGCGCGAGCTTGGTTTCTTTGTTTCTTACTATTTATGATCACTAAAATTGTTATCTCACAAGCTAAGAAAAACTAAGACTAGCATCTATACTTGCAGGCTTTGGTGCAGATGACACGAGAGAGAGAGGGAGAGAGAGAGAGAGAGCTTGGTTTCTTTGTTTCTTACTATTTATGATCACTAAAATTGTTATCTCACAAGCTAAGAAAAACTAAGACTAGCATCTATACTTGCAGGCTTTGGTGCAGATGAAGAAGTGGTTTACACGCTTTCCAACTATCTTACAGGCTTGTGAGAGCGTAATTGAAATGCTTAGGGGCCAATACGCCCATTCAGTTGGCTGTTACAGCGAAGCTACTTTTCATTACATTGAAGCAGCAAAGGTTTGTCTTCTGAACTAACCCTAACCGACTGTGGTGAGAGTTGAGTTGTAATTATTATGGTCTTGAAAAATTGCTAGGGTACTTTCCTGCTAAATAACTAAAACGCTTGTTTTCTTGCACCAAATTTTAAGCTAACTAAACTGATGATAAACTTTTAGATAACTGAGAGCAAATCAATGCAAGCAATGTGTCAGATTTATGCAGCTGTCTCTTACATTTGCATTGGAGATGCTGAGTCCTCTGCACAGGTAAATAATGAGATTGCTGAGATTTTGGCTTTTGTCATGTCATGATGCTCCTGATGTGGATTAGACTCTAATACTTGTTATTGTTTCCATCCAGGCACTCGACTTAATTGGGCCTGTTTACAGAATGATAGATTCTTTCACTGGAGTTCGTGAGAAAACCTGTGTCCTGTTTGCTTACGGTCTTCTGTTGATGAGGCAGCATGATTTACAAGAAGCTAGGTAAATTTCTTGCCTCCTTGAGATTTCTTTCCCGAGTTTGGGTAGGATGCTTATTGATGCGACTTTGGAGGGAAACTAATGCATTTAAGAGAAAGGAGAAAGGAAATGTAGAAATTCTCTCTGACGATGGAAATGGATATAGCGGTAGCTGTCTCTGATATTTTCCTGTTTCAGTCACTTACCATTGATATCATTGTTAATATTTTGGATGATTGATCGTTTTGTATCTAAAACTGTAAAGGAGCATTGCCATTCAATCTACTCAAATTGTTGATACAATTATGCAACTATCATTGGAGCAACTAATCAAAATGCAGAAAATGTGTTTATTCCTTCCCCATCAGCAAAGTAAATGGTTGTCTTTGGTTCAGGAATCGGCTAGCGAGAGGATTGCAGTTGACACATTCTCACTTGGGGAATCTTCAACTTGTTGCGCAATATTTGACAATTCTAGGTAGTCTAGCACTTGCCTTGCATGACACTGCACAAGCCAGAGAGATCTTGAGATCTTCTCTTACATTGGCTAAGAAACTTACTGATATTCCCACTCAGATTTGGGTATTATCTGTACTAACAGGTATATTTTATCCCATTCTAGTTTACACAGACTGAATTCGTTTTCTTTTTGGTTATTCATATACTTTCTACATGACCTTTTGTCGCCTAGCATGGTTCCTTGGTAGTTAGCTTTAAAACACTTATATTCTTGAGATCAAACGTACAGCAATGCTGACACTTGATGGGAGGCGTGCACATCTCACCAGTCTTCAATAATTGGAAGCAATTTACCTTTCATAGGCATTGGCATAGTTTATACTCCCTGGACCTAATTGCTTTTTTATGTGCACTATATTCGAGTCCAGCCTTGTATCAAGAATTAGGGGAGAGAGGAAATGAGATGGAGAATGCTGAATATCAAAGAAAGAAGGTTGATGATCTGCAAAAGAGACTTGCTGATGCTCATTCGTCTATTCACCACATTGAACTGGTAAGATCATCTCTTATGCCTTTGTACTTAAGTCCTGTCATTTATGAGCAGAGGGACGTGACTGGCAGTTAGGTTGTAGGAATTGAAACTGATTGTCATCTTTGCGTATCCTAAACAGATTGATAAAGTGAAACTTGAAGTTCAAAACTATCATGAGCTTGATGTCAAGCGTGCTCTGGGCTCATCCATGGGAGTTAATCTCGACATCCCAGAATCTGTTGGTTTGTCAACCCCATTACCGACTTCATCATCGAGGCTAGTGGATTTTGACACTGGGAGACGTGGGAAGAGAAAACTTTAGAATACGATTTGTAAATTCTTTCCTTTTGGAATAGATTAGTAGAAAAGAATATGGGATATATATGTATCATAAACTGTGCAATTGAAAATTCATTCCTAACTAATTCTCCTTGTAGCAATGTTTCTTATGCATCATTTATGCGATTTCCTTCGTGCCTTTATGCATTATTAAGTAACCCTTTACTGCTCATCTGTTTCTTCGAGTGTTGTTTTCTCTACCTTCTGAAAAGATGCACTATTAAATTGGGTGAGGTCCATAGCATAAGAATGTGATACCGCTATGCTTTTCCTTTACTGACTCAGGTGTGATTTTTTCGTGATCCTCCGCCTGTTAGTTGATTACATGATAGGAAATCTAATATAATGGATGCAACAAACAGTGTCTTCCTTGCTTATGCATTTTTCCAGGTGGTGATACATTTTAAAAAATATATACTCGTTGGATGCCCTGAGTAGATAATCTAAGAGCAATAAATAGCAAAAATAGTTGTGTCCTCATATGTAGTTTCTGCACACGTAACAGCTTGCCGAGGACTGTAACGATGTTCTAGTGCTCCTCCTTGACCCAACCAAGAGGTTCTCGGACAATAGCAAAGTCGGAGCAATCTCTGCCTGGAAGATTGTAAATCATCGACAGTGCATTCCTGAATTCTGCAGATATCCTTGCTGGTACCTCCTGACTGGGGTTGATCATGATTAGGTATCTGCAGTCAAGCCGGCGATTTCTTTGAGCGGCTTCCACATGACCTTTCGCCTGCACATGCATTTGAAAGAAGCAGCTTAAAGCTAAATCTCATGGAGCGATGGAATGTGGAACTGAATCGCCCTTTGTAAAATACTTTCAGATGGCTATAGGTTTGTGCGTTACCAGTTTCCGCACTCGGCGATGACCCTGACTTTCGGCCGGAGCGTGGGAAGTAAGGCTAGAAACTGGAGCTCGGATTTGGACAGAACCTGCAGAACAAGAAGAGTCGTGTGGTATCAACCATCAATACGAGTTGCCTATACCTCCAAAGAATTCAGGTCGAGGAGGCTCACGTCTCAACCTACCTTGGCCTCGATTATCCAGACGACTAGGCCTTTGGCATCAGGGGGTAGCGCGGCGAGCCTGTAATCCACTTCCGGTGGGAAATACCACCTTGCTATGGGCTGCTTCCCGATGTGCGGCTACCTCTCCAATGCAGAGTGGGATCGCAGTCAGGAGGGTGTCCGAAAGGATGAGATTGCGACTGAGAAAGAAACAGAGCTGGGGAAACTCGTAAGCTTACAGGGCAAACGGGGTGAATCTTGGTGAGAGTGGTCTCGGGGTCGCCAAGGCCTCGAGCTGTGAGGTCGAGGAAGTAGTAGCCCTGGTACCTGAGGCGAGCAAGATAGCGGCCCTCATAGCCTCCCTCATGAGGTGTGTAGATGGCGAGCGCTTTGTGCTCCTCGACGTCCGAGAGCCAGCGGCCGAGGTCGGGCTTCAGTAGATCTCCTCCAATGAAGTCCCCTATTCCGATCCTGCTGCATCTTACAGGTTCGACCCTGGACCTTCTCGAAGGCCGTCCTCGTCCCATGCTCACCCTTGTCGCATTCAGCTGTTCGATGATTGTCCCCAAAACGACACGGTTGTCTGGGCATTGCTTGCGTGGGCGGAGACCGGTGCCAGCCGGCGTGGTGCAGTTGAAGCAGGCAGCAGCTGCCATTTTGCTTATCCCTGTGGGAGACTTACAATCCAATGGAGGAAGAGGGCGAAAACTGAGAAGAGGCTCAAGAAGTGAGCAATGTGGCTTTCAAACATTGAGACGTCCCATGCGTGGTGGAGAAACAAGATAAGGAAACGACCACGGGCACGAAGACTGACTGGACCCACGTAGGAATTCTAGTGTATACTGAACATATTTATAATTATATTAATGTGATATATCAGAGGTTTTTATGCACTAGTAAGGTTTCGTTTTACTACTTTCTGTCCATGTGATTAAAAATATCAAGTAAAATGCTAATATTAACCCTCAAAGAATTCAAGCATATGGTATTGATTCATTTCTTTAGTTAAGTCATTATATCCGGGGTATGGGATGGCATGGGTCACATTCTAGTGATAAAAAAAGGGTGATTTTTGGGGCATCTGCAGAGTCGGATGTCTGGGGAAAGTGTGTTGACTAGTTTTAAATAGCAAGAGTAGATTACTTGAAGGAAAGGAATTCAAGATCCAAGTAACAAATGCCTACAAATTGAGGAAACTTGTTAGCCTAATCCTTGCTTGTGCTAGGTCTGGTCGAGCCTGAAAAATCGACACGTCGTTCTTTATAGAATGCAAGCTTGAGTCACAAACTTAGGTTCGACTTGTACAGCATGCAAGTTTGAGTCACAAAGTTGGGTTCGACTTGTAATCTGAACCGTCCTGATGTGCCAATAGAGACAATCTAGAGGTGGATTAACCCTTGTTATCAACAGCTTCTCCCATAGTAATGACGAGGTTTCAGTTCAATCAACGGTTTGGCCGAGCACCTAGTGACATGGCCTGCTAATTCAGCTAGTTGTTTAGTCAAGTCTCTAGAAGCAAGCTCTCGATAAGGTATGAGAACATGTAAAACCAAATGCTGGTTTTGAACTGAACACAACAAACGGGACAACTTCAAATCAGCTTGGCTTCGGTTGAGTGATTTGAACCTAGTTTGGCTGGACCTTAGCTAATGCATGGTTGATTATTCAATTCTCAAGCCGCGTTAGCTAAGTAAAATAGCGGTCAGGAAACAAATGCATCCACCTTGATACACGCATGCAAAAATGCAAGCGCTGAGAGAGAGAGAGAGAGAGAGAGAGAGAGAGAGATCAAGCAATATCTGAACATACTATACTTAGCAGTAACTTCCAGTCATCTATTACTAAGGATGAACAAGCATTGTGAATGACCTATAGGTCCTATACAACATATATTGGCGCATAAATGAACGAAAGCTTATTCAGCTGCTCTGAGACATGTTGGAGTATAGATAACTACATCATCAGCAAACTAATTAAGGTCCATCAAGCTATTTTTGCCTAGGTTTCCTAACAAAAAAAGGAAGAGGGAGAAAAATGGCGAAACGGCTTTATCTTGGGGTGACAGTCGGAGTAACTCCACTGATGAGGTCGCTGCCAGAGACGTCGTATGACATATTAGGATTCATTATCTCAGAAGAAGAAGACGGCGGTGTCATTTTATTTGTAGCCTCAATCGAGAAGGACTCCGTCGTTTTACCATCTAACCCGGGTGCCAAAAGCCATATGCTTTCCAGCTCGCGCACGACATCTGCCATTGAAGGCCGTGCCTCTGTCTCGTCTTGGCAACATTTGAGGGCCAACATCAGGAACTTCTCGACGCATTCTGAAGGATAAGATCCCATGCTTCCATCAACGATAGAGAAGGTGGTGCCAGATTGGTATGCGATATTCACCTGCCATGCCGACTAAAAAGTTGAAACATACTAGAATACGGTGTAACTGATGTATTGCAAATTCTATTACTAAGTATCAAATTGTACTAAAACTCCGTAATCTTGGTCACAGAATGAATGTACTTTTCTGTGTTCAACATAATGTAGAGTCCCACGATACTCATAAAGCTACTTTCAGATCAGGAAACAAATTACGAAGTCAGCACAATCAAGACCACTTCAAAGCCTTCGACTGTCCTGCGAACCTGTTTGCTCCCATGTATACATGAGAAAAAATCTCATGCAATAGAGCCGATATAACAAAATGAACACTACTTGCACTCGCCATCTAGCACATACTCTCTTTCGAGGCAACCTTCCATATTGTTTGATAATTTCCACATCATAGCTATCTTTGAGCTCATGGGAAAGAACTGAAACAGTATGATATTACCTCACGGACAATGTTTTTGCCATGCGAGATGGGCTGCATCCCGGTTAATAGCTCCAAGAATACGACACCAAGGCTATAAACGTCACTCTTGTCCGTTAATTTATGAGTCAGGAAGTACTCCGGGTCAAGATAACCCTGCAAATTTGACATAGACAAGACACTCATATTCCCATCTGGTAAACCATGATCAAGCCAAATTCTAGAGAGGAGCTTGTACATATGCATAGAAGAAAGAGAGCAACAGGACAAGTAAAGAAGAAAGAGCAAGCAAATAAACTCTTTTGGAGATTGAATAGCTAAATTGTGATGCATCAGCAGTGAAATCGAAATTAGTAATATATGCCATACTGCGAACCAGAAGTAATTTCCCAACTTCCAAGTCAGTTAAATCTTTAGGATACCGTCAGCATCGCAAAAAGAATACCATTCTTCACTTGGGCTGAGATATATTGATACTCAGTAAACAAGAAATTCAGTATATCGACTGCATTTTCTTCTGTAATCTGACCATTCCTTGTCACATATTCATTAGCTGTGTATAAGTTCCAAACCCAATACCATCACCACAATAATTTGTCTTTGATCTCTGACGTCTCAGTGACATATGGTAAATACATGTAAGCAGGTGTTGACCTCTTCTACTATTCTCGGGCATAGCTGATTCAAGTTGTTAAGGAGTTCTAGAATATCCCGCATCGCTTGTCTATTAGGGTTTATGATGGCCTTATACACGTCTCCCACCACCTAATGGCGGGACAATTTGTTTACAATTTAGTAAAAGCAAAAGAATACTTGTTTGCTTTCTCGCCACAATAATTTGGAAATATTTTATGTGAATTTATGTGTCAACATTTATATATTGTGAATGTTTTGGCTGTTTTGGGTTAAAAAAACATTCAAAATGCGTATGTCGCTAAATTTAGGTTAAACAAAAAAGGTAAAGTAAGAATCTATTCAGACACACACTTAAAGCTCTTGGGTTGGACTTGCTGATACTTTCTAATGGATGATCATTAGTATAATCAAGTCGAACCATTTCAAGAATACAGTACCTGAAGTTTGGATACAACAATTGATTGAAAGTAACTCTTGACAAAATGAGCAAATGGCCGTCCAATTTCTCTTGAATATATTCCTCAAATAAGTCCTACTACTCTTTGCTAACTGACAAGTTAACTACAACGGGGAAGTGAACTTTTCTCACAGAGAAACTCAGACGATTTGCACCAAAAACCGTTATATGGCAATAAGCAGATATTCTTGGCAAATCAGACTTATAAGGTAGCTCTAAAGGCAGATGCAGAATTGAGACCAACGACCATTTATGGAACAAACACCAGAAAAACTTGCACAAATCAGAGAACATACATAAACCAAATCAAGCAAAGCTTGGCAAATTGCTAATATAGGAGCAATAGGTCTTACAGGAGTCCCCTTGACCACTGTCGACACATGACCTGGTACAACGCCTTCAATATCTGGAACAGGGGCAAGTCTTGATAGTCCAAAATCAGCAACTTTAGCAGTAAACTTTGAATCCAACAATATGTTACTGGCCTTGATATCGCGGTGGAAAATTGGAGGATCTGCTTCTGAGTGCAGGTATAGGATGCCCTTGGCTGAACCAATGGCAACTCTCAGTCTCATCCCAAAAGAAAGAGGGTCTTTTGATCGACCTGAAATATAACATGCAATGACTATTTAAAATTGGTAACTTCAGAGAATTGGTAACCAATTTTGAATTCTTCTATCAGAATATTCTAAGCATCAGACACAAAAGAGATACGCTATATATAAGGTTTCGACTTTCATCCATCCGTGGACTCCAGGGGAAAAAAGGAAAGATTAGAAGAACATTGACAAGCTGAATAAAATTGATGACCATCTAAGAAGGCAACAAGAAAGTACCAGAAATATGATCTCGTAGAGTTCCGTTGGGCATGAATTCATATATCAACATCTGCATAACAGATATACAATAAATAAACTGATACTATCAAGTTCAACCTTTTGATAATCCTGAATTTCGAAACAGAGAGAGTCGAGAAGATATCTCAATAAAGCCACAAGGGTAAAGGCAAGAAAGATGATGGAGTTCATGTCCAAAATTCCACTTGCTAATGCTTTCGCAGACTTCGACTCATACTTGTAAAGCTGTAAAATATTTTTCGTGCCCTACTCTAAAACTTTTGGCGTAAATGGCAGCCTACATAAATTAATCTTAGCACTAGAGCTAGAGATCTCGAGTTCTATTGCTAACACCCTTCTTTCACCCATTTATGGGCTCCCTTTTATATGTGTTGGATTTTCGCAATTGCCCCGTAGGCCTTTCATATGGCATTTGCGCTCTCCAGGCTTTCTCATCATTTTAGCATTCGTGCGAGGAAGAGTGTTAAGCTATAGAACATATTCCGCTCCGTATAACATGATCCTAACATTATCATCCGACACCCAAATAGGAGTCTTACTACCGATCACAAGTTGCTTTCACTAAGTTCATTTTGTAAATGGAGTATCATTTTTCTCATTTTTATAAGTTTAAAGTGGAGTATGATCTATATCTTTCCTTAGCATCAATAAAAGAAAAGCAAAAAGTTTCGTTATTTTATGTTTTATTCTCAGCCAATGAAGAGCAAAACTATCTTTTATTTTTTCCTAAATCCTTTTCTGACAATGCTGTTAGTTGCATTGTCATAGCAATGGAAATAGATCCACTTCCTATTTTGGTATTTTAAAGTCCCAGGTCCACAATAGACAACTTATTCAACCCAATCTCTTGAATGCATTCAAGTGACGTGAATGAATACATTGCACAATATCTAGATAGACTTAATCATTTCAATTACATGCAGAGACGCTGAGAACTTCCCTGGTGAGTAGCTAGATCATAAGAACAAAACAGGCTATCTCTCCTATGTGCACCTTATAATTAAATGACTAGGAAATGCTTGACAGATCTAACTAGCAAGCCATATAAGCTTACCTCCAATATATAACCTATAGGATCAGGAGCTACGTCGCACAAAATTGTACAGCGATCATCAAGTGCATAGAAAGAAGACAGTGGATATATTGCAATTGGATATGAGGCAAGCTTGAAATTTTGTAGACTCTATCAGTGTAGGATTTACAAATAAGGAATAACAAGTACCTGTTCACCTTCCTCATCACAATATCCAAGCAAAGACACAAGGTTTCGATGGTGTAACCTTGAAAGAAGTTCAATTTCCGTCAAGAATTCCTTTTCACCCTGTAATGACCCCTCCTGCGCCCGTTTTATGGCCACAACTGTGCCATCAGCCAGAACTCCCCGATAAACCTTTCCGTATCCTCCCTGACCTACTTGAGTGGAGCTGTTGAAATTGTTTGTAGCCGAAGCCATTTCTCCGTAGCTAAAGCACTTCACACCATCAATTTTGATGGACGTCTTAGAAACTGCAGGTGATACAGAGCAAAGTTACAGATATCATTCAGACATGCAGTAACTCACCAACTAATTTGAACAATTTGCGGCTCCGTATTGCTCTGAAGTTAAAAATTTTCAGTATGAAGACTATAGAGTGCTCTTTAAGATACACATTCAACTAAATTCAAGAAGAAAAAGAAAAAGTTGTTAATAAAGCCGCACAAAAGATATGATGAGCAAAGAGTGACATCAATTTCAATATTTCAAGAAAACTTCTCAAGGGAATCCTCATTGTCAAGAATATGCAATAATATGCAACTCGAAATACTCTCTCAATTAACAAAAATCATCCATTGGCATATGATGCATCATCCTGCGCGTAATAAATAGTGCAATCGGAAAATAAAAGGATGGGCTGAAGATTATTATCGAGAATCTGACTGATGGACCTCCTTAAATAGCTATTGAATCTGTCAAAAAAAAAAAATTGGACAAGAAGTCTTCTGGGATTTAAGCTGTAACTTTCTTGCCCAAGCTTGCTAGAGTCTTCTTATTGCCATCCTTAGAGCACTTAGAGAAAAACTATCATGAAAGGGCATAAAGCAATCATCAGATGGCTTCTTTCCCAGGATAGAGTTGCATAGTATGTTTCGCATGAATAAATGACTGGGAAAATTCTTTTGGCTACTGATCAACTCTTGACAAAAGGGAACAGGTATCTGACGACATCAACATGGAACCAACCAAAGCTTTTAATAGACAGGGTGCAAGTACGTGAAAAAATATTCCTCCACATATTCTTATACTCACATTGGCGTCTCTTTGAAATGCCAGGATGGTCTCTCAGATGTTTCCTCACGATAAGCAGTGAAACAATGGCTGATAGTGTGACTGCCCCGGCAATGGCTCCCAGCACGATGCCAACCAAAGCCCCTTTGCTTATGCCAGATGATGAGGCGGTTGGGAACTCTGTTCCAGAAACAATGACACAATATGCAAATTAATCATTAAAACACAATGTAACTTCACGTTTGGGAGTGCAGTATAATCTGTGGGAAATGCACTGGGGTCGAACTGACAACCATTACACACCGGGTTCTTGTTACACAACCATCATATTAAGGAGAAAGAACATGAATAAATACATCCAAAAGCATTTAATAAAAAACAGATAGTAGGGCAATATCTGCCGAAACCAAAGTTAATGAGCTCAGGGATTAGTTATACTCAGAGGTACACAAATATAGATAACCATTCGAGTGTCCCTTGACAAAAAATACAACGTCAAAAATGTTACAACTGATGATCAGCTGAACAGATCCAGAGTTGGAGATATAAAGGGGCAAATATTAGAGAAGGCTCAACCTTTGGGTCCATTCACTCAGGTTAGTGCACTTCGATAGTTTCTTACAACAATCATCATGATTGCTTTCGTCAGAAAACTTTGCAAGCAATCAGTCAAAAACCATGACGGCAATCTAACAAGGCATGCCAATTTCCGCATCATGTAGCACATCTTATATCTCACTAACCACTAAGAGGCACTTGGTTGAAGTATTGACTTGATTGAATTGAATGTCAAAGCAATGTGCAACAAAATTGAAATACAAAGACCCTGACCAAGAAAAAAAGATTCCGCAATGTCGTTTCATGACATTGACCCTGGATGAAGAGAGTATTCTAACAACAGAAAGGGCACCAGATCACCAAAAAAGTGTGCAAAACAAGCCATGGCGAATGAATGAAGAACTCAAATTCTTAGACTTTCCTTGTAAAATTAAAATAGGAAAGGAAAAAAAGAACAGATGAATTTAATTAGAAAGTTATTGACAACTGACCTTCCTGGTAAGGCTCCAAAAGAGTGAAGTTCAGAAGTTCATAGGGTCCAAATATATCACTGTCAATAATTTTCCAGCCTGTGAACATGCTCCTGATTCTTACTACCTCACTTTTATTGAACAGATGGGAGGAGTCATTTTGAAAGACAGGAAAAAATTTTAAGTAAATCCCCAGCCGAGGTCCTTCTTCCCAGGCAAAGGTAATAATCTGCACTTGATAGAGATGCAAGTTGAGACCCCCCGACATGTACTGCATGAACGCATCCTCATAGGCATCAAAATACGAGAACCCTGGACTTTTCAAGCGATATCCAACTAGCAAAGGTACAGCACAGAAACACGGAACAGGGGACAACACTGAATATTCAAAAGGGGGCGGGCATGATTGAGTGAGACAGACTTCAGATGTCGTGTTCTTCAAGCTATCTACACCCGAACTTTGAGATTGACAAAACTCAATAAGGTTGCTGTTCGAGCATAACGGGTTCCCCTGAAGCCTGCAGAGAAAATAATGCACGAAGCGGGAAGGTGATTATCTCTTCAACTCCATTCCCTGAAGTTACTGATTGCTGAAAACTTCAGATTCTTTTCAACTGGGCAGAAACATTTAAACCAGAATACTACGAAATGAGTGAATTTCAGGATGGGAGTGAGCATAGACAAACCAGACAGAGACATTTGGAGGAAGGCTAGTGCTACCCGAAATGTTGACAAATTGATTGTTCTGCAAATACCTGAAAAATTGAAAAGTTCATGCAACTCCTAAAAAAAAAGATTTAATAATTAAAGTTGAACAGATTTTCACATTCTCATTCTTACACTTCCAATCTTGCAGTTGCTTGGACAGACCTATTTTGCCAAATACCAGACGGTACAGAACCAACCAATGAATTATTTGCAAGTGACCTGCCACGGTGAATTACGGATAAAATTGAGCCATTTTCAATTAAGTAAATATATCAACTTGGCATGGCTACTTCCAATATGCTACTAACAATTTATCTTGACATATAGGTGAGATACTTGGAAAACAGTTAAATTTACTGAATCGCTGGATGCACCATTTGGGGAAAGAAAAAAGAACAAAAAGTCTTCTCTCAGTGGATAACCACATCTGCAGAGTCACAAGACGTAATGGAGGGAACTGAAAGATTGCTTACAATCTCTGAAGGTTAACAAGCCCTGAAAAGTTGGCAGGAATAGTTCCGGATAGATCATTGTTTGATAGATCTCTGACAAGTTTTTGAGAAAATGAAAAACATCAGGACATTAGAAAAATCATATACTAAATTCCTGCGAAGTCTTAGAGATCGATGGGAGGAGGGGGGGATTTTCCCATCAATGATTAAGAAGAAAACTTACATAGTTGTGATGTTCTCCGAAAGTTTATTTGTTGGTATGGACCCATTCAGGTTATTGGAACTGAGGTCCCTGATGTCGAGAGCAGATAGTTTGCTAAAAAGGTTTTTCTCATTATATTTAATTGAAGCAGTTGAATAGTTATTACTTACAGATAACCAAGATATGGTATACTGCTCAGATCAGGAATTGTTCCTTGCAAGCTGCAATTTCTCAAGCTCCTGAAAGGACCAACAAAATCATTGAGATCATTCCTGAACAGAATATACTACTTCAAGCAGGTAATTTCTGATAGGAGTTGAAATAATTAAATGGAGCAACAAATTTATTTTTAAGAGACGGAACAACTAAATGAAGCCCACTGAGTGGGATAAGGCTTGGCTGTTGTTGGAACAACTAGATGAAACAACATCATCATCTTCTATCTCACAACCGACCGAGACTATATACCTTTTCTAAATAGTAGAAACATGCCACCCCAACATTTGAATATCATTCTCCAATTTTTCTGAACATAAACACATAAAAGCTCTCTAGTGAAAAGCCAACAACTTGAACAGTTAAGATATCATGGCTCACACACGAGGAAACGTTGGAGAATGATATGGCAATTTGTTGAGAATAAATAGCACATGCGATTATCATCCTCGGCCATCCTCTACATAACATCACTCTTTGGTCCAAGATATCACCCTCAGCAAACCTTCAATGCTCACTCTCCCCTTCCCCTGTTATCCAATTCTTCTGTTGAGGTAACGATGTGTTTTGTTGAATAAAAAATTCGCAGTCACAAACTGCTAAATTACACCTAATTATGTTCATGTGCATTCTTAGGTCTCCAAAAGGCAACTTACATGTAATCAGGTATGGAGAGATGGCTCGAAAAAGAAAAGAGTTATGAAGTGATCTCATGATAGACAGTCATAACACTCAAATTGGCTCTCTGCAAGCATAAAGAAACAAATTTTTCACAAATACGAAACTTACAGACCCAGGTTTATATGATCTGGAATAATATATCCATCCACCTAATTTGTTTTACCACATAAAATATCGTGATCAAAATTTTCCGTGATTCTCTCGTCCTGCTAATGGGTTATGGCCTTTGATTCACACCATAGATTTACTGATGGCAAAGGTTTCTAACTAGTCATGATGATAGCTACAATGCTAGTGAAAGAAAGGCACTAACTAGAAAATTTATGTACTTAAAATCATTCATAGAGTCCAGAATGATTATATAGCATGAATAAATTGGATTCATCTCGCAACTTTTTCACAATCTGAAGCTAAAAGTATGGTACACAGAGAACTTACATCTTCAACAATTTTGACATGTTTACGTAAGAAGGAGGAATTGTAGTCCCATCAAAGTTGTTGTTATCAACTTGACTGCAGACAACAGAAAAAAGACTTGGTTGGTAAGTTGTCTGAAGAAGGCTGTCAAAATAATTCGAATGTAAGAGTAGCTATCAGGACACCGCAAAGCAAATAATATAAGCTAGAAAAGAAGTTCGACAGCAGTCTGCAAAATTCAAGCTGGATGTATTGTCAGACATCTTCTGATTCTGTACCAGCGTGTTTGTTAACTTTGATTTAAGCTTAACAATTTTTCATTTCATCAAAGAGCCTAACTAATTATCCGTGAGCAATGAGGTCAAAGTGACACGGGACAAACTAGAAATCACAAAATAGGAGTACAACATCTACTCACTTTGTCTTCACCTTGACATTTGGAATTGGATAAAACCACAAAGTTCCGTTTTTGCAGACCATGGCGAACATGAGGATGAAGTAAACTGATGTCCAAGAACTACAGAAGTTGCAAGCCATTACTTGCAAATGCTCATATATGTTCATAGAGTCCATTCCTATTTATGTACTACATACTGGAAAATCCGCCATTCCATGCAAAGTCAAGAGCATCAATACTTATAACTCAGCTTAAGTGACAGAGTCACCTCTCTTTCTGTAACCGACATTTTGCAAAGCAAAATGACTAGAAATTCATTAGACCTAATTTTGCCTCCTTATTGGCTTCTGCTTCTATGCTCACAAGACTTGACTTCAAATCTGCAATCTACGGATGTAATCTGTTGACCGTGACAATTGCAAGCAAAAGAGACAACAACGAGGATATGCTACCCTAACCTCCCCTGCTAAATTAAATACAGACATACACTTTAAATTATAAAATTTCTACCAGTAAGAGGTACATTTTCATGTTTATAGGAGTTCATCTTTCACCTTATGAACAAGCCTTTTCTGCACTTTAAGCCTGACGCAGGTATTCAGATATTGATCTACCCAAAGCTATATTTTCCCTACCACTTTATCTCACCTATCTCACCTGACTATATAATCTTCTCAAGAAAAACTTTCCAATTACTAGTACAAGAATGACAACTCAGATCTTAGATGGTCTTGGTACAGGTTAATGAACATCTTTAGTACAACTTTGACAAACAAACACTTTGTACCAGAAGGCTTGTGACAAAATACTCCAGCAAATAGATATAAACATCTCCTTGCAAGTTCTACAGAGAGAGAGAGAGAGAGAGAGAGAGAGAGAGATAGATAGATGAATGAATGCAATGAGTCAAGTGCTGCGTGCATGCATATGTTTGTTTGCATCGATGCATGTATCTCATGAATGCGTGTGAAAGGTCACTTCATTCATGATATGTGCAAAATGTCACATTTCGTATCGTGTTTTTAGAAGAGCTAATTTTTACAGCAAGAAGACAATTAGCACTTGAATGATCATTGAGATCTGACTTATGAGCAAACAACAATGTAGGAACAATATGATAACTGGAAGGAAGAAAATCAAAGAAAAATCGAATTTATTAGGTCATTAGTGGAATAAATAATACCCGGAAAGGAAACAACTTACAGTATAAGTAAGTTTGGCAACTCAGAGAACTCTGGTGGAAGGTACCCGGATAAGTTATTATTGTCCAGCAGGCTGCAGAAGTTTGTCAGATGAACAGTTATTGGAAGAGAGAGAGAGAGAGAGAGAGATCTGGAAAAGGTAGGAGATCACAAGCTCTAGAAAAATACTCATTATGGTGCCGAACAATGTCTTTACTGTAATGAATAAACAACTTACAAGTGAACAAGACTTGGTAATCGCGATAGCTCTGGTGGAATCTGCCCACTCAGTGAATTATTGTTCATGTGGCTGCTCATGAAGGTAAAGAGAACCAAAAGATAAAGAAAGGAATTATGACAAAAACCAGCTCCAATTCTCAAAGTACATTTGATAAAATATACTCACAAGTGCTTTGTTTTATTTAAGTTTGCAAAAGATGCAGGTATTGGTCCTGATATGTGGTTCTGATCAATCTGAATTCTGTCCAGATGTGGAAGGTAACCCAGTTCATCAGGCAGCGGACCTGTTAAGTGATTTCCATTCAGAAGCCTGGAAGCAATTGATACCAAGAATAAGTTTCTTATTCTTTTTTTTTCTGAGCCATCATATCAAATGTAAATTGAAAGATAAAGAAAGTGATAAGATGAATCAGAAAATTGTCAACCTCTCCACAGATTAAAATTGTACACGAAAACAGGAGAAATAAGTTCTTAATTAAAAGACTGTAGAAAAGTAAAATCTCTACTCACAAGAGTTCCAAAGTTGTGATATTGCCTATCTCCTTCGGTATGCTGCCAGTTATGTTGTTCCACATAAAATCCCTTCAGCAAAAGATGAAAAATAAATAAATAAATGGTAAGAAATTGTTTTGACTTCTCATTGAGATTCTAAATGAGTCATCCATTCTAGAGTGGTGGAAGCAGTAATTAGGGAAATATGCCTCACAGTATTTTCATAAAGGATAAGCGGCCGAGCTCTGGTGATAGTGTTCCTGATAGATTCAAATTAAACAACTGCCTGCAAATCACCAAAAAAATAAATAAAGAATAAGTGCATACATTCATATGCACTTTGAAAGAACTTCAGCAAATGACTTACCCAATCTACGTTTCCTCAAAGTGAAATTACAAATTGAATATCGACATAGCATCAACTAGATTCTTGGGAAAGAAACTACAGCAATCACTCTTTCCAATATGAGTTGAGTTTGAAACAAAAATCTAAATGGAATACGAATAGTTGTGTCTATAAAACTAAGAGCAGATTACACAATCCACCCCTGAAGTTTGGCAACAGAACAACAGCCACCACTATAATTTCAATAATACCAATAACAATCGCATTAGTAGTTACTACGGAAATCCAGGTCTGCATTTAACCTTATGAAAAACAACATTTGCCATGCTAGTGCTGACAGGATGAAATATGAGCGCGGATGCGGCCTATTTTTCTGAATTCCACTAAATTCAAGTAAAAGGCTAGATTGTTTCTAGGATGACTAAAGGGACTCTCAGACCTCTATATGTATGAAAAAACCAATCCCCTCTCGGGTGAACGAATCTGTGAACCCCCCCTTATTTGACCCTGAGCTTCTCTCACCCCCTCACAACACAAGCACGTGCACCACGCTCCACAGAGACTCACACGTCTCCTTCTGCTTCCAGGTGGCAATGCAGGCAGATTCATAATATACCGAAAGGGCCCGCAGATTATGTTGCCAGTTGTTTGTATGAGAAAGAAAGAACGGAGAGAAAAACCACTGAACCAAATTATCACATTCGTTTTCATTGGTACGTTTCTTTTCCCCATTGATGAGCTTCTCTGGAAGCTAATTGCTTGTAGAGAGGGGAAAAGGGAAAAGGACTTACTGAGGAGATTGCCAACACAACTATAAGAAGGAGAAGAACGAAGAATGAATCATACAATTCTATAACATGTAGATAGCCATTTTCCAAAGTTCTGTTGTAGCACAAAACGCCTGTCCAGTTGGATGTACATGGGTCTCCTTGGTTCCAGTTGGTCAGATTCTTGTTTGGGTCGACCAAACTCCTCTTAATGTCCTGCAGAGCCTTCACTGCAGCAGGAAAACCGGCAAAACCAACATAAGCCTCTTCAACACATACGACTTTTAACATCGTTTACATGAGGTAACTACAACTGAAAGCAAGCATCGAGAAGCCCTCAGTCCAATCTTTAACAGCACTATAGTCTAGTTGCCGCAGCAGGCGCACAAGCAAAAACTACAAAAATGCAAGCACTTCCTTTCCTTCCAACCAGGACAAACAAGAAGTCCCAGAATCATAAAAAGTAAATCTTAGATATGCCCAGATAACATATACATACCTTCTGCAGGGTCTGTAATGTGTTTCTGCGCTCTGGCAAGCAATGAAAACAAACAGAAACAGATGGCCAGAAATGCTCCATAAGTCGAAACTTTCAACTTGCTTCTATGAAGGACACAAAAATCCCCAAAACCATGCAGCATCTCTATCACCCACCAAGGAAAATTGTTACCCTGTCAAGATTTCTCCAGCTGAAACAAGAAATTTCGGAAACACACCTCAGCTAAAAGAAATAGCTCAACAACAACAAAAGATTCGAATCTCCAGCAAGCATGATTCAGTAGGAAAAGAAAAAATCCACCTCGAAGCCAAAGAACTGAAAACTTATCCTATAAGACAAGAACCTTCAAGAACCAGAATGTTTTTCTCCACACACGGCATCAGAAGCAATAGTAAAATGGTTCACTTGAATACGCTGGTGGGGGAGCATTTATCCGTGTAAGAACTATAAGGAGTTCTTGAAACTAGTGACGAAAACACGTTCTCGTGGTCGTCCGACTCGGCAAGAGCTTCAAAGGCAAGACTTGAGGAGCATGAAAGCGAACTAAACAAATACATATACAGACATATACTAAAGAAAAGAGAAGATTCCACCTTAGGTGGGATGATGGGCCTCGTCTGACCAGGTCTCCACGAGGGAGGAAAATGCAGCAGCAGCAGCAGTTATTGAGGAGCAGCATGATGACGACGACGAGGGCGACGACGAGGGCAATAAACATCTCTTTCATCACGGGGTAGATGGTCGAACATAAGTGTGAAAGAGAAACTTTTTAAATGTGGCAGAGGGGGAGAGAGAAAGAGATGGCGGGAGTTGTTTAATGGGTGCTTGACTTCGCTGGTGCGAGAGTGGTTGTGCTGATCAAGGAAGCTTTTGAATTGCTCCAATGGTGGGGACGCGGGCGTTGTTTCATTCACAGTGACACAGAGCCTCTGGGGTATACATTGGCCATGGCAGGGATGTCCAACGAGAGAGACAGAGGAGAGGCAGAGGGAGGGAGGGAGGGGCCGATTATTTTTGAGACTACGTTCTTTCTTTTTTTTTGCATTATATCATGGCCGATAATTATCAGAAAGGGATAATGACAAATAATTCATCTACTTTGATTCAATACGTAATATGATCTATATACTTTTAATTTGTTCAATGTTATCTCTAAATTTTGGCCTAATTTGCAATATAGTCCATAAACTTTTAATTTGTTCAATGTGAACTATGAACTTTTTGTGCAAGTTCAATTTGATCCTTGAACTATATAGAAATATTCAATATTATCATTTCATTAATTCGAGTTTAGAGATAACATTGAGCATTTTCATATAGTTCAGATACTAAATTGAACATGCACTAAAAATGCGGCGACCGCATTGAACAAATTAAAAGTTCATGGATCACATTACACATTGGGTTAAAGTTTATGGACTATTTATGTCATTTTCCCTATTTTTACAAATTTATGATTTTTAGGGATGACTTTGGATTAAAAGGGAAATGTGGTCATAATTCGAACTCTCGATTTAATTGAAAGGAAGTTAGGTCATTATAAATGTTTGGAAATAGTTAACGAGAAACTAGTTAGCGAGAAAAGAGTTCATGCTTACACTTTTTTTTTTTTTATCCTACTTTAACTCTCAACTCACTCTTAGACTTTTGCCCTACTTTTTTGCGGAGCATGTGAGTCGAAATCCACATCAGAAACTAAATATCCCCATCCCTAGCCCCCTTGAAAAGGTGAGGAATCGAACTCTCCACCTCCCCCCTTTTCAAGTAGAAAGGGCACAAACACCTTTAAATTGAGCATTTTCTTGGGTCACAGGCACACTTATCGAAACAAAAAGGATTAACACTACGAAAAACCTAAAACTTGTACGGATGTGACAAAGTTATTCAAAATTAATTTTTTGACCACAAAAAGTTCCAAACTAATACACTTATAACAATTTTACCCTCCGTTAGTTTTCGTTAAATTTTATCATTAAATTTCTGAGTTGGATGATACATGACAATTGAAAGTTGTACCAGTTTGAGGTTTTACCTTCCGTTTGTCACAGATGTATTGGTTTGTGATTTTTCGTTATATTAATCCAATTTCATAGTGGGTAAATTTGTCACAAATGTACAGAGTTATGATTTTTTATGGTCAAAAAATTAGTTTGGGATAAAATTATCACATGTGTATCAATTTAGAGTGTTTTTAGGTAAATTTATTAGAAGTGTACCGATTTGGGATTTTTTATGGTATCAATCCTAATTAAAAGAGGTGTTATTAATGAGTGTTCCCTGAACACTTATTAATCATACCCATTACAGAAATAGTCTCGTTCTTTTAATGATTTGATTAAACCTAACACGAGGTACGCAGTGCGCAGGAAATGACATATTTTTCGTAATTAGATGTTTGACAAGTGTCGTGGACGAACTTGTCAACAAAATCCCAATTGAATTGAATGGCCTCTTATAATGCTCTTGATTGGGAGTCTTGAAGGTGGAAAACGTCATGCAGAGAATTTTTTCTTTTGGTCGATTTGCCTCTTTTTCTTATGCATTCATGATGGTGAGATGATCTCATCTTGGCTCCACATCATAAGCAGTTAATTTTAAGGAAAAATACCGGGGAAAGGAGATTCGAGGAGATAGAAAAGATGATGGGTACATTGGGTAGTGGGATAGAAAAGATGATGGGTACATTGGGTAGTGGGATTAGTATGCAGCCGAGGGCGACCGTAGCCGCCTTCGTTCGTACGCGAGGGCCAGTGACCCTCCCCAAAGATCTATCTTCTGTTCTTTTTTAAATATTCAGTTATTTTTTCAAACATCTAGAGTTTTTTTTTTTTTCCTTCTTTTCCTTAGATTATTTAATTTTCTATTTTCAGTTACTTTACGAAAAAGATTTCCGACACCAACATCAATGTTGCTTGGCGGTCATAAAGGATCGAGAAAATCTTGCAAACAAAGCGATGTCGGTTTTTCGTCCGTTCGAAACGGACAGAGTAAATAAAAGACTTAGAAATAAGTATATTGAAAGTTTTAAAATTTATTTAGAAAGTGTAATTGTGTTATTATATTTTTAAAAAGTGCAATTAAGTCATAAATTTATCGCGATAGTGCAATCGAATTCTAAAATTTTTAAAAAAGTACAATTAAGTTCTGAAAATTTTCAAATTGGTCTAATCAAATCCTTCAATTAATTACACTTTTAAAATTTTTAGGACTCGACTACCTTTTCTTAACAAATTTTAAAACTCGATTGTATCTTTTGAAAGATTAAGGTGTCGATTACACTTTTATGACAAGATTTATGACTTGTTTATACTTTTTTGAAAGTTTTAATACCCAATTAAACTTTCGTGAAAAGTTTTGGGACCTTCAGTGTATTTATCCCAAAAACTTAAATAGACAAATTTCAAAAGTTTTTGGATTCGAATGAACAAAATGAATATTTCAGGGCTAGAGCGTTGTCTCGACACGAGACATGACACTCCTACCATCATTTATTTCGACAATAATGGATACGGCCTAACTCCTCGTCAACACAATATAAACACCCCCACGAGGCCAAAAGTCAGTAATGGACTCCCTACATTCGATTGACATTGGTGGATTGACTTTTCCTTCCACTCAACATATCTTCCGTGAATTCCTACTTGATTCATGTCGATTTTTTCGCAAACATTGCACCGTACCACAGTCTCCATCGCAAACTTATACAAGTGCCTATGTTATGCTCCAACCACAGCTTCCATCTCGAAGTAACGAAAATAATTCATGGAATTCCCGCTAATTGCGTGCAAAAAATCCCGCGACAAACATAACGATTGTTTCGAAAAAAAGTGCCTCGTGGTGCGAGTGTTTATTCTTTGGGTCAGGCCACTTGGCTTAATCATGCACGAACATAACCTATTTTTTGGTACCAACCAAGGAGACTTGGAGCAGATTATCCAATGACTTGTCCAATGTCAAAGTCAAACCGATCGAGATCACCATTACCAAGCAATCCCACGCTTTTGCCGAGCAAACAAGTTTTGGTTTTCTCATTATTTAACGAGGAAAACTTGCTGTGGGTGGCCTGTGACTTTGACAAGTAAACCCCTTTATCTTTTCAGTGGTGAGGTGATTAACTTTGACAAGTAATTAGCAACTGCTAATTAGATTTCTTTCAAGCTTTTGGCAACGAGCACGTGGGTCGAGAACAGTCTTCCCATTTCTCTATCCTTGACTTTACCAACAGAGTTGGTGGAACACATCATTATTTGTTGATTATGTTAAGGCTAGAATTGTTTATCGAAAAATGAATAATTTAAATAAAGTTTTTCTAAAATGAGCATTGGTACCGCTTAAAATAATTAGCCAATAAAAAATGTTTTCATTATAGACAATAATTTACGTCTAACCACTTTCATGAGCGATGAAAGTGATATGAGACGGAAATCACCAAAAAAATTTGTTCATTCATTTTCGTAATTGATATAAGGGGGAAATCACCAAAAAAAATGCTAAATCTATTACTTTTGTGCCAATTCAGTTCTAAATTTTTCAATTGTGCTAATTAAATCTTAAACATCTTCACGTTTTGCCAATTGAGTCAATTCAACCAATTTTAGTCGAAAATCGCTAAAGTGGACGCTAATAGTGCTATGTAAGATGCCTAGGACTAACATCAACAAATCTTTTTTTATAATTTTAGAAAAATTTAATTTTAAATAAATTTAATTTTTTATTTTTCTTTTCGCTTCTTTCTTTTTCTTTTTCCTTATGCCTCTGTCGGTTGCCATGGTTGGTGATCGGCCAGAGGTGAGGGCCTATCTTGCAGGCTTCATGCAAGGCTTGAGCTCGTTGGGATCTGGAGAGGTGGAGCCTCAACGGCGAGGTCGGCCAGGCGAGCATAATGACCCATACAAGAAAAAGAAAAAAGAAAAAATATTAAAATTTTTGAATTTAAAAAATATTGCAAAATTTATCTACATTAGCACTGGTCATGCCACGTAGGATGGCTGAAGTCCACGTTAGCAATTTCCGGCCAATCAATCGGAAAAACGTGAAAAAGGTTATGACTCAATTCGTATAATTAAAAGATTTATAACTAAATTGACACAAATACAATAAGTTTATGGCTTCTTAGTAATTTTTCTGTGACATAAGCGATCGTTTTCTAAATTATTCATTTTTCGCTAAATATACGGAGGCTAATAATTAAACACAAGCGACGGGTGAACTGAAACATGGGCCATTGCCCAACAACATTGATGCAAAGCAAGTGGGTCACCAAACCAACATGGCCCACTGAAGAAGATGAACATGAACACACACCAAAGAATGCATTCAAGATCAAGATGGGAATAGACCCCATTTTTTGAAAAATAAAGAACCGCCAGGTATAATTTGTGAAATATTATGCATAGTAGATATACTGTTGTCCTTACTCTTAGAATTAATATGAAAGGAGAAATTTAATATACTCGTAGAACATTATGTTAAATGAGCAAAAGTATAATGGCATCACATGAATCACAAGAAACTTGGGAAAAGTGCCAAAAAAGTCCTAAATCTTTTACATTAATGCTAATTTAGTTCTTAACTTTTTTTTGATATCAATTTAGTCCTAAACTTTTTGTATTAATGCCAATTTAGTCATAAACTTTTTTTGTGCCAATTCAGTTTAAACATTTTATATCGGTATTAATTTAGTCCTTAACCTTTTGTTTCTGTGCCAATTTAGTCATTCAGATCAATTTTGGCTGGATTTTACTGACGTGGGTGCCGGCCGGCCGGTCGCCGGTCGGCCGGTCACCGGCACTGATGTGAACAATTTTAATATTATTTTAGTATTTTAATTAATTTTTTTCTTTTTTTTCCCCCTCCCCTCCCTCCTTATTCCTCTAGCTGGTCAACGGATTGGCGACAGGCCAGAGCCTAGAGGCTGGCACGAGGTCGTCCTCATCGGCCACTGGTGAGGTTTGCCTTCACCAACGACGGTGAAGGCGAGCATCGCCATGGCTGGGCGAGGCCTTACCTCGCCAGCAGTTGGACGAGGCCTGACCTCGTTGGATCTAGCGAGGTCGGGCCTCGCCCAACGGGAGGCCGCCCTCGCTAGTGGTTGGCGACCGGCTGGAGGAAGGAGGGAGGGGAGGGAGAAAAAAAAAGAAAAAAATTCAAAAAAGTATTAAAATATTATTAAAATTATCCACGTCAGCACCAGTGATTGGTATGCCGGCATCCACATCAGCAAAATCTGGCCAAAATTTGCCCGAAGGATTAAATTAGTACAAAAACAAAAGGTTTAGGACTGAATTGACACAAATATAAAAATTTTAATATTGAATTGACACCATAAAAAATTTTAGGACTGAATCGGTACAAATGTAAAAGGTTTATAACTGAATTGATATAAAAAAAATGTTTATAACTAAATTGGTATCAATGTAAAAGATTGAAGACTTTTTTGGCACTTTCCCGCGGGAAACTCGATCACGGGAAAGGTACGTTTCGTATTAGAACATTGCTCATAGTTCATTTATTATCCGAGATACTTGTCATTAAAATCAAGATGCCGTGAAGAAAGCGATCGAGAGAGTGTCGTGGCTTCTACCGACCCGCTCTTATTTCAGATTGTGATTTCTAGCCGATGACGTGCCTGCCACGTGCCACCATCTCTCCATTCCCACGGCTCATCGAATTTTTTTTAGGGTCCGAACCTCTAGCGAGGGGTGTTCTCGATAATTTCTTTTAGAAAGATATATAAAGCGTGTAATTTTAATCCAATCGAATGGTTAATCCACATGAAAGTTTTTGTTCCCTAACCGTGTCAATTTGCGGGTCGAACATATCGCCCAACTTGTGAACGGATTTCCCATGTTCTCTCATGCCTCGATTCATTCGTGTTCGTGTCGTGTTTTCGGATGGCATCTCAACACAATGAATACTACTAAATGTGGACATTAGAAGGAGAATGGTCTCTAATTAGTGCAATAATCTATGAATGCCACTACTATTGTAGTGGTCGAATGGAGAAATTACCTGTCTAGCTTTCACCAGTTGCAAGATTGTCGCCGTTGCCAAAATAACCATCGGGGCGTGTCATCGCCAATCATACTTTGATCACCTTCTCTATTCTTGCGGTCCACCTCACGAAAGTTTCAGAACAAGGAAACTTCTTAACAGATTTTGGTCCGAGGATCTCCAATGAGAGGCTTTCAATCTTGCATTGGAAGGTACCTCCTCTCCCCAACAGTGCGTAGGAGTCTCTCTGTCCGATGGCGGATATTGAGACGCCGCCGCTGCCAGCCGAAAACGGCCACCCCCCGCATGCAAAGCCGAAGCAAACCCGGCATGTTGCCTTCTCGGAGGTCTCCGAGTGCTCTTCAATCCCGGGAAACTACCCGAGGAAGTCGAGACGCTGCTGCAGGTGCAACTGCGGGTCATGCTGCTTCGTCTGCTGCGCCTGGTCGTGCCTCGGCGTGCTTGCTGTGGTCCTTGGCATCCTCGTCCTTGGAGTCTGGTTCGTGTCATTCATCAAGTCCGACCTGCCTGAGGTACGGGTCCAGAGGCTCTCCTTCCCGGGCATGCGCATGGCCAATTCGTCGAAGCAGGATACCCTTCTGGACACTGGCGTCGAGGTGATCCTCAACGTCACCAACAAAAACGAGAAGATTGGGATCTCGTACAAGTCGATGACCGCAGAAGTTTCTCTGGAGGAAATCAGGATAGGGCAGGCGCACGTTTCCGGGTTCATCCAGGAGCCGAGGAACCAGACAATGCTGAAACTTGCAACTCAAGTCACCCGCACCGTGATCCCCAAGGAGGACGGGTCAGATCTGCAATCAGACTTCAAGGAAAGAGTGATGGTTCTCGACGTGGTTCTGAACGGGACATTAGCACTTAACTTCGTAAGGTTCAAGTTGCAGGGGCTGCCGTTCGTAATAGGGTGCACCGACATCAAGCAAGCTGAGGTCGATATTGGGTTGGAGCCCCGGTGCAGCATTAGGGTTTTTGCCTTCAAGTGAATGTCCCCCGTTCTCAGGTTTCCGGTACCTATGAATCTCGTCGTATGTTGCGTTATCGTTTCTCAGCTGGGTGGAGATTCCTCATCGCTGGCCAAATCTAGACAACCCGTCGCGCTGTTTCCAGTACAATCCTAATAAAGGGCAATTAGAGCCTGTCAAGAGGAATGGATTGATTCTATTTTCGGAACCTGAGTATTTTTTCACTTATGTGATTTAAAGTAGCATAGCTTTTTACAGATCAAATGAAACCTGGCCCAAAGGTGGAATCAGGGTTTCTGATCCTTTTGTTCTTTCCAGATCTTCGTGTTTGTAGATATCAAGAACAAAGGCTAACATAAACTTCGCCCTCAATCCACTCTCACGCATTTAGATCTGGGGAAACATGTAAAAGAAAGGCTGTGTCGTTTTGAAATATTTAATCTTTCTAATCGAAATTAGCTCTCCGAGGAATCTTGAGACAACACAAGCCATATCTTGACGATGCTTCGGATGCAGCATTTACCGTGAAGGTTGATAAAACGTCTTGTTATGAGGTCCTATCCTAAACAGTCGCTTTCGATCTTGTAATTTTCGCTAACTTGTGTTGCCATGTCGGTACATCCAAACTGTCAATGTCTCTTATTGTTGGTTGAACCTGAAAATATGTCTAGCTCATTTTTCGATCATTTTTTTTTTTTGCCGTAAAAGCTGGGAAAAGAGAAGATGATAAGGCATATTGGTGCCAAGAGACTGTCCCTCATGTTGAAGTTGTGTTCTCTGAAGATAGGGAGACTGCAATTTCCATAACTTTCCCGACAAATGTAGTTTCCTACCTCAAATCTGTTCCGACGATGAAAATCTGAGCTCTGAAAGCAAGTGCTTCCGATATAACTCTCGAGTCTTGAGTGTAAGGATTTTAGGCTGCTAGTTACTATCTGAGAAGTAAATGTTTTCTATCACTCGAGACTAGATTTCAATGATGATAACTCCGATTCTGTCAAAAAGGTTTCTGCCTTGCTGGCCGATATTGCGGAATAATTCTTGTGCTTGCGTTGGTCTTCTGAGACTCATATGTTGACATTGGTGTTGTTTGATGCCATGCTTAGTATTTGTATCGTAAGGTCTTATCGACCAGGAACTATACAGGTTTCAATGTTACAACCATCACCTCAAAACAGTAGTTCTTTAAGAGTTAGACGGTGGAATAAACTTCAGTTGCGATAAAAAGCACTCCGCTGCTATTTTTAGTATTGCGAGTTGATAGCAGTCGGTGAGGGAGAGCATTGCGCAACGCAATGACTACCACCGACTGCTATATAGTTGCACCTGATTTCGTACTGATACATGAAGTATACTCGCGATAGAGAACAAAAATTAAAAGCAGGACGAAGAAGGATGTTGCATCGATCTGATTTCTCTCTTTAGTTTATTTAATATCACGCATGTCTGTCATTTGCTTGACTATAAACAGAGTGGGTATTATGGCTTCCTTATTTGTGTAAGGGCAATCTATTTTTATTGACTCCTGGTGTGCTTGTCTTCTCTCTTCATCCTCAGGTGCTGAACAAGAAAATTGCCAGGGCCAAAGCCGAGAACAAGGCCATGTAAGTCCTGCTGTAATTCCTCATCCCGCTGCTTTTTTTCACGCCCAACATGACAATATCTGCAAATTCAAATTGTGAATTATCGCTCTCCTGGTCTGAATTATCGGCAGAAATTCGAATGATGCCTTTCGTTTGTTTCCCCTCTTCGTGAAAATCTTACCTGAATTCGTGGCACAGCCATGGCTAATGGTGTCATTGATTAGCTTGACGGTGGCGTTGTTGGCGAACCAGAAGTCCCTCTTGACCAAATGGATGCAGGTGAGCACGTCCTTGGTCCACTGCGCGCATCCGTTGCAGTAGTCTGTCACTTCGCTCCCAGTCACTTGGATGATTCCTGTCAAGTTCAGCCCCTTGGTCGTGCATTTGGCCGATTTCTATTCACATTAACCCACAACTTTGCATCACATACATTGAATTAACAAGAACACATTAAGAGGGTAATCGCAATTTGACACGGAATAGAAAACAAACAGTACATTATTCAGGCATTCATACGCGCTTATCCACTGCTGGAACGGACTCAAATTGACGTTCCTTAGCGGATCTGAAAGAACCAAAAAAAGCAGAAGACAAGACAGGATCACACAGGGCAGTCCTAAATGTTTTTCACGGTAGTTTTTAGAAGAAAGATGAAAGAAGTGCGACCTTCAGGCTTGGCGCAGGAAAGCGTGAGAAAGATGCAGAAGGAAAGCCAAAGAAACCCCGCTCTGCCACCAGATTTCCATGAAAGCTCCATCCCAAAAGCAACCACTACGTGTCTTCTATATTGATCACAAAGCTGAAGAGAGCCAAACTCGAATAGTCAAGGTATTGGAGAACAATGAGCCAAAAAGATGGTTGCCGGAGCCAAATTCAAATTTGTCAATGTACTGTTTAAATACTAAGAAAAGTGAGCCAGAAGACGCTCGATGCCAAAAACACAGCACATAGCAGCAATCAAATATCCCTGACAAGATATACTCCGAATATTTGATAAACTATCATGACAAGAACAAGAACTATGCTTGGTAAGCCCGACTAAAACCTCATTTATTTTATTACAGGTGGAAGAAGAAGGTATTTGTTCGAGGACTAATGTAAACCAAGACAAAAGCAACAACTTCTTGGACTCGCTTGCTTGTTTTCTTATAGCAAGGAGCTGACGATTAAGGTGGCAAAGCGAAGGTCCCTAGGATTACAGAGCATCTACGGTGGATTACTAAATTGGGATCGTCGAGATCAACTAGTGTGCATCGCTTTGGCACTAAAAAGAAGACAAACAGGCAAGTTCTATCTGCCAAAGATGTGTATATCTTTTTTCTAGGAAATGTCTAGGGATGTAAACACATTCCCATTGTTAATGCTTCCTTTAACCTCTTCTTGTGGCCGGAAGAGGGAGAAAAGATGACCAACTTCTTCTGAGTGGATAATGGTTTCATCTTTGGGCCACTCCAACATTGAGAACCATTTTTGTCCAAGCCCTTCCAAATGATGGGTTGGCCACTTTGGACCCATGAGCCGCCAAACCTAGATCTTGTCCGTCCTTTTGAGTCCTCTTCCTTGTGATTTTTCAGATAGCTCCAGAACAAACTCAATTTAGGCCCCAAAGCAAACGAAAACAGAAAGGGCAGGGAGAGATGAGTCACAGGATCAGCGAGACAATTTTCTTTGAGCTTTACCACGAGAAGTTTGACATCCCGCCATGGCATGTTTGGATTTAATACTACTGAGATGTCATCACTCGACACCATTCGAGAGCCATTGGTCCGAGGTAGACGAGCTTCGTCACCAGAAACGCAGCGAGATAATGGAGGCCGAGAACACATAATAATACTGCAAGCGAGTCTGCGAATGGCATGGCCCATGTTACTTCTATAGCCGAAAAACAGAGTGAACACTGACGATAAAGCTTCCTGGCGATGGAGATATGTCCTTTGTTACTTGGTAATATGGTGTAAAAACCACATTTTTTGTCCAAGCATTGGGGGGAATGGATCAAATTAGTAATTGCAGCTCACAGAAATCAGTTCATTAGGAAAGTTACAGATGCGATTCATTTTTCAATATGTAAATGATATTGACCACATATGGATATCACGTGTTGGACCGATGGCTCCTCGTTCATCAGGAAGCGGGCACCCTTCTTCTTCTTTCTTTCTTTTTTTTTATTTGTTCGCATTGATGATGAATGCAACTTGCAGTAGTCGTGTTTATCCGAAACTCTTGCGCCTCTAGATCTCAGGACCGGTGCCTCTAGATCTCAGGACCGGTTCAACCTCGAGAGTCAACTTCAATGGACGTTCGTGTCGACGCGGCACCAGATCGATGGGAAAGTAAACGGAATAGGTACAGATGATCCAATCAAATTAAGACTTAATATGTAACTTAGCTGTTCTGCAATTATCTTTGTTTAAGCTGGTCGTGGCCAAATTGTCAAATATAGCTCGTTGAAAAGTTTTGGTATTGGCAACTTTCTTCATCCACTCTATTTCGAAACGAGCTAGCACTCGCAGTGTTCCAGAAGTTCTAGGGTTTAGGGCATCTAGATGGAGATGAACACGTCGTCGCAGTCATTACAATTCATACACGTACGCATGTTTCCACACGTAAAAGAATGAAACAGAAATGTATATGGTCTGACTTAATATCAGAAAATTGAAAAATTGGGGGAGATATGTTTAAGATTTAGAATTTATGGGAGATTCATGTGATTTTATATGATTGTTCTAGGGAAAATTGTCCAATAAGCCCTAAAACTGTTGTACAGAGGCCTAAATTTCCATGATTGAAAATTATCTAAAAGCCCTAAATTTAAAATACTTAATACTACAATAGGAAATCATCAAAAGGTATAGTACTAAATTGGCATAACAAAATGTTTAGGACTAAAATGACACAATTGAAAGATTTAAGGGTGAATTGGCCTCTATACAATAGGTTTATAGCTTTTTGGACAATTTTCCCTAGAACAATCATATAAAATCACACCGATCTCCCATAGATTCTAAATCTTAAACATATCTTTCCAATTTTTCTGTTTCGCGAGTCCTGTTTCTTGTAATTTTTCTGATAGCCTTAAAAAACAAGCTCAACTTCTTACAGCTAATTAGAAAGGGCAGGGAGAGACGACTCAAAGGACCAACGTAACAATTTTCTTTGAGCTTTACCATGAGAAGTTTGGCGTCCCGCCACAATATGTTCGGATTTAATGCTATAGAGATGTCGTCACTTGACGCCATTCAAAAGCCGCTGCTCCGGGGCAGACCAGCTTCGTCACCAGAAACGCAGCGAGATAGAGGTTGAGAATCCATTCGTCCAACCGAGATACACATGATACTACTGCAAGCTGGTCCGAACTCGTAGCCTTCGCGACCGGTGGTGTTATTACATGCGTGTGTTGCTTCCGAACGTGACAACGTTATTGACTATGAATGGATATCGCGTGTTGGACCAGCAGCTTCCCATTCATCAGGAGGTGGACTCCCATCTGTACTCGTCTCATTATCCGAAAGGGAAGGATTTTCCTTTTCCCCTGCAATCTATAGTCAAATATTCATGCATGTAACTACGTCGAAGACTCCCTTCTTTTTAATGTCTGTTCGCATGATGATGAATGCAACTTGCAGTCGTGTTCATCCAGGCTCTTTCGCCTCTAGATCTCACGACCGGTTCGAGCTCGAGAGTCAACTTCGATTGGCGTTCATGTCGACATGATCCCAGATCGATACGGAAGTAAACGGAACAGGTACAGACATGATCCGATCAAACGGGGACTTAATCAATATCTAACTTCGCTGTTCGTTTTATTTAAGCTGGCCGTGGCCAAATTGTCAATTATAGCTACTTAAAAAGTACCGGTACTAGTTCAGATACACGATATGTGCAAGAAAACCGGACAATTCATTGTGTGGCTACTTGGTCTAACGAGAAAGAGAAGCGATCGCTTCAATGAGAGGATTCGGAAAAGGTGTGGCTTTTTTGTGGCCTTTCAGGATGGGAAGAGGGCGGGAACAGATTGAAGCATTCCACACCAAACATGGGCGGAGCGTTCGTGAATTTTATATGTATATGTTTGAAGTTGAAATTAAATGAAAAAAGACGTCTTTGACATAACATTATTTAGCATTTGGAAGTCCAATATTAATTAGGTTAGGGCGAGAGCATTACAAGTTTTATGGATAACTTTTCGGAAATAGCTTACAATAAGTCAAAAAGATAAAACCGTGAGACTCGAAATAAGACCAAACAAAACGAAGGGAAAAGTACTAAAAAGGTCGTAAACCTATTGCATCGGTATCAATTCAGTTCTAAATTTTTTAATTGGACTAATTTAGTCTTAAACATATTTATATTGGTAACAATTTAGTTCATCTGGTCAATTTAGGCAAAAAATTACTAACATGGACAAATCATTTAAGAAAAATATTTTTCAACATTTATTTTCCGTGAAATAAATGTATCCTGAATAAAAAAAGCCGAACATAAAAATAATTTCTTTTGCAATCACTATAGGGAATTGTTCATTACATAACAAATTGTTGAAATGGCTGTTCAAGAAACTTCATCCTAGATGATTAAGAAGACATTTCATGTAAGTAGCTGTAAAAAGAAGCTCTTACTGTCGTGAAATTGTCTAGGCCCGCAATGAAAACCTGACTTTTTACTGTTTAGACAGCTCTTGTCATGTTTCATCCCCAAAAATGCTCTCCTCTGCACATGCTAAAAGACTGGCAGTTCGTGAGGACAAGTAGTAATTAGATACTGATTAGGAGGAACTAATTGTCTAGGTTTAAGCCAACTGGATCTCTATAGCTTTTCTGGCTGCGTTTCGTACTTTCGTAAGCTAGATCACCTGGACCAGTTTTTCCTCTAGTTAGTGCATTAATTGCTCAATCTATTCGAGTACCCCAATTGAGCATCTATCATTACCCATTTACATTGCGAGTGTGCTTTGCAACACTGAAGGGAAGAAGCAAAAGATACACAAAAATTAGAAATGGATCAATTGATTCATTGGTAAAATCAGAACTCGTCATGTTCACAGGTAATCAAAAAGATACTTATTTACTGTGTTTGAAAAAAAAAAAACTTAAAGAGCATAGGTCGATCAACTTTTATATCTAAATAAGTAGGCAGCCACGATCAAATGACGAAAGATTTTAGCAATTCTAAAATATGATTTGTAAACAAAAGGCGCGATTTTGTTAATGGGTGGTGGGAGAGCGCTCATTAAGCAATCAACTATGTCAACTTTGCAGTTTCTGATGCATTTATCGATTTTTTTTTTCCGGAAAATCCATATCCCGCATGCTAATTGCGTGTCTTTGGGGGCACTCCCTATAGATTATGTTAACAAGGGTTTGGGTTGTTAGTACAGCGAGATGAATCCCAAAATCCAGAGCATAAATGGCATTGAACCCATGTTGCTCTTTTGGTGCCTTTTCTCTTTCAATGCGAAAAAAAAAAAATAAATGCAAAGCTCATAGAGATCTCATATCGCCAAAGTGCCCCAATGGAAAGCCCTAAAAAGGGGGCAAAACAAGGAATTCACGAAAATGGGCGGACCACATCGATGACGAGTTTTTTCCTCCTCTTGCAAGAACTTAATGATAATGAAATTTTTCTTCCTTTTTTGTGGGTGGAAATTATCATATTAGTGAGATAACGTTGACGTGGCCAAATGTAAGACCAAGATAAAATAATCATGACGGGGTAGCTAGAGCACGAGATCAAAAATAATTGTGGGGTTAGCTTCTTTTTGGTGGTAGGTTGGTGGGCTGTAGCTGGTCCCGCACGTCCCTTTCTATGGGTTAGGTAAATGCGTTCTCCCCTTTTGAATCCGTCCCAAATCCCAGCCCTCCTTGACCCTCCTTTGTTATATCCCCTCTTTAATTCCTTTGATCGCACCCACCAATCCATATTACAATTTCATTAGTCTTAATGTTGCCATCCTGACGTCGTTAAGTATGATAATCGAATATGATGAGCTTACAGACGTCTTGATTTAGATGCGCGCATTTACCAGGTCTTCTCTATTCAGACGAAGTCTATGCATGAGAGACCCCCGTTGTCCCAGCCATCGTCGCTCGGGTGCAGTGTGCCATGCCTGATTAGATGCTAGAAACGTTGCTTGATTCCGTCAGAATTCGAACCAATACGGCTGCGAGCCCCAGATCCTTCTCGAGTCTCAATACATTCTCCGTGGATCATAATAATCGCGTTCCGACCGACGGATCCCATCGAAGGACGGCGAGAGCATTAGAGGTTGAGAAGTCGAGGGGACCAATAGGATCGATGACTATGACCTAAGGACGAAGACAAAGACTAGTGTATCTAGAGCGGCGATGAAGAGATGGTGGCGATGGAGAATGGAGGAGGGGGTAGGTGGCACGAGGATTGAGGGTGGGGGCAGAACACCCACCCGCCCCATGCCTACCAAACAAAACGAGGAATATATAAATGATGGTGATATCATGTATTGTTTTACTTGGTCGAGTAGAAACATGGAGCATGCATAATGCCTAGGTCGGGACACGCTACGGAGTATGAATAGCCAAGGAAGGGATGATAGTCCGAAAAGTCATAACTATATCGCACGGCACCAAATTCATTCCTAAAACTTATCAATCGTGCCAGTTTAGTTATAAACTATTTGGCAATTTATCAATCTAGTTCTAAATCTTTTTTTTTGTATCAATTTAGTCCTAAGCCTTTTGAAAATTTGCCAATTCGATCATAAACTTACATTTTGGATATTTGGCCGGAAGGATTAAATTGACAGATCGTTAAAAAGTTTAGGACTAAATTGACAAATCATTAAAAGATTTAGGATTAAACTGGCATACTTGAAAAGCTTAGGATTAAATTGGCAAATTATCAAAAAGTTTAGGACTAAATTGACGCAACTAAAAAGATTAGGACTGAAATGGCCTCCATACAGTAGATTTAGGACTTTTTGGACATTTTCCCTGACCATGGAGAGTTAGCTATTAATAAAAGATAATTGCAAAAATCATTCTCGACTTTATTTTCTTACCGAGAATTATCATTACATTTCAAAGCCTACATTTGACATCTCTCCTAGCTGTAAAAAGACTTTGTTTTACCATTATGCAAATCCAAAATTTACACCCAAACCCAAACGACCGTCGCGACGGCCTCCGACTTGCAATAGAGATGCGGTGCTGGGTCTATGGGTGTGAGCTTCTCGGGAGGGGAAGAGAGAGAGACGCTACAAAAAAAAAAAAAAAAAAGGTTAAGGTGACAATAAAAAATTTTTTTATATGAATCGTCTGTTGCATTTGCTCCGTCGCCTTGCCTACCCCAATGGGTACATGAAGGCGAACAATAAAACTCATCACCTTGGAAAACCAAAGGCGTCGACATGATAAGATCGTCTTGCTAAGAACGACAAAACTCATTTTTTGTCCCCATAAATTGCCCAAAGACGATAGAAATTGGACATATTTGTTGAGTCTATAGCAATAAAAATTTATCGCCTTTGGTTAATTTTCATGCCATATTGCCACCATAGGTAACAACAAACTGGTCGCCCGTGGTAAATTTTTGATCGGATTAGGTTTATATTTCTGGCTCGGTATTGCAATATATTTTTTTATTTCCATTGCCTTAGAATCGTTCTTCTGTTTTTAATTGAAATTTGATAATGATTATCTTTTTTACTATTTTGATATTTCAAAATTAAATTATAAAGTTCGAAAATGCATAATTCTACATAAAATATTTTTCCAAACATAATTACAAGGTAAAAAAAAATCATTCATCGTATTTAATTAAATCCAGTGAAAGTACTCAAAGCATACTTGCTCCTCCACGAATAAATCCTAATCCAGAACAAATACTCAGCTACAGCAAATGGCATAAACTAAAATTATTAAATTTTTTTTTTATCATTGTTATAGATGCTTAAATAGTAAGGGAAACTTACCCAATCAAACCTAAATTTATTGTACGGATGTCAATTTAGTCATAAACTATCAAATTTTGCTCATTTATTCATAAACCTTTGCGCAAAATTTCAATATAATCCTTTTAGAAAATTTTCGCCAAAAATCTCTAACTTGGTAACGTGCCACATAAAGTGGATTGGATCACCATGTCAGCCATTTCTGACAAAAATTGATCAAAAAGATTACATTCAAATATTAAAAGGTTTAGGACTAAATTAGTAAAACTGAAAAGTTTATAATTGAATTTGCATCTGTACAATATGTTTAAGACGGATTGGATAATTTCCCCTAGATAGTAAACCAAACAAACATGTACCTAAACAAAATCCAAGAATCATACTCTATAGTGTCACCAAAACAAGAGTATATATCAAAGCACAACTATAACACAACTAAGCCACGAGTAGATCCCGAGTGATACGTCAAACTGTTATTTAACATTTTAATATAAGTAAACCAACGGGAGTGAAGGTCTCAATTGCTTAATTAAACACCCAATTTGATAATTAAGTTATCATTTAATACAACTTGGAAAATTATAGCAGATCTTATGGTCATTATTACATTTTCTCCTCATTATTGGTACGACCATGTATTAACTTTCATGAGTACAACAATTTATTGTGTAAGTCAAAAAAATCACAACTCGAATTTAAGATTTTCTCTTTCGGTCGTACCATGTATTAACGACCTTGTCACTTTTAGTTTGGGGAGGCTCCATCTTCTCAACTCGAATTTAAGATTTTCTCTCATGATTTGATCTAAAATATTTTTTTGTTTCCATTTAGTTTTTTTCTTTGTTCGTTGTGATGCTCTTTTCTGCTCTCTGGATGTATTTTCCACTTCCATTGTTAGGAATCGACCTGTTGTTTTAAATTCTTCAAACCAAGATGTTCGATAGGATTGAGGAGGAATACGGTGAGTTCATATTGCACAGGAAGCAGGTTCTACGATTGCTTTGAGTATTGGAAGCTCTTCTCCTTCGATATATATCTAGATCCAGATTCGGAAGCTCTTTCCTTCCGATCTAGATTTTGATACGTGGATTCCTTAAGGGCATTTCCATGCTCGTTCAACCTCTCCTGATGGGAGCATGTTCAACCTGTTTTTGATGTCACCTTTTGGCGATGGTGTTGAGGCAGTGTGCACCGCCCACTAAGCGAGTCGTAATTATTGAAGAAGAATATTACGGTGTGTGCTCATCACTTATGATGATGCGAGATTCGGTGATTGGCCGCCGTTCGTTTTGTTTTGACGCTGAGACAAATGTGTTCTCGTGGGATGAAAGTATGCTTAGCAATCGTTTGTACTTTATTATTCTACTTGGGATTTGCTTTGTTTTAAACCTCTCATGTATCATCTTTAAATCTTGAGATATGAATGAAATATTTACTTTCGACCAAAAAAAAAAACTAGAAAAAATAGCTTGTCAATGAAATTAAAAATATTCAATCATCAACTAAAATAACTTTTCATTAATATTTTCAACATTAAAAATACTCAATCATCAACTAAAATAACTTTTCATTACTATTTTCAACATTTAAAATGATGACATTGAAAATTCACTGCGTAAATTTTCAGCACTTATTTTTCACATTTATCAAACATCCCCTTTAGCAGATGTATGGTTTAGGGAGAAACTAGTCCATAGCTTATCCGACAAGAGCATAGAGTGATTGTCGGGACAAGAGCGTTCGAACAAGCCATGACTCCTGATAAGTTTCCAAGATGGCAAAAAGGAAGGAATGATCCTGATCACACATCAACTTGGAAGAATATTGTTAGGCCGATACTAACATGTACTTTAGTGCTTCGAGTGGAGAACCCTATCATGATTTAAGTTGCATATCATATGAGAGAAGCATTATGAACTACTTATAAAGACCAATAACATGAAATTGTCACCACTTTGAGTATTCCTTTTGGATACTTCACATACATGCATCGGAGTGAGTGATTACAAATGTTATCAGAGCAAGAACCTTCGAAGTAAATGCGTGATTGGAGGATATATTTAAAGTTAATTTGGTACGGTTTTTTGCAATAGTTATTGTGTAAAAGTGTGCCGCAGCTTTCGCAAGATAATCGTGCAAATTCTTCTTGATAGAACATCCTCTCAAAGCTGCATCATCTTTAGTTAAATTACACCTCACCTAATTTTGAGGTGTTGTAACTTCACGACTTAGCCAAATCTATAACAAAACAGACACCATGCCTCCGAACAATTCGACGATGGTAAATTATGATCGTTGGAGCAAGAGAAATTAGACGAAGTGTGCCTTCCGGTAGGTTTTTAGGATGACAAAGGGATGGGATTAATAAACCATCAATCAAATAGGGTGCCTATTGTTAGTCAATATTTATTGACATTGATGAAACTTCAATACTTCAATTGAGGAAGTTACTAACACCTCAAAGCCCCACACGGGTTACATTAGATGGGGGAGGCCCTTTTATATGATCAAGTGAATTCATAAGTAAAACTCGTGATTAATCCCAGATGGTCACCACATTTGGTATCCCTTTTGAGGGACTTGGCTCAAAAGGTGAATCGCGTCGAGTCATCACAATAACATAAGTATATTTCAAGATGCGAAAGAAAATGCAGCGGAAAATGAGACATTGATTTAGCTTGTCAATAAAGTTGCATTTGAGGAACATCGAACCTTGGAGATTAATTGAAGAGTCATCAAATAAATTCAAAGGGGCCTTCAGTGAAAGCTAAAGGTAGTTTCGTATTTGTCAATTTTTTCTAATGTAGCTAAGGTATGTATACGGTTTGACAACATTCCTTTCCATTTTGACCAAAAAAAAAAAAAAGACAACATTCCTTTCCATAAGTAGTTCATACATCTAATTACAAAACCTTACAGAAGAAGATGAATTACCCTTTTCACATTTGCTTGGAAAGCGTGAAAAAAAAAATTGCATTAGCTAGCGCTTTCAGAAGTTTATATTACTTCATATCATAATAGAGATAGTGAAGAACGGGCAACACCAATCCTATATGTTCTCTCAATCTTTCCCGAGAGCGCCCAACGATTATTCGGGCAAACTTCACCATTGAATCTTCCATCGTAATGATGCGTCTCAATTTCAAGAAAGCTAAATTGAATCAACTTGCCTCTCTAGAAACAGAGATGATACATATCCAATGGTATTATATTCACATGCTATCCATATCAGTGTCGGTTATGTGGATGGTTGGCCTCCATGTCAATTCCGGCCAAAATAAGTCTGATAGACCTCATTGGCAAATCGTCAAAATGTTCAAAATTGAATTGACGAGATCAAAATGTTTAGAATTGGCACAAATGCAATATGTTTAGGACTTTTTTTACAATTCCCCCCCCCCCCCCCCCCTCCTCCTCCTCCTCCTCCTCCTCCCCTTTTTCGGTATGCACACAATCGAGGTGTGCTATCTCCCCCCAACCCCCCCTAGCTGGTATTCCCTCCCCTTTTTCGGTATGCATGCAATTGAGGTGTGCTACCTCATACTTAATTCCATGAATGTATAGTGTAGCTGGTATTTCTCTTTTGGGCATTATGCTTTGGCTCTATGCACCAAATCAATTTGACTCTAGAAAAGGAGAGTTACACTTCACCCAAATTGCCATATTTTCAATGTTGAGAGAGAGAGAGAGAGAGAGGTGAATGCAAGGCCAAGGCATCTACTTCTCTCAAAGTTGGTCGCGTTCCTTCCCTCACCAACCCACTCACAATCCAAAACCCCCCCCAATAAAAGAAAAAAATTCAATAAATAAATAAAATAATGCTAATTCAAAAATAAAGAAAAGGGGGAAAAAAATGTAAAAACACCTACGCTCACCTACTCCCGTTCTTTGACACGCTCAACTCATCCCGGCGCCTCCCCCAAACCGTCAACTCACGCCGTCAACCCCCTCCCGTCCTTCAAAGGAAGAGCGAGTATTAGTATTGCTTACGTCATAAAACGCATCAGATCACTCCCCACCTTTTTCCGATTAAAACAATATCCCGTCCACCAATTACGCGATCGACATGACGCCGAAAATCCAAATTGCTCACGTCATAAATACATATCTATATATACCCCAGATTTTCAAATTTTACTTTCGTGTTCTGCCAGCGCCAGGTAGTCGTAACGCTGTTGTAGGCAACAGCGTGTCCAGCCGAACGCACACACGTTTCACACCTAACGCCTCCTCGTCCGTCACTCCTCCCAACAATAATTAGCATTCGCTTATTTATACCCAAACTCACCACCACCACCACGACCATCCTCCCCGCCACCACCTTCCTCCTCCTCCGTCATCCGAAAACCTCCCGCCTCTGCCTTCGGCAGCAGCCATGGATCTCCTCCTCCTGGAGAAGACCCTCCTCGGCCTCTTCATCGCCGCCATCGTGGCCATCGCGGTCTCCAAGCTCCGCGGCAAGCGGTTCCGCCTCCCCCCCGGCCCCCTCCCCGTCCCCGTCTTCGGCAACTGGCTCCAGGTCGGCGACGACCTCAACCACCGCAACCTGACCGACCTCGCCCGGAAGTTCGGCGACATCCTCCTCCTCCGCATGGGCCAGCGCAACCTCGTGGTCGTGTCGTCCCCGGACCTAGCCAAGGAGGTGCTCCACACGCAGGGGGTCGAGTTCGGCTCCCGCACCCGCAACGTCGTGTTCGACATCTTCACAGGGAAGGGCCAGGACATGGTGTTCACCGTGTACGGGGAGCACTGGCGGAAGATGCGCCGGATCATGACGGTGCCCTTCTTCACCAACAAGGTGGTGCAGCAGTACCGGAAGGGGTGGGAGTCCGAGGCGGCCGCCGTCGTCGACGACGTCAGGAAGAACCCGGCCGCCGCCCGCGAGGGGATCGTGCTCCGCCGCAGGCTGCAGATGATGATGTACAACAACATGTACCGCATCATGTTCGACCGCCGGTTCGACAGGGAGGACGACCCGCTCTTCGTCAAGCTCAAGGCCCTCAACGGCGAGCGGAGCCGGCTGGCGCAGAGCTTCGACTACAACTACGGCGACTTCATCCCCATCCTGAGGCCCTTCCTCCGAGGCTACCTGAAGATCTGCAAGGAGGTCAAGGAGCGCAGGCTGCAGCTCTTCAAGGACTACTTCGTCGACGAGAGGAAGTAAGCAATCTCGTCCCTTCAGCCACTCATTCATTCATTCCTCCGTACTATCTTACGTTTTCCTTGTCAGTAAAATTAGTCATATTTATTTTCGTAAAATAGCTAGAGTGGATGAATGTTATTCTCGTCTTATCTGAGGGCCTCGACGAGTGCGCGTGGACCTTTCTGGTTACGCTTTTGTTTTCACCGTTGTCGCGTAGCTCTGACGTTGTAGATCCGACGATGGCAACGTTGGCGAACTAGAACGTGTTGTGATTAGACCATGGCGATTATCGGAACCTGTTTAATTCTGTTTTCGACAATTAGTCCAGAAAATAGAGAATGCAGAACAAAGTGGGTGGGGCAGGGGGTGGGGAGAGTTGAAAACGGCATATCGAATTTTCATCTTGAAAGCTGCGTTAAATCAAGTCTGCGGGAGTTAGTGTATCGCAATTTATGACTCTCTGAGTGTCGACGTGGAATGGCGGACACCGGAAGTCATGTTGACTGTCGGCACCGCCGGCGACCCGTCGGTGCTTGGATTGAGTTTTGATGTTTTTGGTGGCTGTGAACAAGTTTTTAGTGGGGTGGAATTGAAAGATTGCAGAGTCCACCTAGGCCGAATGTGAGAAAATGTAAATTTCGATGTCGCGAAACTGAGAATATATCGGAAAACTTTTGTGCAGGAAACTGGCCAGCGTGAAGCGGATGGACAACGACGGGCTGAAGTGCGCGATGGATCACATTCTTGAGGCGCAGCAGAAGGGGGAGATCAATGAGGACAACGTTCTTTACATCGTCGAGAACATCAACGTCGCCGGTACGTCCTCGCAAAAAGAGCCTGCGTTTTCTTTTCTCTTTTGCAATTAAGCCCGTGTTAGGAAAAATTCTTATAGTTAGATCCACAAAGGAATTGGCAATCTCCCATTTTACGTGAAACCTAAGAATTCGTCAAACAAATCAAGGAAAGGTAGGAGTGGCGGCAATTGGGTGTTTTGGTAGGACACGTTATCGCCTGCCCTTGAAGTCAAATCGATAACCCGGATGTTGAAAATTGGTGTCTTAAGGGTAGGATTTGGAGGAGAGCAAAATAGTAGATAATCCCGGCCCGCCATGTCATTGCGGTCCTGGGCCATTGAGGATGCGCCACGTGTCGAGCGTCATGGGCGAAGCCCAAACTGTGAGGAAAGAGAAGATACGGTCAACGGCTTTGACCGGCTGTCATCGCCGAGGGGCAGTTCGGTAATATACCGGGCGGATTGGGTGTGTCCATAGTCGCATAGGCGGGGGAAATAGCCAAAGCCATTTTGGTGGGGGAATACATGATCAAGTGGCACAATCAAATAATTTTTGTCCAATAATTCGGATAAAAATTTGATGACGGCGATCCATTGCCACCCGATTTGGCGGTGTGGTTGGTGGCCTGCTTTAATTGCTATATCTTTAGCATGAGGAGAAGTAATGGAATAACGCAATGGTAGTCTCTTTCGCCGGTCCTACTCGTGACATGCTTATGCATCACCATCGATTTCGATCGGTGCATTGAAAATCGCGACACGTCTTTTGTCTGATCGACAAATACATGTTCGAGGAGCAATTCCTATGACCTTAACAAGGAAACTTATCTTAATTAATTTTTCCGGGTTGCGTAAGAGCTCTGCCCAATTTTGATTCGAATGTGCTTAGTAAATGTTGGTGTGGTGGGAGGTCTGCGAGTCGAATAAGCAATAAGAACGTTTGTGGGTCCCGAAGGTGCAACATAGAAGTTGAATATCAACCAACGGATGATGCCCACCTACTCCATGTGTGGGTGAAGAGACGGTTGATGAACAAATTGGCCAGCCAACCCCGGCATGAAAGCCATCCCCCCATCCTCCACCCACCAACACACGCCGACTGCACCAATTCGTGCTTTTGTTTGCCCGTTTGTTCATGTCCATCCCGTGTTGGTCATAGGTTTATGCCCGAATGAGGGAAGTTCTCATGTGGTAGGTAAGCACTCACAAGCGTCTTGATGACGTGAAAAATGAGCCGTCGATTAGTTTTCTTTTGTATGGTTTTGATTAGATCGAGAATGGAATGGGATGATGACGGAATTTGTGTTGCAGCGATTGAGACGACGCTTTGGTCGATCGAGTGGGGCATCGCGGAGCTTGTGAACCATCCTGAGATCCAGAGGAAGCTGCGGGAGGAGCTCGACACGGAGCTGGGACCTGGTGTGCAGGTCACCGAGTCAGAGATCCACAGGCTGCCATACCTCCAGGCGGTGGTCAAGGAGACCCTGCGGCTGCGCATGGCGATCCCGCTCCTCGTGCCCCACATGAACCTCCACGACGCCAAGCTTGGCGGCTACGACATCCCCGCCGAGAGCAAGATCCTGGTCAATGCTTGGTGGCTCGCCAACAACCCGGCCCACTGGAAGAAGCCCGAGGAGTTCCGGCCCGAGCGGTTCCTGGAGGAGGAGGCAAAGGTCGAGGCCAGCGGGAATGACTTCCGGTACCTCCCCTTCGGGGTTGGCCGGAGGAGCTGTCCCGGGATCATCCTGGCCCTGCCCATCCTCGGGATCACCATCGGCCGGCTGGTGCAAAACTTCGAGCTCTTGCCGCCACCCGGGCAATCGAAGCTCGACACCACCGAGAAGGGCGGCCAGTTCAGCTTGCACATATTGAAGCACTCCACCATTGTCTTGAAGCCAAGGTCCTTCTGAAGTTGATCCCACAGTGACTCTAACTTTCGGTGGCTGTTGATGTGTGGAGAGTTTGTGGGGGGGGGGTGTGCTAATGTGAAAAATTTTAAGGATCGGACAAAGCATTTTCAGGATTTGCAATATGAGAAAATGATGTTGTATTTTGTGTTGTGGAAATACCAAGCTTTTATGTCCTTTGATAACTGAAACTTTATCTTATGAGAAATTTGTTTATCTGCAGCAATCTCTCTCTCTCTCTCTCTCTCTCTAAAGCATAAATTAAGGTACCAATGCGTAGTGCACAATGCAATTTCTCATAATAAGAACCTTTGAGATCTTTCTATATGTACTTCTGTTCTGAATTGAATAGCCATTGTTTTGACCTTCCCATCAGATATCACTATTTAAATGTAGCTTTCCCACATTAGAGAAGGGGAAAGATAGTATTAGATGAAAAATATGAGAAGGCCCACAAAAGGAAAACTTTGCATAGTGCACTCAAAGTAGTCAAATGGAAGGTAAGAAAACGAGGAGGCAGATAATAGGAAAAGTAGGAGACGATCAATTAGGTAAGAAATTGATTTGGGGGGGGAGGAAAATTATGACCCTCAAATTAATGCATGTTTATTGTCAGGTAATTTATATGAAATGGAAGGGCTAATATAGAAAAGTTAGGCAAGAAATCGTTTTACTCTCTCTCACTTAATTAATAAATGCTAGGAATAGTTCATCTGCCTTAGCACTTCAATATAGTCTTTTGACAGAACGCGAATATCGCTGCTGTTGCGTGTATTGGATGATTCGGAGGTTTATTAGCTAGATGTTCCGTCCACGGAAGTATCCTTTTTCGCTTAATTTCAGTGCTTCATTGTTTTTATAAGTGACGAGCAAAGAATTGACAGCTCCAAGGCGTTGTCACGAAGAGTGTGAGGAATCAAACAGGGAAACGGCACCACGTGAGGAGAGAGTGAGACAAGTCAAGGATGTTGGTACCCGACTTTTGTCCAGGAGTTTCTCAAAAACGATGCCTGGGGACGAGTACGCAATGACCGGCCCACAACATATGGCCGGGCCCCGCCGTCGCTCTCGATCTTCCGCCGCACGGAAATCGACCGGAGGATCCCGGTGCATGTGAGCCCCCGGCGAGGCGATATCCGGTCCGCTTGATCTTTCGTGCCGGCCTTGTGCGTAACCGATGCTCGGCCCAAGGAGTAAAGAAAGGACAATGCTGCACGGTTGGTAATTGTTTGTTGGAGGCTGGTGGTTTGGGGGAGGTTGGAAGCATTTTTGGAAAGCTGAACTTTCAACTCTTGAAAGTCCCTCGTTGGAGAGACTTCGAAGTGTACAGAAGCTCGGGAGGGGGTTTTGAGAGCTTTTCGTCTTTGGTTTGTACCCTGTACATCGACACGTCCTCTTCCGCCCGTAGACCCGGGACAGATCGACCGGAGTTTGTAAATCTTTTGCGCTGTTTCTCTCGACTCGATTATGCATTTTCCGCTTTCGCATAAGAATTTTTTCATAAATTGACTTTTCTCATAATATGCATAACGGATATTTTGAAATTAAGTAATTTTCTTATGAAGCTCGTTCAACGAATACTTATAATTGGTCCGTGATATTAGCGGAATCTGACGTGCGCGCTACCCGGTGGGTTTTGCTACTCTTGCACTCCTTAACATGACCATTATTCAAATCCATACAATAAACGTACTATAAAATTAAGTAATTATAGCATACACTAAAGGGTTTCCATCATTGAGTTGAGAGGGTAGCATAATTTTCAAATCAAGGGTGGATAAGACCGAATGCAACACCCGACTGTCTTTTAATGCGCTCTCCAAATGTGCTTGTTCCCCACTTCTTTTTTATCATGGAAAATGTTCGTGGAATAACTCCGATGAGAAGAAAAAAAACACAAGGTGTTAAGAGTCCTTCCTGGCTTTTAAGATCCTTTTTCAAACCCGGTCTCTTTTCGAATCAAGAAATGGATAAATGGACACATCGCATCGCAGTATTCATTAGGCGTGATCGTTTTCAGGATGGCTCGGTTCTCGCCCTAGAACTGAGAACCGGACCGAGCAAAATCCGTTCTCGGCTCGTGGAATTAGGAACTGAACTTGTCCACCTAGGAAACGGACCGATCAGTCTTGATCCGATTCCCGAAATGGACTGAGAGTGGCTGTAAATTTTTTTATATTCTACTACATGCACAGAATTTTGTAATGTTACACTTTAAGCAGTCACACATAATCAGAAGTTATTAGAGGCTATCAAACAAAGCCTCTTTGTCGATCAGCAAAGCAAGTACTTAAGCAGCCGGCAAGAATTTATATTTTAGTTAATTGAAGAAGCTTGGCAAACGCTAAGCCAATTCTCCAGCGTAACTTGTGTAAACTACGTCTCTTGACCTTGACAGTGTACTCGACTTGGGAAAACTTATGGTGCATTCGGTTCAGTATTTTCAAAATCCCTTTGAGAAAGTTTGGGAAATTTGACAACCATCTTCGAGGGACTTTCAAGTAAAAGCCAACATTGGGAAGGCTGACAGCTTCAGGCATGTGTTAGGATTCACCAAAATGAAGATTGGATTAACTTGAACCAATGAGAAGGACTAAACCAAGGCCTATGTTGTTCCACAGGTCTGGTTCCGCTCTAGGAATCAGGAACCGGACTAATTCCCGCCAGTTCCAAATTTTGAAAATCAGGAACCGCCCGGTCCAGTCCGGTTCCTGGGTCGGACTGGGATTGTGCTCGCCCCTATTCCTAGAGACTGAGGGGCTCGAAAACCAAGAAACGAGTCATGCATAAGGTAATATGCACTGGGCTCGGCCGAGGCTTCCTTGCTCAGGCCTGGGTCGACCCAGTGTCAAAATGGGCAGGCTTGGGCATGCATTCCCCCTTGTTAGGCCTTGCTCAGCCGATTAAGCAATTGCTAAGAATGTGCATGCAAACATAGGACAGACTGACCACTTCATCCCACGTGACGGCTGCGCGCGACATGTAGGAAGAAAGGAGCACGAGAGCTTTGTTACCTAGTGCAGTCGCTTCAGGCAGCACAAAGCTGAGCTGAGAAGTAGAAACTCTCCCACTATATATTGCCAGTTGCCACGTATAGTGACACCCACATCCCTTACTAATCTTTCAGTCAAATCTGTCGCCAGCGCAGCGCCTGATATTCCCACTTCCTCTGTCAATTGTGGCCAAAGGTGCACGACATGTAACGATCACATGGTGTTTTAGTTTTTGGCGTGGCTTGGATAACGCAAACCAACCCAAAGCATTTCGTTTGACTGCTCAGAGCTCTCTGATTCCCTTTTAGTTCCGGGTGAATAATGTCTTAGGGGGTCATCTGATCTCTCACGATAAGCTTCTGAGGTGAAGGGCCGTGTCGGACTAGGCCTCTTTCCATAGAACAAGCTGACCAGTTTTAGTGAATTTCCAGTTCCTCAGAGCTTGTCCAGCTTGCTCTCAACATGTACAGAATACAAGCATTGGCAGCGGCGCAGGCTGAGCCTGGATACTATGTGGAGACCGATCCTACTGGTCGGTATTCGCGGGTATGGGAGTCGACAATACTGTTTCCCTTTTGGTATTCAATTCAGTCATTGATTGTTTATTAAAAACCAGTCCACCTCCAATTAGACACCATCTTAATACTTTATAACTTATTTGCGGATTTGTTTATCTTGCAAAAGCTAATAACTTTACATAATTATTGGTTGGTTCAATTCAAGATGTGTACTATGTTGGTGAAGGAACTCTTCTCATATCTTTGTTTGGGTCAGGAGGAGCTGGTGATCAAGGAGCTGTGTACAAAGTTAGTTCCATGTTTGCACGTTTATTCGTATCTGTGTATGTTTAGGTTGATCCTGAGCTTATTGCTTCCTTGGAGATGGTCTCTTTTGAAAGTTGCAATTTGCCTTGTCATGCTTTAAGTAATTGGCATGAAAAAGGAGGGAGCATTAAAAGAACCTCTGTTTATACAGGAGCTCCTCTGAGTATTGTGAATGCATCAACTGATTATGATATCGCATTGATAGCCTCGAGTTGTGTCCTCGATTTGCCTGAATTGTCTATCGTGCTTTTTCCGCAAGTGTCTCTGTATGCGTTCATTTGGTGGCAACTGTAGCCAGATTGATCCAGATTGATCCCCCTATCTTGTTCTTGTGTCTTCATTTTATTCATTAGCCGTTTTCATTCCTTTCCTCCCTCGCTATGAACAGTCTGAAGAAGTTCTAGGCAAAGGGGCAACCAAGACAGTGTACAAGGCGATTGATGAGGCCCTCGGAATGGAGGTGGCATGGAACCAAGTGAAGCTGAGCGCATCGTTTCGGTCTCCGTACGAATTGCAGCGTCTGCTCTCAGAGGTTCACCTCCTCAGCACCCTCAATCACGACTCCATAATGAAATTCCATACTTCATGGGTTGATATCGATGGAATGGCCTTCAATTTCATCACCGAAATGTTCACTTCAGGCACCCTCAGAAAGTAAAATTTCTCCTCTATGTAACCTTCTCGCCAAGCATTTCCTCGACTTTACAAGCTCTTCCTCGACTTTACAAGCTCTTCAGGCCTTCGATGTGATCTGTGATCACCATTAGGTGATTTGACTGATTTAGGCCTTTTCACTTGTGAATTTGTAACAGAGATCTGCTTGGTTATGCAGTTACAGGAAGAAATACCGACGATTGGACATCCGAGCCATAAAGAATTGGGCTGTTCAAATACTTCACGGTCTCGTGTATCTGCATGGCCGCAATCCACCAGTAATCCACAGAGATCTAAAGTGTGATAACCTCTTTATTAATGGCCATTTGGGACAAGTTAAAATTGGTGATCTTGGACTCGCAGCAATTCTTCATGGTTCTCAGGCAGCTCATAGCGTCATAGGTAACAATTTCCAACGATGAGCATGACGATGTCTTAGACACTTCTGATTACCTGATTACCTGTTAATTTACTGACATTACACGCTCTCAGGCACTCCGGAGTTCATGGCGCCAGAACTCTACGAAGAGAAATACAATGAGCTTGTCGATGTCTACTCGTTTGGCATGTGTGTCTTAGAAATGCTTACTCGCGAGTATCCTTACACTGAATGCACCAATCCAGCTCAAATTTACAAGAAAGTCATGTCGGTAAAGTCTGGATCCAACGGTTTACTTATGCTGACAATAACAGACGCCTTATGAGCATGCCACTCTTCTCAACTCAGGGAAAGTTGCCCGAAGCATTCTACCAAATCAAAGACTTGAAGGCACGGAAATTCATCGAAAAATGCTTAGCAAACGTTTCGAGTAGAGTATCGGCAAGGGAGCTGCTACACGACCCATTTCTTATAAGTGATGAAGATGACCAGCTCCAAGGATTGAAGTTCAAAATGCCGGAGCCATTCTTGAATGTGAAAGATGTGGAAAATCTGTGTGCAAGGGATGATCCACTCAGGACAGATATGACGATTACGGGAAAGCTGAATCCTAAGGGTCACACCATTTTTCTGAAAGTTCAGATTGCTGATAGAAATGGTTAGAATTCCAATTATCTTCCTACATTCCATTAGAACCATTGGAAGTGCAAAATCGCTGTACACAAGTTCTCCCATTCAGCCAGTACTAAGTTGTGTATGTTAGTTAAGAAGAGTGCATGTAGATTATGGATTATTATCTGGTATCATTTGCACAAAATCGATGCCTCAAACTAGTTATATGTTGCCCTAAACGGAAGTTGAGGTAAAAATTGCCGAATGCATATAATTCTGAAATAAGGTTAAATTAAAGAGGCTGCTGAAATTTCTGGCCACGCTTATCTTCTCAGATCTTCCACAGTGATGAATCTAATGAAGGTTTTCTTTATATCCTTCCCATTACCCATGCAGGTTCAGTGAGAAATGTGTACTTCCCTTTTGACATTCTAAATGATACTCCGATTGATGTCGCGATGGAAATGGTCAAGGAACTGGAGATTGTGGACTGGGAAGTGGAGGAGATAGCCGAAATGATTGGCGGAGAAATCTCCGCTTTAGTACCTAACTGGATGAAACAGGACGTGCCAGACTACTATCAGGAGAATGATGATGGCTTTCCTCTACCTTTCCTCTCATTCTCCTCGGGTTCATCATCCCAGGCATCGCCATCGGGTTTTACAGCCTACAGGGGGAATGAAATTGCGTCTGACTACAGTTGTCTCCAAGGTATAGCTTTGTTCTTTTTTCGCTCACTAAGATTTTGATACAACACAAGGTAGTCAAAAAGCTGATATAGAGTCTAACACGCCAACAACAAAAGACAGCTTGTTTAGTGAATATATCTATGATACCTCACGCAGTTTTATTGCATCATGGAAATGAATGAACTAGGATAGAAAATGCTCATTTTCTGGGGAACGTCATTGCCTCTTAATTGCATAGTATTTTCCAGATCTGTATAATTCTTCCTGAAATATATCTGACCTCAATTTTTCATGAAGAGTAGCACTGTATTGCAGATACGCCAGACGATACGAGCTCTCCAAGCTCCATACAGTCTGGTACATATTCCCACACAAGTTACTTCTGCCAGGAAGATCACGAAGCGAACCCAGGTCCTTCAAACCCAGATCAACACCTTATCAGCAGAAACAACAAACCTACGAGGCTTTGCGTGGATGACTACCAAAGGCCAAGGCAATTCAAGGTTAGAAGTCAGACCTTGCAATGCCATGTCCTGACAGAGTCCGATAGAGACTCTGCCTCCATCATTAACCGGAGGATGATGGGCTGCAGATTGTCACGGAACAGGTCTCTGGTAGATGTTCATAGCCAGTTACTTCACCTGTCATTGCTGGAGGAGGTGAACAAGCGGAGGCTGTCCAGCACAATTGGAGCAGTCGAGAACATCGGGTTTCAGGCGCCCCTTGAGATATCAAGAAACGTGCCACAGATTGGTGGGTCTTGTTTCATCAGCAGTTCAAGGAATAAAAAGGGCCACAGGATTCAAAACAGAAGAAACTGAAATCTGCCCTCTCTCATGGGCGTCTAAATATGGTAATTTGTATCAAAATGTTAGGAATTTAGCAGTGTATCCACCCTGCAAAGGTCAAAAGTACTAGCCTTTTAGCTTAAAGGAGTTCGTATTAACGTTTAGCTTGACGCAAATAATACATATTTCGAGTGTCTAATGCAAAAACCATCAGCTGATGCCTGCTAATATACAAGGTAAATGGATTTCACAATGATAACTTTGTATTTGCACCTGTTATGTGGGATAAGTTCTTAGGTATTGCTCTTTTGGCGAGATTATTGCTCTTTCTTTATTGCGAAACTTGCCTCTTTTTCTATGTAAGGAGCATTATGTCTGAAAAAGGGTCTGGTCCGTTGTGTTTGTGCTGAAGGGTTTTGGGTCAGATTGTGTATGCCTGCATCTTACTCAAATAGCTGACCTCTTGCGCCTTGGTAGGGCTGCGGTAACGAGCTCGCCATTCTCTGGGTACAGTCATCCTTGAGCATACAGTGCTTATGCTTATGTAGTAACTATGACTCAAGCTCGACATTCCTGTTGATTTTCTGCGGAACATGCATAGTTAAATTAAATATAAACACAGCGGAAAGATATAACCATACATGTATCTCCGAAGGCGTTATTTGTATGTTTTAATCAAAGATCGGAAGATCATGGGGGGTTAAACGGATTACCTCTTATAACGTGTCCAAAACGATTTCGATTCGAATGTTCTTCGGTTTGAGCCCCACAACCGTCGGACCTTTAGTTCAGATACACCACCAATCGCACGACGAACGGAAGAAAGAACTTGTGGGCAATTACCATTATAATTGTTCTAGCAACCTCGTGGCGACTATTCTCCACACTCTCGATTTTTAAGTCACGACGCCAGAAGAGAGAAAACGTAATTTTTAACTTTCAAGCACACATAATATTGCATACGCTCATTTTCATCATCATGCAACTGTTGCTGATCGCGCTTTTTATATGTGCAATCAGCAATCGTTGCTGATTGTGCATGTGTGCACATTGCACACGATCAGCAACGGTTGCTGATCGTGTGCATGAGCCATTTTTTTCTTAAATTATCCTCACACGATCATCAACAGTTGTTGATCGTGTGATGCACTTTTAATTAATTTAATACATAAAAGTGCACGACCAACGTAAGTGTTTTTTGTGAGCATCATATGCACACACACCCATGACAAAACTTAAATTAAAATAAATCACATTTAATTTAATTTTAGCCCGACTCAATTTGATAGCAAACATATTTGCAATATTGTCTCTTCCGTATAACATCATCCTAAATTGGTTATGATGCGTGACATTTCTAGGTTCATCTCCGAACTAGTAGTAAGATTTGCACTAACATATTAGTATTTCCAAGAGAATTGATTGTCCCAATCAACCTCTAGATCCTATAAGCCATGATTGATATTTAGCAATATGTCATGGCTACCTAAACAATGTGAATGCTTAAAGAATATAATGAAGCTGTTAGTATTGGCTACAATGTAATTCAATTCCTCTGCCTTACTATGTCCCGATCGAACAAAGACCATGGAAAATTTGTCAAGCCACCAACTCGATCATATGGACAAATCTAATTGACATGCATTTTATATGAGACATGAACAATTCATTCATGGTTACAACCCCGGCCGAAGATTTCAATGTAGTGTTAAGATTAGATTGCATAGGACATCATTATTGTACCTTGCATATAACAAGGAGACAGATTCCATTTTGTGCACACACGTAACTTTGTATATGATCGAACTATGGCTATTAAGTATAGAGACGGATCAACGAACCGGCAATATGCGCACCTGTGAACCATAGCCAACCAACATACAAGTCAACACTGTGCCTCAGGTCTAAGGATTATTTACACAAGACCGTAACATGAACGATTAGACATTAGCTACGTTAAAAGCTTTCATGTTGCTAATCGTTCTATGCATGTCATATTTAGTGAACTTGTCTAGTGTAAGCATCTGTGTTCTTCCTCAGGCATCACAATACCCAATAATTCTGAATCATCATTTTTTTAAATATCCAATACTTAATAGTGAAGCTGAGAACACACTAGTCTGAATATGATCCATCGATCGAGAACAATTTAAAGATTCAATCTAACTGTGAACTTATTACGCATATTCTTAACATCTCAAGAATAAGTTCAGTCACAATTGATCTTATGGAATCATTCATATTGAATGAATACGTCCTTACCATTAAATAAATAATGAAATTGATAGTACAACTTAAATCCCTAATATATAACTATTATATGGTAACTTTAGGGTGTACATCTTACAATTCCTTTACGTGAGAAGGGCCCCACGTGTCGTCCAGTGAGGTAGTTGCGTTAGTCTTCCCTCTCTTCACCTTTTTTGTTTTTTTGCATAGAAAATTGAACAGTGAAGAAATTATTGCACCAGCAACATAGTTTCAAGCTTTCCACTGGCAGGTATGATCAACGTGTACATACGATCAAGACATGTGTACATTTAAATAGCTATAGATTGAAGTATCACACATCTTTGACTGCACAGAGTGTAAATGTGTATTCAAATCCTGAAAATGTCAATAATCGTGCAATCAAATCATAATGTCTCCCCATCAATTTGCAAATGACGAAAGCATGAATGAACATTTAAATAAGCGGATCGTATCCAAAGTCCACTAAGAGATTGCAACATCGATGTAAATCAGTTCTACAGAACCCAACATGGCATCCTCTCATGAAATATAGGGTTCCAAATGGCCAAATGGAAGGACAGAGATATGGAAGCATGTCATGGCACTTCCATTCTCTGACTCGAAGACGTGAAATGCACTCAGAACATCCACCCAACACAGGCGGTCAACTCAGCGTATTTCCTCTTATATAAAAGCCACCAGAAGCTCTTCACACCCATAAATTTCTCCTTGTTTTTTAAACTGACACATAACCTATGTTGGTCGAAACAGCACTCCCACCAGCTTCTTCAAATCAAAGGTCCTGCTCGCTTCGTTTCTTGAAGATGAAGCACCCACAAACGCACTCACCATCACCATCATCACCTCATCAACCCCAATCATTACAAAAGAAGATGAAACCCAAAGCACACGTCGGCGTTGCCTTCGGATCCAAGCTTCTCATACCATGCAGAAAACTCCTCCTCGTCTTCAGGCTCAAGAAGAAGGTCACCATAAGAAGACCGCGAGCATCGCCCTGTCATGCGGCATCGAAACGAGCCTCCTGCCTCAAAAGGCTCATACCCATCTCCGCCTTCGTTTCGGTCGTTCGATCCCTGAAGACGAAAATGAGCGGGAGAGGCAGGCTCAAAGAGAGCAATGCCAAGGGCAGTAAGATCAGCAAAGTGCTCTCTGCGTCGGTTATGTCGTCTTCCAGACGCGGGAGGCTGCTGTTTCCCTCGCCGAACACGCCGGCACCCTCTTCGGCAATCAGCAACACTCCCATGAAGTCTTTGAAGAGGTGGGGTTGGGACAGCGACGGCGGCAACCACGGCGAAAGTGTCCATGGAGTGGAAGATGCGTGCAGGAGCTTCGAGAGTTACTTGGTGGGAATGATAGTGGAAGAAGGGAAAGTGAGGGATCTCATGGACGTGGAGGAGCTCCTCTTCTGTTGGAAGAACCTCAAGTGCCCCGTTTTCGTCGACTTGGTCTCGCGATTCTATGGCGAGCTGTGCCGGGACTTGTTTGCCACCACCGATGACGACGAGGACGACAGTGTCAGTTACTATTAAGGTTTCGCTGCTGCGGTGATGGAATAAGGTTGGGATGCCAAAGCGATGCGATTGTAATAGAGTAGAATGAAAACGAGAAACATTATTTCATTTGTTAGTAAACAAGATCGAGATGGTTAACACTATGTTTGGTTGGACCTGGCATGATATATACAGACGGTGATAATCCCAGGGCTAGAGATATCGAAACAAGAAGCAAAATTAGTTTACAAAGTGATCTGATAGACTCCTATTGAGAGCTTGAATATAACCCATTCGCTTAAATTGCCGACCGTAATTTGTCACGTCATTTGATAAAGCACCAATCTAGATACAAAGATGGTTCCCTACTTTCGCGATTGACAAACCCGTCGTCGCCGGTGATGCCTCATTGATGGGTCGCATTGATGGCACCACCTCGAGGTGTGGTGGGTCACGAACCGAGGGTTGCTGGTAGGGGAGACTGTCGATGATAGCGCATCAATAGCGGTCAAACGCACAGGGGGTGGTGGCTGGCTGCGGCGGAGGGCGGCCACCGACTTGGACCGAGGGTTTGGCGAGTTGGTTAGTGGTAGTCATAGCCACGGTTCGGAACCAGCGGTTCCGATTCGTGGCCAAGTATGAACCGGTCGGTTCCGGTTCTAAATCAGGTTCGGAACCGGTTCCGGGTCGGTTCATAATTTTTCTTTTCTATTTTTTTTTCTATTTTTTTTTTTTTCTTTTCTTCCTCCGCCGGTTTCAGACGAGGCCGCCCTCGCCGGCTTCAGGCGAGGGCCGCCCTCGCCTGGGCTGGGCGAGGCCGACCTCGCCTGCAACTGGCAAGGCCGGCGAGGTCGAACCCTCGCCAGATCTGGCGAGGTCGGCCTCGCCTGAGGCCAGCGAGGTCGAACCCTCACCAGATCTGGCGAGGCTCGACCTCACCGGCATCGGGCGAGGCCAACCTCGCCGGCGTCGGGTGAGGCCGACCTCGCTAGATCCGGCGAGGGCTCGACCTCGCCGGCCTCGGGCGAGGCCGACCTTGCTTGCAACTGGCGAGGCTGGCAACCTCGCCTGCTAAAGTTTTTTTTTTTGGAACCGGGCTAGGAACCGGCGGTTCCGAGCCGGTTCCAAAATTTCTGGAACCAGAACTGGGCCCGTAGGGCACGGGTCGGTTCCAAACCCCAGGCCCGGGTTTGACCGGGCCGGTTCCGGATCGAAACCGGCCCGTAGCCATGACTAGTCAGTGGTTCAAAGCTAGAACTAGAGGGCTCTTTCCCGAAGGGCATTTTAACAATTTCATTTGCCACCTAGGATGCAAACTTCCATTCCCAAAAGTAGAGAATGCGAAATGATGGGAGAAGAGCTTGATCCCCCAAGAATTAGCGAGATTATTATTATTTTCGTAGGGTTTTAGCTAAAAATTTTCTTAATATTAGTTAATCTAAGTCACGAATGAATTTTGGAGCGTAAAACTCGCACAATGCATGTGAGGGTTGCCATCCTTGGCTTTTTTCTTTTTTCTTTTGAGAATAATATTTTTGTGCTCTTTTGCAATTTTTAGTTGAGGTTGATATGGCTCCGCCCAGCCGTTATCGCGGTGATGCCGAATCACGACCGGCGAGATACAAGACGCCATGTTACTTGAGCAATGCTTGCTTTTTTCCACTAAGTACTGCTCAAACCCGGCCGACCATCTTGCGGGGACCTCGGTCCTAGCGCCGAGGTATCAAGCGCCTCGAATTACGATGGCAAGAGCTCCCCGAGCCTGGGTGCTCGGTGTCTTGGGACGGTGTTCCGGGTCCCACAGGACACGTTCCAGGTGATCGAGGGACCCGAGCCCAAGCACGGGGATCCCAAGTCCGACCGTCCGTGGTCTCCGAGTCCTTCGGCGGGGGACGTCATGGTCCAACCATCGGAGATGATCCGGTGCCGGTGGAGGCAAAATCAGTCCTGGGCCCAAAAGAACCGTTCCTCTCATTTCCGGGCCCAGCCCAGAAGAGTCCGGCCCAAAATCTCAACCGAATTTTGAAAGCATATATGCCTTCTCGGATTTTACCAATTTTTTTTGTTTTTTATCTCGGGGTATAATCAACGGTCGAATTGCAGAGACCCAGACAAGCACCCACAGAGAGAGAGAGAGAGAGAGAGAGAGAGAGATGCGGAAGAGAAAGGGGCGATCGGAGAAGGCGGAAACCCTAGCCGCCGCCGGAGGATCGGCGGAGATCGGAGGAGGAGGAGTAGGAGGAGGAGGAGGAGGAGGAGGGATAGGAGAAGGAGATGGGAAGTTCTTCGCTTGCTACCTCTTGGCCTCCCTCAGCCCTCGCCACAAGGGCCACACCTACATCGGGTAACCATCTCCTCTTCTCCGTCTTCTTCCCCCTCTTCGTGGTTTTTGGACTCCGGTTCCGTTCGCTTCCGGTCACCGGTCGCGATCCGGCGACGGGGTTTCGCTCTCTCTTTTTCCTCCCTTTTGTCGAGCGGCGAGCTGATCTTGAAACCACTGGCCGCGATTTCTCTCTCTCTCTCTCTCTCTCTCTCTCGCTCTCGGACAGATTCACTGTGAACCCTAGACGGCGGATCAGGCAGCACAACGGGGAATTGATGTGCGGGGCTTGGAGGACCAAGGGGAAGCGGCCCTGGGAAATGGTCTTCTGCATCTACGGCTTCCCCTCCCATGTCTCCGCTCTTCAGGTTCGGCTTCGCTCTCGGATGGGCCATGTTCCTTCCTAATTACTCGCGCGAATCTCGCCTAGGCTTGGTTCTGATTGAAAGAACTATCTCAATGGCAATTTTTTAGAAGGTTGTTTTGCGGAGCACGAGCCAATCAATCCCTGTCTTTTGGGTTGTTTCATGAGCTAACTCGTTGCGAATGATTTGGAATGTATCTGTAGTTTCTTAAGACGAGAGAACCTCTCATTATGCAAAGGTCTAGACTTGCAAAAAGTTTAACAATTTCAGAGTCTCGTTCACTCTGTTTCTTCTCACGATGGTGACTTAAATTGGGTCGTCGGTTCATAGTTTTTGTGCATTTTTTGTATTGTGATTCCCAAAAGGGTTTATTTTTCCCTTGTGTTCTTGCCTTTGAATGGAGCTCTAGCTATGCGCTGACGTAGTGTTTTTGCCTAATGCATTTTCCTTTGATCGCGGAAACTCTACAGTTCGAATGGGCCTGGCAGCATCCGAGAGAATCCTTGGCCGTAAGGACGGCAGCCTCAGAATTCAAATCCCTGTCTGGGATAGGCAACAAGATCAAACTGGCATACGCAATGCTTAATCTCCCATCTTGGGAAAGGTATCTACTGTCTTCACTTTTTCTTCCCACTTAATTATTACCTGTATCAGATCGTGGGCCTGTTTGGTTCAGCATTTCCAATGGACTTTGGACCTTGGCCAAATGTAAATAGCTTTTGGTAATTTTTTTAGAGCACTTTGGAGAAATGCATTTCCAAAGGTCTCTAAAAGCCTTTAGCCAAGGCAGGTCCAGAGGAACTTAAGCAAATCGTATTTTCCGAATGCAAGTTTAATGTTCATCACACTGTTCATTTTCCTTGAGCAGCAGGTTCGGAAGCCAACGACCGCCGCCTGAGGGGTCGCGTGACTGCCACCGCCAAGGGGTCACACAACCTTGACACCGGTGACGGCACCTGAGGGTCGCGAGACCTAGGCGACGCCTGAGGTCGAGTAACCCCGGGCAGCAATTGCCGAGTTTGCGCAACCTAGGTGACACTTGAGGTCACGTGACCCAAGCGACGCTATAGGTCAGGCGACCCCAGGCGGTGGTTACCGGGGTTGCGCGACCCAGGCAAGCGTTGGCCTGGGGTTGCTCGACCTTAGGTGTCGCTTGGGTTGCGAGACCCAAGCAATGCTTGAGGTCGGGCAACCTCAGGTGACATTGGCCAGAGGCAGTTGGTGGCTGAGTTCCATTTCAAACTCCTTTTAAGAAAATAAAATATTAGTGAAAGTCATTTACAAAATTAGTTTTTACTTAATAGTATTTAGGCCAAAATTACTTTCAAATGTGATTTTAAAATATGCTTTATCAAATACTACTTGCATTTCGAAAAACCCATTCAACCCAAAGGCCTTTGCAACTTGCAAAAAAAGATACCCCCAAAGTTGAACCAAACAGGCCCTAGTGTCCGTTGATAGAGTTCAGGTCGGTCTGCCTGGAACTTATGCATTCGTTTCCCTGGAAACTAGTTTCGACATCAGAGTGAATTATTTTTCAACAAAATACACAAAGCATTCTGCTGGTTGCCCGAGTTTGCCCGATCACATGAAGGTTCAGATTTGCCCCATGGATGAGCTCCCGTGCTATTCTGATGGAATTGCAGTTTCGATGCCAGACGATGAATGGGAAGGTGAGGCGGAGGTAGATGATGAGGATTGTAATGCTCACAGATTGGAGGAGCAGTTGGTAAGAGATGAAACGATTTATAATCTGCGCAACGATGAACCATGGGTACACCGGCCCATTTATGGAGAAGATTATGGTGCTGGCTTTTTGCCAGTTGGAGTACAATCTTCAGCCAACCCCAGCTCTTTTTCGTCAGATGAAAGGAGGAGTGCCAAGTTAAATAACCACTTAGAAGAAAAATTGCCTGAGACAGCGTCGACTACTAATAACAGCCGAGAGACCAGTAGATGTATTGCGTCTGAGGAAATTGAGATCATAGAACTGTTCACCCCATCGCCGAATTGCACATCTTCTTCGGGTAAGAGGAGAAGGGTTTCTACCATTTGTCCCGAAATTATTGACTTGACTCAGTCTCCCATTTTTGTCTAATTATAGAGCGTAGGATGCTGTAGTTTAACTTCAGAATGATGATGGAATCATCTGTAGTAAGGAAGTGCTTCCAATTGTGCTTTAATAAACGTTTGCGAAGTAGATCGCTTCTGGCGGTCAGGTTCCTGTAAAGGCAATTGGTTGCATTCTAGAGGACGAGTAACTTCTCGTTGGCTTTGAGGGAAGTTGATGCAGCAGTTGCAGTCGGCAAATTTACGAAATACGTGAGCAAAATGTTCGATATTTGAGGGAAGAGTATATAACAATGTCATATATTGTGTTGTTTCGGGAACCCATCAAGTATTCTAATTCATTGCACAAAAGATTCTGATATTCTTTTTAACCTAACTTAAAGTATCATTGTAATCACATAAACATTACAGCCATATCAAGAGTTATTCCTGACATAGAACACGAAGAAGTAGAGTCCACGTTCATAGAACTAAGCACCATTTACTCTGGACAGCTAAACAAACGAAGAACTACCGTCACTTACAAGGTCGACAATTTTCATGGCTTTAAGCAGAGTTCATTCGACACTTGGCTTGGCCCTCCCCTATAAAACGATTCTAACTTTAAATGATTGTAAGTTTTTTGGGAATATAGCGACCCCTTTGCATGTTGCCATGAGGGTCCCAAAACCGCTACAAAATATTCGGTTTGAGCTGGAAAGGAATGAAATAGCGCAAAGTGTCCGTAAATTTTTATGGAAAGAACATAGTAGGCCTCGGGCATTAGTAGCCGTTAATTTGTATCGAGTTAAAGACTCGCCGCTTGTGTATCCATGTGCACTACAATTGCATAGCCAACTATTGACCAACCTTTGGCCAAAACAAGAAAAGAGAAGCCAAAAAAGAAAAGGAGGATATTAAACCATTCCGCAGTCCAAATTGCGACCTCGAAGCCGGATGCACCTACTGTTCTTGCAAAGCTACAATCCAATTTGCTGCTTCATCCCTAATGAGTTGTGACACCATTACCACCCTCTAAAATTATCTCGTCCTCTTGAAGATCTATTAATGCTGAGTTTATTATTTGCGACATCCTTGTCTTGTCTTTGGTTTGGGATTGGGTACAGAAAAAAGAATACCGCAAGAAGTGCACGGTTGGACAAGAACCTTGCTTCAAACACTTGTTTAGTTTTCATCTTTTTAAATAAACCATTGATGGTATGAAGGTATTCATGAGTCTTATGCTACTCAAACTTAGAAAGTCGTGTACTGTGCTCTTACAAAACCTTCCTTTTCAAAATCACTAGTGTATAAAATTAACAAGAATGTCATTTTAACTTTCGACCCTTTTCTTTCTATTGATATATCCTGGCCTGGTGGACTCAGTCACCACTCATAAGCTACCATGTAAGCTTTACATTTCATAGCAAATAGTGCATCGACAACTTTATTCAGGTCACCATAAGCAATATCCAGATAAGGGAGTTCGCGTGATAAAAACGTAACGTACCACTTCAACAGTGCGCTTTGAGGCACATCTATGTTTATTGTTATCTCTTTGTCCCAACAGAGATTACACAAAATCGACAGGCCTGCAGTTGACCTAAGACATGTGGTAAGTAAAGCAACAATACATACAGTGGAGGAAATCAAGTATATCTCATTTACAAGAGCAAGCAAAAGCACAAGCAGGGAACCGGAGAAGTCAGTCAGGAACTAATCTAAAAATTGCTGCTGCAGCTGGTACTGCATTTACTGTGGCTGTGGGTGTTGCTCACCTTGCCACACCCAAACAATGTCGTCAAGAGCAGGTCTTATATCTTCTTTCATTGTCTTCTGATATTCCATCGTATCCCCGCTAGCTTTCTTAAGTTCGATCAAGTGAAAAGACGGCGTGATCTCAAAGATCTCCGCATCAATGCCAAGGATCCCCTTCCTACCTTCCTTAAGCCCTTCCAGTTTTAGCAAACCCGCGTCCTTCTTCATCACCCTCAGCCTAAAGCAGTTTGCGATTTCCTGTAGCTTAGATAAGATCACAGAAGCAGGTTGTCTAGAGGTGAATCTTTCCTCTCTTTTTGGGGAGAATTCCCCAAACAAGCCGGAAAGATCAAAGCCAGCAGAAAAAGAGATGATATCAAAAGCATTCACATTTGGAGGTTTTTTGTGCTCCGCCTTTGACTCGTTAGGAATACTGCTACTCTCGGATGAACTAGAACTGCTCGACTGCGCAACAGCCATGTCCCTGTTCTCCATTTCCTGCATAATCTGTTTGTTGGAGATTAAACCTTTCCTAAACCAAGAACTTTCCTTTATCTTGGCTATGGAAATCCTTGTACTAGGGTTTGGGTCTAATATTTTGCTTATAAGGAGCCGAACTTCTGGAGGGAACCAACTAGGGCATCTAAAATCTGCTCTGCCTATCTTCCTATACATCTCCATCAAATTTGAATCGTGAAAAGGAAGATAGCCTGCCAACAGAACAAACAAGACCACCCCGCACGACCAAATATCAGCTTTGGCCCCATCATAGCCTTTTTGGCCAATCACTTCAGGAGCCACATAAGCAGGAGTGCCACAAATTGTATGAAGCAGCCCATCTTGGCTCTTGGATTCTGCGAGTGCACTTAATCCAAAATCAGACACCTTCAGATTGTCATTCTCGTCTAGGAGTAAATTCTCTGGTTTGATGTCTCGATGATAAACATTCCTGCTGTGGCAGAAATCAACTGCATTTATAAGCTGTATGAAGAATTTCCTAGTGACATTCTCCTTCAGCTTTCCTTTAGAAACCTTATTAAAGAGCTCACCACCTTTAGCATATTCCATGACAAAGTAAATTTTGCTCTTGGTGGCCATTACCTCATAAAGCTGCACAATGTTAGGGTGTTTAACAATTCTCATAACAGAGACTTCTCGCTTGATTTGATCCATCAGACCAACTTTAAAAACTTTTTCTTTGTCTATGACCTTAATAGCTACACTCTGGCTTGTCCGAAGACTTCTCCCATAGTAGACTTTTGCAAAGGTGCCTTGACCAAGAAGTCTTCCTAGTTCATATCTTTGAGTCAACACACTGGGCTTATTTTCCATACCAAATTAAAAAAAAAAATTTAAAAAGCAATGCTATGGTGCTGGAGTAAATATATTTTCAAGCTGCTTAATCTTCTCCACAGGAATATTGCACCAGAACAACAGCCATTTCATGACTAGAGGATCCATTCTGAAGTTGAGGCAATAGATCTAAACAGTCGAGTTCCAAATCACCAGCCTCATCATGCATCAGGAAGGACAGCTTTCTTACTCTTCCAACCTCAAGAAAACTTGAGACAGAGTCTAATTCTGTTAGACACCTTTCAGCATTGCCTATGTTCCCTGCTGAGCAAGATGTAGCAAGGCATGAAAGATGCTATACAAAAAGCAAAAGCTTTCAAGAGAGACTTGGAGACTTGGGGAATGTTCAGACAAATAGATCCTCCAACCTGAATACAAAGAGAAGAATGTTTACTAAACAATCAATGAAACAGCCTTTAATACTCTCATGGAACATAATTAGAAAACGGTATCTAATATTCATTCTCAAAGAGCAAAGGCACTAAAAAACCAAATATTGACGTTTGAAAATCCACACAAGCTATTACCACTTCCAGAAGGGATCCCAATAAACAAGAAAGTAAATTTGGATACCTTTGCAAAACAAATAGAAATCCTTCAGGAATCATGACAACTTCTAGAGCAGAACTAGCTCAGAGACACTCATACATACACTTAGAATTCAATTGTGCGCTGGTAGCACATGCAGACTTTGCAAAGATATGTCAAAGAGCAGAGTTAAGAAATGAAGGAACCATATGAACAAAATAAAGAACTCATAAATAAACCAATCCAACCTACAGAGAGCAGTTTCCAGGAACAATGTGAAGTCCAGCGGCAACAATTAACGATTGCACATCACCATAAAATAGTTAAGCAAATCATTGGTGCATCCGAGGTAGGCCGAGCGATGGCCAAGGTCTAGAAACAAACCGAATGCATCACAAACAAAAACCCCTTTTCCCTCCCTTTGCAAGAATATACGCACTATGTAGCTCAAGAATTCATTGGAAACAATTTCAAAAAAAGGGTCAAAAGCTCATCAAACCCAATGAGAATCGAGGTCCAAGAGGAAACCAAAACAATGAACAAGGATGAACAGAAAAAGAAAGCAGATGTCTAATGTTCATTGTACCCGGTGACAGGCCAATCCTATACCCGAAAGAAACCATTACCAACCTCCAGCTTGGGCTATCTACACCTAATACCAGATTAAACTCATGGCGATGATCACCTGGAAAAAAAAAAAAAAGAAATCACACCCACAAATAATTTGTTCCAAAGCACTCGGCCCCCCCTAATCAGAACTCGCAGATCACAAATCCGATCGGATCGAAACGGCGCTGACCTTGGCGACTCCAAAAGAATTACCGCCCGACAACATTCGCAAAACGAAACAACCCAACACGTCTGGAATGAACCCATCACAGGAAAGAACACAAAGCTTGCAATTTTCGATTTTCTTGGTCTCTGTTCTGGATTTTTGGATTGGAAACGCTAGAAGCTCCCAAGTCAATCAAAGAAACAAACACACAAACAAACAAACAAGAAGCAGAGCTCATCCCCGACAAAGATTAGCCATTTCTTGATAACAAAGAACCGAGGAAGCATGGAAGAAGAACAGGTGGACAAGAGACAAAAAAGAAGAAACCTCGGGCGATTTACCTCCGCACGATGATTGGTGTCGGAGACGAAGCTGCGAATGGATCGAAAAACGGACGGAGGGAAGAGAGAAATCCCCAGAGCCTCGTGCTGTTGCCTTATTATAATTAATTAACAATTATGAATTATTATTATTTTTCCAATAATTCATAATTATTTTCCAATAATTATGAATTATTGGAAAAGATGAAATAATGTCAGTTCCACGAATTTATTCGAGGCAGGCCCGACGGAATATTTATCGTAGTTCAGGTGAGTTTCGGCCCTGATCCGATCCCACCGAGCATGACCTAATGATTGGCCTGAATTTTCAAGGGATAATGACGTAAATGGTGTTTAAATTTTGACCAAATATGTAATATGATCTCCAAATTTTAAATTTATTCAATATGATCCCTGAATTTTAGCTTGATGAGTAATGCCGTCATTAGATTTTTGATACATATTCAATTTAGTATATGAACTATATAAAAATGCTCGATATTGTTATTCCATTAATTCAAGTTCAGGGAACAACATTAAGCATTTTCATTCGTCTAGGAGCTAAATTGAACAAATTAAATGCTTAGAAACGATGTTGCATATTGGGTTAAAGTTATGAGACTATTTGTATCATTTATCCAATTTTTAATTAGTGGTACAGTATTGCATTGGGTAGGGTCGAGCCTTTGTTAGTTGGGTTGGATTTGTGATTTTCACGTGGCCCATGGGCTAAAAATTGGATTAAAATGAACTATTTCATTAGGTTAAACAAATTGTAAAAATAGCTATTCCATGCACATTCCTGCTCTATTCTATTCTTGTGGAACAGTTATCCCATCCTTATTTTTATTCCTTTCCGCGAAGCAAACAAACCATTCATAACAGTCAAGTCGTAAAAAAGAACACTGTACTAAACTAAAGCATATTAGAATCGCAAATTTTTTTTATTTAAATTTGTGTTCAGTCCAAATTTTTAGTGAATAAGCATTTGGAAAAAAAGTAGCGAACCGACAAAGAGGGAAAAAAAAATATCAATCTATTAAAGATTTGATTACTTGTTAATGTATAAGTAGCAAGATTTGTTTGTAAAGTAGTTGACTTACACGTGTCACCGGTTTATTCTAAAAGCTTATGAAGAAACCATTTTTATGGTACTAGCCACAATATAAAATCCGTCTCTTGATGGTCCTAGTGATGAGATGAGTATTCATGTGTGCTTGTGTTGTTAAAAGTAGCATGCGTACTCTACACCACTCCATCTTATTAAAGGTGGAAAAGCTAACATTTTGAGTAAATTTTGTAATCACAAATGTATGGATATCCACAGGAGAAGGTTAACATTCTCTTTTCTTGGTTTTTTGTGGAAATTATAATAAAACTCAACAAAAGTACGGATTAACTAAGTTGCTTATCAAAATGATAAGTGTGCTTAGTACCCCTATTACTATCTTATCTTGAGGCCCAAACCAACCCCAAGTCTCAAATCTTGGCTCGACCTCAGATCGAGTTGGATCGATGATGCCTCTTGTTGGACTCTTTGAGGTGGATAATCACCGGCCACACCAAGCTCGAGAGTTGCTGCAATCATGGAGAGAGAGACAGATAGAGGCAACTCGAGCAATGATTACTGTCGTGAGCTGAGCCCGACGTAAGGTTGCTGGAGATGGCAATGGCAGATAGGCGGTGATGTGGGTAGATGGGAAGGCAGATGTGAGAGAGGAGAGAGGCTGGAGAGAGAAATGAGAAGGACAAGAGCCAAAGTTAATCGACCATTTGCATCATTTACCCAATTTTTAATTAGCATAACAACATTGCATTGGGTCGGGTCGGGCTGGGCCTTTGTTGGTTGGGTCGGATCTGAAATTTTCATGTGGCCCATGGGCTAAAAATAAGATGAAAAAAAACTATTTCATTAGGTAAAACAAATTGGAAAAATAGCTATTTCGTACATATTCATGCTACATTCTATTCCTATGGAACAGTTATCCAGTTCTTATTTTTTTTCCTTTTTGCGAAGCAAACGTACCATTCATAACAGTCAAGTTGTAAATAAAGAACATTGTATTGAACTAAAGCATATTAGAACCAAAAATTATTTTTATTTAAGTCTGTGTTCAGTCCAGATTTTCAGTGAAAAGGGGTTTGGAAAAAAGTAGTGAGCTGAGAAAGAGGGAAAAAAATAAAATTCTATTAGAGATTTGATTACTTGTTAATCTATAAGTAGTAAGATTTGTTTATAAATTAGTTGGCTTACACGTGGCACCGGTTTATTCTAAAAGCTTACGAAGAAACCATTTTTGTGGTACTAGTCACAATCACAATATAAAATCCATCTCTTAATGATCCTAGTGATAAGATGAGGCTTCATGTGTGCGTGTGTTGGAAAAAGCAGTATGCGTATTCTACGCCAATCCACCTTATTGAAGGTGGAAAAGCTAACATTTTGAGTAAGTTTTTTAATCACAAATGTATGGATATCAACAGGAAAAGGTTGACATTCTCTTTTCTTGGTTTTTTGTTAATGGAAATTATAATAAAACTCGGCAAAAGTAAGGATTAACTAAGTTGCTTATCAAAATGATAAGTGGGCTAGAGGGCCCAGTGCCCCCTTATTACTATCTTATTTTTGAGGCCCAAATTAACCCCAAGCCTCGGATCTTGGCTAGACCTCAAATTGAGTCGAATCGATGACGCCTTTTGCTGGACTCTTTGAGGTGGATAGTCACCATCCACAGCCAAGGCCGGGAGTTGCGGCAATCATGGAGAGAGAGAGATAAACAAATAGACAGACAACGGCAGCTCGAGCAATGGCCACTGTCATGAGCTGAGGTCGACGTAAGGTTGTTGGAGATGGCAATGGCAGATAGGCGGCGATGTGGGTAGATGGGGAGGCATATGTGAGAGAGGAGAGAGGGAGGAGAGATAAATGAGAAGGAGAAGAGTCAAATTCAAAAGTCGAGACTTGGGAGGCCAAAGCAAAAGGATATCTTATTGGTTTGACTTAGAAATTAATTCAAGAACAACAAATTCAATATTGAATTCAAAAGGCAATGACTATAGTGTTAAAAGTTTTCTTTTAAAAATGAACTTTTGCCTTCAATTAGACTTTGGCCATCATTCTCATTTCTCACATCACACATATATAATGTCACAAGTAAAGCTCGTTGAATACTCCGTGTTATGGAAATTTTAATGCCTCAGAAATGACAATTGGTGAGTATGAGAATTATTGACATAAATCTCAATAAAAAAAAATCATAACAATTGGTGAGTATGAGTATTATTGACATAAATCTCGATAAGAAATTACAACCTCATTCATAACAAGGTTTCGGCAGAAAATATATTTTCTATTTTACGCCGTAATGGTAAAATATATGTTTAAAAACTAAAGACGAATCTATAAAAAACAGAGAGGATATTATAGTAAAACTCGGCAAAAGTGAGGAGGGAGGGAGGATAGAGAAATGAGAAGGAGAAGGGGTGGTGAATTCAAAAGTCAAGACTTGGGAGGCCAAAAGAATGTCAAATTACAAAATAAGTTCAAGAATAGCAAATTCAATTTAAAATTTCTACCAAAGTCAATTTAAAATTTTTCGACCAAAAAAAAATTAGAATTTCAAAAAAACCAACAATTATGATGTTACAAGTTTCGTTTGGAAGTAAACTTTTTGGTTCACATGGACTTTTGCAATGGCAAAAAGATATCAGAAATGCCATAAGTTGTGTACGGAGGACACTTTGGTGCCGTAATTTTTTTTCGGATCACTTTGGTGCCAAGTCGGAGGAAAAGAGATCACTTAAATGTCAATTTGGCTAGAAATCCAACGTGGCATTTTTTATTAATTTCTGATCCCGACGTGGCTCGCCGGAGGATGAGTCAACGTGTATAATCAGCATTTTTTATTTTAAATATTTTTTTCCTTTTTCCTTTCTTTTCTTTTTTTTTTTCTCCCATCGTCGGCCGGTTGCTCGGCGAAGCTTGGGAATGGCTGGGCGAGAGCGGCCTTGCCCATGGCCAGCGAGGAGCGGCCTCGCTAGATCTGGGCGAGGCGACCCTTGCCGACGACAAGCGAGGCCACCCTTTGTCAGCCATGGGCGAGGTCGTCCCTCGCCCATGGTCGGCGAGGGGCAGCCTCACCAAATCTGGGCGAGGCAACCCTCGCCCATGGTCGGCGAGGCGAGGCGACCCTTGCCGGCGACTGGCGAGGCCGCCTCTCACCTGCCATGGGTGAGGGTTGCCTCATTTAGATCTAGCGAGGTGACCCTCGCCGACGACTAGTGAGGCCGCCCCTCGCCGACGACTAGTGAGGCAGCCTCTTGTCGCCAACTGGCGAGGGTCATCTCGCCAGTCGCCGGCAAGGGTCACCTCGCCCAGATCTGGTAAGGTCGCCCCTCACTGGTTATGGGTAAGACCGCCCTCGCCCAACCTTTCCTAGGCTTCGCCAGTGGCTGACGGCAACCGGTCGGCGAAGAGAGAAAATAAAAAAAAAAAGGAAAAAGGAAAGAAGAGGAAAAAAAAGAAAAAAATTATTTAAAATAAAAAATGTTGATTGTATATGCTGACTCATCCTCCAATGAGTCTCGTTGGCGTCAGAAATTAATAAAAAATGCCACGTTGGATTTCTGGTCAAATTAGCACTTAAGTGATCTCTTTTCCTCTAACTTGACATCAAAGTGATTCGAAAAAAAGTTATAGCACCAAAGTGTCATCCGTACACAATTTATGATACTTCTAGTGTCCTTTTGCCCTTTTGCCATCATTCTCGTCTCTCATGTCTCATATTCAACATCACGAAGTAAAACTCGTTGGATATGCCACGCGCCAGAAATTTTAATACCTCAAAAATTGACAATTAGTTAAAACTCTAAACATGAGTTTATAACGGGAATGGAATTATTTTGTTGAGAACTTGTCCAATTCGAAAAAATAAAGGTCCATAATTTGCTCAGAGTTTCTCAAGATACTAGGTCGAGGAGCTTGTTGAATGTTACTTAATTATTGTATTGGATTTTCGTACTGTTTTTTTTTTTTTTGGGTATCTCGTGTTATTAGTATCTTGGAAATTGAAATATTCCTAATTAAATATATTTACCGAATGCTCTACCAACAACTTATTGTAAGGTTACCCGATACTAAATTATGAATAATCATAATGGGGCATTAAGAATCAACCAAAAAAAATCCTGATTTCGTGAGAGATGTTAGCTTCTGTTAGATTTTCATATTAGTGTCTAATATTAGGTCGGAGATTATTTGATTTAATTGTGCCCACCATTTGCATGCTTTAACCCTTGACAATTTAATTTATCCACTAATCTAAACTACCACAAGGGATTCTTGTAGGAGTTTCTAGATAATTATAAGGAAAAATCTTGGAAAATTTAGAAAATGGAACTATTGATTTAAGATTGGGCTTCGTTGTCCGATGAAGTGGGCTGTTTCTACACGACGAGTGTTTACAGTGATTTGTCAACATGCATCCATCAAGCATGACACCCCCATTTCATTTGCACTAGCCCATCACTGAGCAAACACTTTTACAAGTTTGGAGAAAGTGGAGGCTGGGCTTACTTTTTTTTTTTTTTTTGAGTTGTGGATTGTCTCGCCACGCGAATTCATAATAAAAAATCACTAGAAATGTATAAAACTTTATCGTTTTCAATTTAACATTGGGATAAACATTATAATCACTCGAAATTTATGAGTACATTTTTCTTTATCACTCGAAATTTATGAGTACATTTTTCTTTCTTATTATCAATTGTTCTGATATTTTATTTCTAATTTTAGTTAAACTTAACTAGAACATAAGAGTCATATGCAAAATGCGAAATGGGCTTTTATGGTATCTTGAGAGAACAATCCTCTGGAAAAGTGCTATTCCTAATTTTAGGTAACTTAAGTCGTGCCCCAGTGCACTTGTTAGTATGGTCTATCGATAGAACAATCCATTATCCTTAGAACATTATACTTATTTTCATTGGTCTAGGGCACGGGGCATGGAGGCACAACCACCTAAAGATCCATGCAACACCCTACAAGCAAGCATCATGGACCATAAGTCCAAGTCTTTGGCTTGTGCAAAAAATCCCGATCAAAAATAGTTTGCATGTAGTTTGTGGGGTTTCAATGAGTTGCCTTTGGGAAATCCTCTAGCACCCAATCACAATTAGTGCGATTTCAACAGGTTGCCTCCAGGTCCAAAGCTGGAAATCCTCCGACATCTAACCAACTGTTCTCATCCTAAATGGCATTTGCATCGTTATTCCCTTACCAAATATCGTACGACCCAAACCTTCTCAAGATTTCAACAAACAATCTTCATATATTCTTTGTGTGATCCAAACGATGTTGACAGATTCCGATCCTCTTATCAATGGGAATCGGTAGTAATAATGCCGCAAATGAGAAACCCAGATCATTCTTAACTGAGAAAAATTAGATGGTCTTCGCATCATTTTTCAAATTTCGACCAAGAAGACGATGCAAAAACACACACACAAAAAAAAACCTGTAATTAAAGCTCCTGCAAAGAGTCAAACACTCATTCAAGACAAAAAAAAATACATGTCTGTGCAAAAAATATTAAACTAAAAAGAAAGGAAACGCAAATTCGCCCCGAGGGTGAGGCAATGCAACCATCATACTAACGTCGGCAAGCCTCTTTAAATTCCTCACCTATCCATCCTTTAGTTACTTTATGTTGGGATTGCATTGATGCTGTGATTTATCTTCAACTTTTTTCATTTTTGAAACTTGGAACTTTGGCTATGTTCATCAGTAGCAAAAACAGTTCCAAACATCGATATAGCCACTTAAGATCTATCTTTAATATACTAAACTATTTTCATTAGGGGTGATCAGTTTCAGATCCGATTCGGTTCCAAAATAGAACCGAGAACCGGACCGGAAGGAGACCTGTTGATCCTAGAATCAAGAATTGGACCGAACCAACGGTCCAATGGAATCGATCACTTTTTTTTTTTTCACTATTTAATGCCATCTTTTCGTGTTGAATTAAGTATCCTCAAATTGAAAAAAGGAATAAAAACCGTGCTTCATTTAGAGTTTAGTTCACATTTTATTAATTTTTTTCAAGAAATAAAAAATAAAATAAAGTACATGTTGTCGGTCCAGTTTGGTTCGGTTCTCTTTGGAACTGGGAACTGGACCTATACTCCTGAGAACCAGATCAAACTGGCTAATTTGGTCCGGTTCGATCTGGGCGATCCCAGTTTGAGTGATCCATTTTGCACACCCCTAATTTTCATAACCATTTAAAGCGAAAAGTCTTATTTTCTCGTTCAAGAAATATCAATTAAGTAGCTTTGGTTATGAAATAAAAACGAAAACAAACGGAAACATGTGGATTCGGAGTGCTAGAGTTTTATCAAGATATATATGTTTCTTTCCCTAAAAAGATATGAGACTTTAGTGCTCAACTGTTGACGATCAACTAAGTATATAACCGACTTAGATAAAAATGAGACTTCAGAGTTAGGCCGTCACTATTATATGGACACGGTGTACATTCAAATCCGTGGATCTCGTGGTGCGATGATTTGTGTCCATTTTATTTTGATACATATTAGGTTGATCGAACGGGGCCGGTGGAGTTTTTGGCTCTCTCCACAGGATTTGCGTAGAGACAAAGCGCACATGCCCCAGCTCCGCGACGTGCAAACCAAAAGTTGATCGTTAGATGAATTTCGACTCAACTTGTGAGATTTTGGTGAAATCGCTAACTATTCTAAAAACTTAAGCTGTTTTATAAAACTCTTGGACCCTTGAATTTATAAAAAGGTAAATAAGATATGTAAAGATTTAAATTCAGAACCTCCAGCTCTGATACCATTTGAGATTTTAATAGGATGACTATCAACTGATTTAAAAACATAAATTATTAGATGAAGGTATAATTTAATATTTTAATTATTCTATCACAGCCTTTTTAGACTCGTCAATGACAAGTGCGAAAGAGATGTGCGACGGAATCAAAGTCCGATTTCTCCACCACGGGCCAGAAAAGTTTTGAAAAATAGATTGTCATATTCTACACATCCAACGAAAAACGTCAAAAGGCAAGCTGAAGCGGAGATTGAGAGCTCTCGTTGAAGGGTCTTTGTGGTTTGCGATCGATGCTTCAGTCATCATTTAATGAGATCGCGTTGATCACACGCGAAGATGAAGAAGAAGAAGAAGGCGATGATGATCTGGAAGCTTGGAATCTGAGCATGTCAGACGTCAACCCCAAGAAGAGACGTCAACCTCCACTCCACAATATCAAAGTTCCTTCACGGCAGCCGCCCACCCTCCGCCACATGTTGGCCGTTTCATGTTTTCGTCCATCGGTGTCCACACTCATCCCTATTTATACTTCTGTTGTTAGGGAGTAACGTCACGGGAAGAAGTTTGTATGATTCACGGAAAAAAACAAAAGATGCGAGAAAAACGAATAAACAACGCATCAGAATTTCTGTGATTCAAATCAAGTGTCAAAATATTTTTTATAAGGAGAGCAATAGCGATGACTACATTCTGAACAAAGGAGCTTACAAGTTTGGATCGAAAGCTCTCTTATAGTCAGGTTCCGGATTGCATCCGGTCGACCAATTGAAGTGTTCTCTTTACCCAACTCCTAAAGAAAAATCTTAGAAAACACTAAGCAATGGCCTTCAGGAATGGGCCCGTTTGTTGGGAGCATCGGGAGATACTCAAGTCACGAATTAGAAATCACTTATTCATATCTCACTAACTGTGCACAAACCTTTTTGAATAAGGGTCACATGTACAGACCAAAATCCTATTGCAAGACGTTTCTCGGACCTAAACGATCTCTGTGCTTGTACCCTTGGATCGTTAGAAAAGCACATTCACCTCCTTGAGTTCCACATGAAACAGAGAGACATCAAAAGTCGGTATACACTCCTACAGAAATAGGCATGAACGAACGGTAGGTGAACGCCACGTGACAAAGTATCCAACATTTCCGGTTGTTCTGATAGCTTCCCACCTCCATGGACGAACAACAGTGGAACCACCCAAACACAAATTATCTCCGGACCGAACGAACGAGACTCGCCTGTGGGAACTCGGTCTCGATGCAGAAAAACTTCCACATTAGGTCGGCAGTGCATGGCGTCCTTTGTAAGCTCGTATTAGATAAATCTAGAACAACGATGACGACTTCATGTCATGGGAGAAGTGATCCGTCATGTCATTCTAATCTGAACAGGCTTAGAACTGTTTCAAAGACTATCAAGCTAGTACTTGGCTTTTGGGCAAGACAGTGGACGCGTGTCATTTGTCTGTCCATTGCATTTTCAGCGGTGTGAAAGGAATGTGGAGGCCTACATTGACCTCACATGTTCCTTTTCCCCCATGGATCCTTTCTTGAAAAAAAAGAAGAAAAATTGACCCGGTCAAGTGATCAGCACCAATCAATGTTCGAAAAAAAGAAAGTAAATGGGTATAAGTACAAACAATTATTTCTCAACACATCAATATAGTTAAACAGATATAAGTGATATACCGACTTAATCATAATCTATTAACTAAGTTTTTTTTTATGAAATTGGATTCACGGTAAAGCATCTTAGTGAGTGGTAATAAGTATAATTACATGGACGCGTAGGATCATGCCCCTTCTATCAAATTGAGTATCGGACATCTCATCATTAATACAATTGTTAAAAGTTTTTTCAAATATGGTACCACTCTGATTTATACCCCCAATTCTAAAAAACCTGCGCATCAAACTTGTATTTTTTTATTTAGTGAAATATGGAATGCCAATTTCTCGCTCAATAATACCTACATACATGCACATGGATATTCGTTTGCATGAACAAAGATATTTCGTTAAACAATAGGAAAATGAGTACATACTAGGTCGTACAGAAGAACCTAATGAATGCGCTCGTTTAGGTATAAACTCTCTATACTTCTTGGATAAAACTTGCGCATACATGCGTACAAGACTAAACCTAGGACTGTCCAAAGTAAGCAAAAGACATCCTCAAATAACGAACGTCCTACTATAACACCCCATCCCCATGCACTTCCCGTCACCGCCGCTCCCCTGGTGGCTGTAGAGCAGCGCCACGACATACCCAAAGATGAAGGATCCGATTGGGATGTTGGCGACCAGGATGTTGCGGTTCACACCGAAGTTCTTAGTCCCGAAGAGCTCTGTGGTGGTTGCCACAGAGATGGACGTGATGGCCTCCGTGCATGTGTCGACGATGGCAGAGCTCATGTAGAGCGGCGCCGTGACAGGGCTGAGGAGCAGGAAGTAGGCTTCAACCATCGGTACCACGAATGCAGCCCTCGGTGCTGGTCTTGACACCACGTGCTTCCTCCTGAAAAAAATGGGTTGAAAAGAAAGTGGGCACTTTATGACTTAAATTCGGACCATGCCTCAAATCCTTGGACCTTTAAGAATTTTATCCCTAAAGTTTGCGTCCATTCACATGTCGCAACATTGATCCTTGCTCCATCATCGGAACAAAAGAGCCTACTTTTTTCACCTAAAAGTGGACGGAAAAAAATGCATGAAAGCGATAATACATAGGACGAATTTCTTCAAGTGATGTAACGTTACATCATCCGATGCAAGCGCATACGTAAACGCAGCTTCTTATAGTCGACAATGCCCTAAACAAGATCTTATCTTCACATGCATATGAACATCTTGCTTAGAACGTGCCTAACATCGGGTTGTTTTCTTGTTGCTCGACAGAAAAGAAGAGAAAAAAAGATCATATCGAGACGGTGCTCCATGCTACGTATAAGTGGTTGGACTAGCTAGGAAATAAAAATCAAGCTACATTGCCTTCTTCAATAAGGCGGAGAGCAATTAATGCCGACTGCCATGAAGTAGACTTTGAGACCAACCCCATCGACCAAGACATTTACGTACGAATCGCATGGTCGTTCGTCCACGAGAAACTTGGCGGCAATCAATGAACTCCACGCTTAGCTAACAACCTAACTACTAACCACCACGTAAATTCAAGCGTTGTTCCCTGTGATGAATAGGACTACGAGCCCACCGTGCGCTTTAGGTAGTGTCGCTAGCGACGTGACCATTGGCAAGACCGAATTGAAGGGCAAATATGCTTAAGTTCTAGCTCCAGTCCCATCGCGCCTGTTGTGTGCGACGTGGACTATATCAGTGTTGACGCTGATGATAAGCCACTAGCGGCTAGTGGCGAGCAAGACGGCGACCGAGCGGTGGAGTGGCAATGTCACGCCCCGGACCCCACGGACGCGCAACACCCCGCTTAGGTCGTTGAGATGCGACGTCCCAAGACTCGTCGCCGACCCGTCATTTTATCTCTTAACACGCATGAGGAAACGAATACAACAAACCCCGGACAACAACAAACAGGGATAACAGAGGAAAACCGCACACAATAGTAATTTAATTTTAACTTGATTAATCCCCGGGAATATTCTTACAAGCCCGCTTCGAGCGCTACCACAAAAAAGCCAGCAAAAAGAAAGGTTAGGGTTAATCTACTCCAACCAAAATAGCTTCCGGGCCTAACCCTCAGGGACCAACCAAAAGCTGCGGTACTCCGAACCGCAGGAGAAGCAACGACAAGCTAAGGCCCTGAAAAGGTTTAACAACGAATGAGATAAAATCTCAGTAAGTTAACGGCCTAAGCCCCGCTTAGGAAGCCAACTCGCACGGGGGTCCCTAACAGGCACAACAGCAGCAACCACATGCATCATTACCTCGTCTTGATACACACGTTAATGAAAATGCATATGTCGCATACTCGAAGCATTTAAATAAATTACCCATGCATTAATGCATCACAGTCGCGCGTGTCTCGATTATAAGATAGAATCCACTTGGGCACGTCCCATACCATGCCTAGCAGTTTCTACCACATAATCAGGCACTATGCATCACACGTATTCCGATTATTACGCCCCCTCGAGGCCACTACACATCAAGCGATACGTAGCAAGATGGCAGTCTACCGGTAAAAACCGGGCTTTGTCCCACCCCGTTGGGCACGGCTACGTCAAACGATACACAGGATGACGGCATTCCAATACGGCAACATCAAACGATACACAGTAAGATGGTATCCCGTAAGGAGCATCAAGTCCGGCCTCGGGCCGCGACAAGGCATCCGGGGTATCGGCACTCCAGATTATCCCCAGGCATCCGATAAATCGAGCATCGTCAAGCGATACACAGCAAGACGGCTCCAACGTATGACCACACGAGCACACAAGCATTCCGGCCAATTATTATCTTTTCAATTAGCCCATGCATACATGAATCGTGCTCTAATTAATGTCATACAACAATATCACATGGTCACACATGCAACCGTCAATCAATTTCACAAGCTTCGATTATGAATATCAATCACACAACACCACTTTCAATTTTTGGCATAACAACAAAAACAATTAAATACCAGCAATCTCGTAATTTTTCTTGAAACTTCCGATCAAAATAAATTGTCATAAAAAATGATTTTATACGACAAATCACGGCATACACGCCAACGTTCAAGCTAGAAATCATAATTTGAAATTATAAATTTTCCGAAATAATAATAATTAAATTCGGAATATAATTAATTAATAATATTCAAAATTAATTTCTTTTCAAAGAATTCGAAATATTTTCTCAAATCAAAATCGCTCAAATAATTTTCTAAAACGACAATTTAAACGGCGAAAACCAACATTGGCATCATAATTGGCGTTAGAAAATTTTTCGAAAATAATAATTTTTTATTTTCGGAAATTAATTATTTAATAATAAAATATTAATATTTAATTCGGAATTAATATATTAACTAATAAAATAATATTAAAAAATTTCGAAAATAATTAATTTAATAATAATAATCAATAACAATAAACTAATCAATAACTTAAACCCTAAATACAATAATTAACCACTAATCCACAATTAACACATAATCCTAACTAAACAATTATAATACTAATCTAAACATAAATTAAACTACTCTAAACAAGTTTAACACCCTAAACACGAGATTAGGGGTTAACTTAGTCCACTAACGACGGCGTCGATGCGAGGACGAAGGCAACGACGAGGGCGGTCCGCGGTGGTTCCGGCTCGGAACGGCGACCGGCGGACGACGACGAACGGCGAAGAACAGCCGCTGAGGGGCTGATCCGGGGCTGCTCCGGCGACTGGGACCGCGGCGGCGACGGTCGGAGGCGGACGACGGCGCGCGGCGGAGCTCGACCGAACGGACGAACGGGCGAGCCGGCGAGAGGCGCGGCTACTCGCGTTTGGCCGGAACAGGCCAGCGACGGGGCCGAGCGAGCGACGGCAGCGATGTGCGGTGGCGCTGGGCGCGATGGCGAGCGACACGCGATCGGCGCGGTGAGGCTGGCGGTCGGCGTCGGGCAGCCAAGAAGAGAAGCCAGAAGCTGCGGCGTCGAGGGGGAAGAAGGAAGAGGCTGGGGCGAGGTACGGCGGCCGGACGGCACACGCGGTGGCGGGGCTGGCGAGCAAGTCCCCGGCGGTGAGCGTCGCAGCGAGCTCCGAAGCCAGAAGTGGACGCAGATCAATCGGCGTCGGGGGAAGCTCGCGGAGGAGAAGAAGAGGGGAAGAAGAGAAGAGAAGAAAAACACAAGAAAAGAAAAAGAGAAAAGGGAAAAGAAAAGAGAAAAAAAAAAAAGAAAAAAAAAAAAGAGAAAAGGAAGAGAGAGGGAAAGGAGTAGGTGGGGGTGGGTTGGTCGCGGCAGAAGGGAAGTCGGCGGAAAAGAGAGAGAGAGAGAGGATAAGTCAAAATCGCAATAATTACGATCCAACGGCCACGATTTAAATTCGAAAACAATCTGACGGTCCCCGAAAATTCCTAATTTAATAATTTTAGGATTTTGGTTGAAGGGGTACTAATAAAAATATACTGCGATGGTGGTCTACCAGTCCAAATTTGCATCCGGTCAAAAATTCACTTTTCACTTATCCAGGGCAAAATCAAGGTTGGCCACGCGAAAATCGACACCGTCCAATTAAATTAATCACGAAACTCCGAAAAATTCGACACCAAAGTTCGGGCTCTAAATAACGACCAAATTCAATCAAATGCGATTCTAGCGAAATCTCTATTTTAAAACAATAACCGGAAGTGATAAGTTCCCGGGCGAGATTTTACTATAAGCACACTGACGAATTACACGTTTTATAAATCCCAAAAATGGATCGAAATTCAGAATGTCACAGGCAAGTTGTGGATCGCAATGACATAGCACACTATGTTGATCAAGCAAATGCTATTCCTGATGAGGAGGAACATTCTGGGTGTTGAAAATATATATCGAGTTTGAGCCCACAGCTTTTTTTTTCTAATTCAAGTATATTACCTATTTGAGTGGTTTCCTAGTTGGAGTAGGACTTCCAAAAGAAATTCTTATTTAAGATCTAACTCTTATAAGATGTGTCTTATATAAGTATATATATAAGAAGTGTTTTCATTGTAAAGAGCATCCAAAGGCGACTTTTTCGTGAAATACATCCTGAAGCAATTCGAAAGTGTTGAAGTCAGTACATCTTGTGGTTAGATTTGTGAATGTTTTTTTGAAATTGAAAGATTTTTTCATGGGGAATTTTGGGACTAGACACTGTGTGAGTTACCGGATATAAGTAGGGGCTAGAAAACACTAAAGTATTTAAGTGACTCAAGTATAGTTATAATCTCCATTGTATCACTTGATTTATAGTAGAGTCATCTACTGCTCTTCCCGTGGAGTGTGGTCACACCAACCTAACCACATAAATTTGATATTCAATTTATTTTCTTTTTTTGGTTATTTTATTATTCGATCTACTAAAAATTGATATTAGAGCTATTCTTTTTCCTTACTAAATTTAATGGTAACCGTACCATCCTTTTTTTTTTTGTGAACTAAGATTCCATGGACTGAATAGGCCTGGAATTATGATGGAGTTTTCATTGTTAGTTACCCAAGTGTGAGGAAGTAACTTAACTAGTTGAACTCGAGGAATCTGCCTGTGTATATGGATGCAATGGCTATGGTATAAAGATTGAACAAATACCAATAAAACTACTTGAATTCTTTTGAGAATTTGTCTTCAAGATTGCCGAAAGGCATTCAGAAGTTATCTTAAAAGCAATAAAGAACTTGACTAAGCTTGCCGAAGGCCAGAATGAACTTTTGGAGGAGATAACTCCGTTCGGGTTGGATACAAAGGTTGAGAAAATGGATCTAGCGCAGGAACAAATTTTCCTTCTTGAAGGAGTTTAATTTGCAACCAGAAGTGAATCAATGGCAACTAAAGAAGGAAAAGTAAAAATCAACAGATTTTAATGTGAAAGATTTTGGTTTTCGGAATATGTAGACTGAGAATTATCTTTGCCGGAGGAATTCACACTTATCCTTATCTAGGAGAAAGCTAGAGTCACTGAAGCAAGTTGATTGGAAATTGTTAGATAGACAAGCATTGGGTGTTAATCGGCTGACGTTGGCTCGTATTGTTGCGTTTTACATTGTCAAAGAGAATACCACTACGAGACTGATGAATGCCCAATCAAATATGTGCAAAAAAGCCCTTTACGATCACAAGGTCTACTTGATGCAACATCTGTTTCACTTCAAGATGGGCGAAAGTACGTCGATTGCTGAGCATATCAATGAATTCAATGTGGTCGCTAGTTAATTCAGTTTAGTTGAGATTCACTTTGATAATGAGGTTTGTTTTCTTTACCAAAAAAAAAAACTTTGATAATGAGGCATATGTTTTAATTATATTATTCTTATTGCCTAATAGTTGGAATATTATTATTCTTGTTGTCAGTAATTCCTTGGGCCAAGACACTTGGCATTTGATGAGGTTCACGATTTGAGTCTAAGTGAAGGCATCCACTTGAGAAAATCTAATAAACTAATCCCGTTGTTTTAATAAGTGAAGGTATAGAAAGAACTAGTACTTATATTAGCAGGAGTAATGTGAATTAAGACAAACATTGTATACCTAGAATTTGTGGTGTTGTCTATTAGAGTTGAAGCCAGATGGGGCATTTTAGAAGGGATTGCTAAGAATGAAGAATGAGAAGATAAGGGAGTTAGTTTTGAGTCTAATGATAATATTGCTATAATTTCTGCTAGTGTCTCGGATGGCAGTAATTATATCTTGTCTATCACTGAGGTTTCGTTAATTGATGGATGCATTATGGATTTGGGTTGTTCTTTTCATCCTACACCAAATAGATACTTGTTTACTACTAAGGGAGTCCTACATCGCTTGAGAGAAGCCAAACCCTTATGTTTAATAGCCTCCGGGGCTGCTCTCACCCTACAATAACTCTTTAGGGATAAGAACCTTAGTTGGTATCATAGCCAAGTTTCGATAGATCCAAGTGTATGTTAAGCTCCTGCAAAATGGAGTCCCACATTGCTTGGGAGAAGCCAAGCCCCTTTGTTTAAAAGTCTCTGGGGCTGTCCTCACCCCACAAGAACTCTTTTGGGGATGAGAACCTTAGTTAGCATCAGAGCTAGGTTTCGGTAGATCCGGGTGTATGTGAAGCCCCTGCAGAAGGGAGTCCTACATCACTTGGGAGAAACCAAGCCCCTCCGTTAAAAAGCCTCCGGGGCTGCCCTCACCCTACAAGAGCTCTTTTGGGAATGTGCAGTTGAGGAACAATATTGAGTGTGATGTTGTAGGTGTTGGAAATGTTATAATCAAAATGTATGATGGTGTACATTGAGGACATTGACTAGAGTGAAGCACGTTCTAGAATTGAAGAAGAACTTGATTTCATTAAACATCTTGGATTTCATTAAACATCGAATCTAGGTAGAGATAGTTGAAAATATATTTCGAGTTTAAACTCATATAAAAAACTTTCCTAATTCAAGTAGATTTCTATTTGAATGATTTCCTGATTAGAGTAGGATTCCTAAAAGAAATTTCTTATTTTGGATCCATCTTTATCTTTATATAAGAAGTTTCTCTATTATGAAAAATGTCATAGAGGTGACTTCTTCATCAATCACTGCCAGAAGAATCTATGTATTTCTTCGATTTTCAGAACCTCTCAAATGCGTCATTTCTAACTTTAGTTCACTTTTCGAACAAAAATAAAAAAAATACTTTAGTTAACTTAATCAAAACAGAAGACCCAAATGTGAAAGACGTTTCCAAATTCTCTCAAGATAACAATCCTTTTCCATAATTGCTATTTCTTTTTTTATTTAACCTACAATAATAAAATACGACTTAAACGTGAGACGGGTGGTTGTAATCTCTCGATAACGCGATCCGCCGTCCTTAAAACACTGTACTTATACTAAATGGTTTAGGACACGAGCCTGGAAACCTGACTATCTAGAGTTTCATGTAAGCATCCTGCAAGCGTTGTGAATTAACTAAGTCCAACTTTTTGACTCATACCAGCGTCATGGATCAATTAAGTTTGCAAACAAACCGGACTCGTAATAGTTTTGCCTTCGTATCCTAAATTCGAAAGTCTTCCAACATCCAACTGAGCGCGCTTCCGATAATGTCATTTTCTGTGACTCGACCATCACCAATCCCGAGGATGAGAACATTGCCAAGGGAAACTAGTTGAAATGACGCCTTAAAAGTGGAACTCACATCATTGTTAAGTGACAAAAAGTCGACGGGGCCTCGCATCATTTTCCAAATTTTGACAAAGAAGACGAGTAAAAAAGACCCAAAAAACAAAAAACAAAAAACAAACCGTGATCAGATCTGCCGTGAAGAGTCAAATGCTCGTTTGAGACAAGACAATGTCCCTGCAAAAAACAGAAAAAATAATTTAAGAAAGAAATCACAAAATATTTGGGCCCTCCCGAGGGGTGAGGCAATGCGATCGTCACGATGACGTCAGGAGGGCCGCATTCAATTCCGCACCTGTCGTTTGTTACTTACTGTTAAGTGTTAATGTCGGGATCCCCTGGGAGGGGACCCACCGGAGGAGATATTTATTGTTTTTGATTTATCTTCAATTATTCCTTTATTTATCAGTGGCATAAAGACCCTCGAGTAGTCACGTAGGTACTTACGATCTTTTCTTTAATCTACTAAAATATTTTTTTTCTCAATGGAAACGAGAATCGACGGAAACATGCGAGCTCGGAGGAACCCGCAAGTCATCTGTTCGGCCGACCGATCACGATGGTCAAATTTTTGTTGAGATACTTTCATTTCTTTTGAAAAAAAAATCGAGAACCTAGCGCTTGACCGTTGATGATCAAGTAGATAAATGACTTAGATAAAAAAAAAATGAGACTTCATTGCTTTACCGTGATTATTTTATGGATATAACATCCATTTTAAGCTGCATCTTGACCGCTCAAAATGGCGAGTCTCATTACGTACGATGATTCATGTCCATTTTATTACCTTATGTATTCAGTTCATCGGACAGTTTCTCATTTCGCCACGTTCTAGTGATAGAGTTTTTATGTCCCTCGGCAGGGATTGCATGGACACAAAGTGCGTGCACCGGCCATTAGGGTTAAATTGAAAGGATCGATTGTTAACATGAGTTTTGACTCAACTTTAAGACTCGTGAAGAAATATGTGCCTAACGAAAGTAAGGTCGCTCCACTAAAGGTGCCAAAGAGATGACACAGTTAGATTCCCGTTTGTTCTTCGCGCCCAGCATCCCCCGTCCGCCTCACGATGAGAGAAAGATCGGTCCAAAAGGTCGGCCAAGACCCTTCCAATCTGAAACGTCGACCTCGTAAAGGGACGTCAGCCACGTCCGGGCAATCCAACAAGGCAACCACCTGCTTTCGCACGTCGGCCGTCTCATGTTCTCATTGTCGGGTAATGGTGGAAAGTTATCAGAACGTAGTGCACGGGGAGAATGGCGGCGACTGTTCGGTCATGATCAACGGAAATTACAAGCTTAGACTTAAAGCTCTCTCGGACCCAAGCCCGGCATTATGTGCCATCGGTCCTCACCGAGTATGTCAATCAAAATCTCGAGTGTCTTACTCGCACAGCTCTCAGCAATAACCAATGGCGATAAGGTGAAGAACGGACAGCTCCTTGGCCAATTGATGACGACCGCCCCCGCCGGACTTGGCACGAGCCGAATCGACCTTCGTCCTCCGCACCAGGCCCTTCAACCAACCCCCCGACGATCCACTCCCACCCGCCTTTTGGGAACCACCCAGAAAACCCATCAGATCGAATTCAGACAAATCCTCAAATCTCCTCTCCCCCCCCCCCCCGCGGCGTATCTTCAGAGACCTGTCGAAGCGGACAACATCGAAACGTTGATGAAAATGAGCTACAAGGGCGAAGCTGCCCGCGCTTCATTGCAAAGCTCGTGACGAATTCTGACCCACGTCCGTCCATCGCCCCCAATTACTTCGCGTGCGGGTCGAATCGCTACTTGCTAGAGCTTCTTTATTGGATTGAAGCGATGATAAACAACCGAAGCAGCTTTTTCTTCAGTGTCAGTAAGTTCATCAGCGACAGCACCATCTTCTGAGACAACGGCACCATCCTCTTGTTCCGCCTCCTCCACCTCTAATTTCTCGGGGAGCTCCTCCTTGCCCTCGATGGGGCAGGAGCTGCTGCCCCTTCGGGCTCCGCGGCCTCTAGGGCTCCGGAGGCCATGGTGAGGAGTTGCGGGAGGAAGCGCGGGGTGAAGGGGTACCAAAAACCCTAGCGAGTGCAAGCGGTTTGGGGGTTCGGGGGAGGGAAGAAGGAGAAGGAGAAATAGAAGGAGGGTTTAGCCACGGATTTGCCATAGAAGGAGAAATATTAGTCGGGTAAGACTTCCTTTCCGTGGCTAAATCCGTGGCAAATTTGTCATAGATTTAGTCACGAATTTGAATTCGTGGCTACATCTATGGCAAATTTGCCACGGAAAAAAACTTAGTTGGGTAAGACTTTCTTTCCGTGGCTAAATCCATGGCAAATTAGCCACGGAAAAATAATTAGTCAAGTAAGGTGCCGAAAAACTTAAATTCGTGGTAAATTAGCCACAGAAAAAAAATTAGTCGGGTAAGGTGCCAAAAGACTTAAATTCGTGGCTAAATCCGTGGTAAATTAGTCACGGAAAAAAAATTAGTCGAGTAAGACTTCCGTTCCATGGCTAAATTCATGGTAAATTTGCCACGGATTTAGCCACAAATTTTAGTCACAAAAGAAAAATTAGTCGGGTAAGACTTCCTTTCCATGGCTAAATTCATGGCAAGTTAGCCATGGAAAAAAATTAGTCGGGTTTGCCGAAAGACTTAAATTCGTAGTTAAATCCGTGGCAAATTTGTCACGGAAAAAAAAATTAGTCGGGTAAGATTTTTTTTCGTCGCAAATTAGTGATGGCAAAAAAATTCATCGGAATTAGCGACGGATTTTTTTTTTGTCACAAATTCCATCGCTAATTAGTGACGGAAAAAAAATTCGTCGCTAATTCTGCCGCAAATTACTGACGAATAATTTTTCGTGACAAATTCCGTCGCAAATTAGCGACGGATTTTTTTCGTTGCAAATTCCGTCGCAAATTAACGACGGATTTTTTTTCCGTCGCAAATTAGTAACGAATTTTTTTTTGTCGCAAATTCTGTCGGAAATTTATGACGAAAAATTTTTCGTGGCTAATTTGTGACAAATTTAGTTTTTATCGCAAATTTTGTGATAAATTAGCGACGAATAATTTTTCATCGCTAATTTTCGTAGTTAAATTCTTGTTTTTTTTGTAGTGGCTGTTCTGCCAACTTTCCTCCTCGGTGGACGAATAATTGCGGAAGAACGAACGAGTGTCCATTGAAATGAACTCGCGCATGATGCAGAAAACTGTGGTGCGTCACGTCCTCTGTAAGCGAACGCTGTATGTCTAGAACAATGGACTAACTTTGTATCTACAGAAGAAGTGATCTGTCATTCTTAGTTTGAACAGGTTCGTGTCTGCGTCAAAGTCTATTGAGGAATTTGATTAGTTTTAGAAGACATGGCCGGTTCATCTTGACAACGTTGGTCAGCCCAACTTGCATATTATCTCTCGACAAATTAGTATGGTTGAAAAGCAATGAATAATATATCATATTATTCATAATTCATTACGTGAGTTTTAAAGCGAAGTTGCGTCCACGCTAAAGTATCTTAGTAATCATGTGAATTATCATGTGGGCACGTAAGACTATATGGCCATTGTATTGAGTTATCGAGTCGAGTATCGCATGTCGTGTCAATGCAATACTTGTGTTTTTCTTTTAATGACATGGTAACAGTCTAATTAATACCCCAATGTTGAAAAACCGCACATTGAACTTGCACTTTAGATTCCGACCAAAAAAAACACTTGAATCTTCGATTAGGTGAATTATATAATGCTGACATCTCGATCATTAACACATACATACATGTCCAGGAGTATTTTTTTCCTTGAGCGAAGATATTTGGCAAAATAAAAGAAAAGGAGTATATCCTAATTCGTATTGAAGAGTGCATTCGTTTAGTTAGCTACTACTTCTCCATACTTCTTGAATAAAACTTGCGCGTACGTGCGTACAAGACTAAAGCTAGGACAGTCCCGAGTAAGCACAGACATCCCCAGATGACAAACGTCGTGCTATAACACTCAATCCCCATGCACTTCCCGTCGCCGCCTCGCCGGCTGCGGTAGAGCAGCGCTGCGGCGTATCCGAAGACGAAGGACCCAATAGGGATGTTGGTGACGAGGATGTTGTGGTTCACGCCGAAGTTCTTGGTCCCGAAGAGCTCGGTGGTGGTTGCCACGGAGATGGACGTGATGGCCCCAGTGCAGACGCCGATGATGGCGGTGCTCACGTAGAGCACCGCCGTGGCAGGGCTGAGGAGCAGGAAGTAGGCACCGACCATCGGTGCCATCAGTACCGCCATTGATGCCGGTCTCGACACCACGTACTTTCTGCTGAAACAGGAAGAAAAAGAAAAATGTTCACTTTATGACTTAGCTTTTGGACCTTGACTTAAAGTCTTAGGACGTTAAAGAACGTTGTCCCAAAAGCTTTTGTGTCCGTTCAAACGTAACAGACATCGATCCTCGCTCCAACATTGGAACAAAAGAGCCAACTTTTCACCTAAAAGTGGACGGATAACAAAAATGCAAGAAAGCGATAATTCATAAGGCGAATTTCTTCGAGTATTGTAATATTATGTCATCCGATGCAAGCACATACGTGAAAACAGCTTCTTATAATCTACATGCTCTGAACATTATCTTATCTTCGTATGCATAGAAATCTCTTATGGAGAACGTGCCTAACATCTCTTGTTGAAATTTCTTCTCTTATCAGGCTTCAGTCCCTCCTGCCTTCAGAGCGGTCTGGCTTGCATGTGTTTTCACTAGCTAGGGAATAAGGACAATTAATGCTGAATGCCATGAAGTCTAGACTTAAAGTCCACACCCAATCAAGCAAGACATTTACGTGCAAATGCCATGGTTGTCCGTCCACTTCAAACTCTGGACTAGTTGATGAACTCCACCCACGCTCAGTTGACAATCTAGCAACGCTAATTGAAACACTAATAAAGGGGACATGGCGGTCCTAATTACCTTTTGAAGAGGTAGTCGAAGAGAGACGGGATCAGCCGCCCGAAGAACCCGAACGATGACGAGAGAGAGACCAGCGACGACGTCTTTGAGATGCCCCGGGACTCGGCAATCTGCCCCAGGTTGTTGAGGAACACGAGCCCGAGCGTCGCCCCGAACAGGTACACGAAAAAGTAGAGCCAGAACTCGACTCGCTTCACCATCACTCTGGCTCCAACCTCCTCTCTGACACCATCAATTGCCACTTCTTCACTTGGGGGAACCACAACAGCCGCCTCTTCTTGGTCGCCAACCTGGGGATGGGCCTCTGACTTGAGGCCACTCTCGTCTCCGCCGTGGTCGCTGTTCTCTTGCTCGGTCACCACGTCGTGTACCCTCTTCTCGGTGCGGGCTAGGACGTGCTTGACGCATTCCGCGAGCGGTATAATGATGGGGATCAGGAGGAAGATGCCCATCCCCATCGCATTGTACACAGCCGGTAACGCTCCCGACACTGACCCCATACTGCTCACCACCGCGAAAATTCCGGTCGCAATCGTTATGATGAATAGGATTATGAACCTGCCGTGCGCATTTTTGCCCGCCCCTGGACCATCTGCATTGACAACTCGAACAAAAGGCGCGGTGGCTAGCGACACGGCCATTGGCAGGACTGAATTGAGAAGCAGATATGCTTTAGCTCTAGTCCCAGTCCCGCCGCGCTTGTTGAGTGCAGCGTCAACTATATCCGTGTAGACACTGGCGCTCAGCCCTTGGTAGCTGGTGGTGATCCCGACGGTGAGCTGGCGGTGGAGCGGGAAGTTGTGGATCGCGACCACGTAGCACACCGTGTTGATCCAGCAGATGCTGTTTCCGGCGAGGACGGCGAGGAGAAACATCCCGGGGTACGAGACCGAGGTGACTTTGCCAGCCACGAAGAGGTACTGGATGCCGTTCCCAACAAGCCCAAGCAACGCGCCCACCAGGAGGACAAGCCAGAGCGGGAGGTACACCGCAGCTATCCCCGAGAACCACCCCAAGAGCTTGCCCGCGTCGGAGGCAAAGGCGAGGTTGTTGAGCTGGACCTGCGAGATGGAGAGGGCTTGCTTGAGCTGCGAGGAGTATGCCGGGAAGTTGGTGTTTGTCCCGGCGATGGTCTGGAGCCAGATCACGGCCACGAGGCAGAGCCACTGGGCCAGTGATGGAGGCATCGTTCTTGGTTAATATTTGCTCCAAGTGTTGCGCGCAGGTCCTCCTTTTATAGCATCAGGCAGCGATGAGAACAGAAACAGACTGAAAAAACAAGAGGACAGAGGAAAGATCGACGACGGCGAGGATCACGTACAAGGTTTCTAAGGTGGGAGATGGAGGTTGGGGAGGGACAAGCAGAGAGGGATGCAACAAGAGACCGACGATGCTGTCTTTTCAATGGACATGTGGCTCTGCCGAAGACAATGTGGTTACGCGAAGGCCATCACCTTCGAGGCCACATTAATGGCTCCCTGAGGTGGGTGTGTACCAAGTCCAACAAGGGCTTATATAGTGATATCTCTTCGGGGCTTGTGGGGTTGGGGTCCATCGAAGCGTGGAGTTGGGTTCGTGTGTGAACGGAGGAAGTAGAGTTCGCGTGCGTCCTGTTCGGGCGGGGGGCTCGGGTTCCTGGAAGGAACCAAACTCGTCCTGACGAGAGAGTTTGTGCAAATCTCTGTTGAGGAAATGAAATCTCGACTCGACAGCTTGTGCTTGTCAAAGTATTCGTGTAATTATATTGCCTGTTCGGAGCGAAAATAGCATGTTTTCCCAAGCTGTTCCAGCGAAAACAATAGTCTTTTTCTTTTTCCCCTAAAGTCTCTCCATTAGTCGTACGAACCTAAGCACGTCCTTAAAATGCTCTATGCCGGTGCTCATCCAAATCTTGGGATCATTGGGATAAAAAATTTACGGAGGGTATTCCCTTTCGATGGGAAAGAAAAAGATACCTGGAGAATTGAAGGTAAGAGGCCAATTTTTGTTCCCACTAAACTCTTTTCTTTTACCTAAATTCTCTTTATTAGCCATGCAGATCTAAGCATGTCTGTAAAAAAAATCATTTCGATTGTTGTCCGGATCTCAAGATAACCGAAATGAAAAAATTTTTAAGAGTATTCCCTTTCCATGAGAAATAAAAATATACATAGAGAATTAGGAATGGAAGACCAATTTTTGTTCCACTAAACCCTTTTCTTTTTCCCTAAAGTCTCTTTATTAGTCGTGCACTCACATACAAAAGCTTTTGTGAAACACGCAAAAAGGGAGAAAAGGAGAAGTCTCGCAGGATTCCGCGCGACATGCTTTTTCATCCTTCGGAGAAACGAGTCGCCACCACGTTGTTATGAAATTTCGTTTTGGCCGGGGCAGTCGCGAAGCAGAAACTCTCGTCCATCAGCGTAACAAAACGACCTCGCTTGCCGAAATCAAGAACCATGTGCACTTTAAAAGTAGAATCCTTTTACATTTTACGAGTGAAAGTGTGCACGATGAGAGGACAGTTTCCACTTTAAAAGCAAGTAATTACATGCCTTACAAAGATAAAAGTGAATGATAAAGTGTGCCCCGATTTCGATGGCCATCGAGACACTTGGACGTCGCAATCACATACATTAGGTACACTTTTACTTTCAAGATATTCACTCTTGCCAACTGCCCACCTGAATTTAGGTAGCGCAGCAATAGAATGATGGGCTTACTAAGTTTTCTCGAATTTTAGTGTATGAAACTATAACTTACAGATGTATTTGTTTTCGCGAAAAATGAATGATTTGTAAAAATATTTTCCTAAAAATAATTGTTCATATTGTCCGAAATAATTAGTCAATGAAAAATATTTAACAGTCGATAACGATTTATATCTAAATATTTTCGTAGACGATGTAAATAAAATATCCGATCATCGCATCCCTTTCACTCTGCATTATATAGTACGGTCCGCCGGGTGAACAAAATGTTGCTATAACACGACATGCAACTACATAAAGCCTCAGAACAACGTAGCTTAATTAAATCCTAGTGAAATATCAATTTGTGTTCCGGCCTGTACAAACGCACTCCCAAAAGCAACAATAAATAGATTAATTAAATTATAAAAAAAAGGATGGGACAAGGAGGAGATCACATTAATTATGACGTCAGGAGTGAGATGTGACGGATGAGATGCTTTGGACGAGAAGGGGGCTGCTTGCGGTCCCGTGAACTGAGGTCTGCCTCACGGGGTGATGGCGTGGCGGTGCACGGGGTCGGAGATATCCGACGGGTCCATGGTTCAATCTCAGCCTCACGCACAAAAGTCAGAGTCCAAAAATTCTCACACACTCTCTCTCTCTCTTGATCGCGATCAAATGATAACCAAGCTCTTCATCTCGATTGATCTCGTGGATACACGTGCACGTTTAAGGAATGTGATCTCCGACTTGCTTATAACCAGAAGATATCCCGTGATTTGAATATCAAAATCTAGTATATCCAAATCGAGCACTCATACTACCTCATAAAATTAGGTGATTTTTGCTATTATTATTACTTTCTTATGAATCATTTCGAGCTTACTAGGGAGAAATAAAATTGTGGCGAATTCATCTCATCGAGACTTATATATAGTATTTGTTAGTGCAAATTCAATTTTCTAGTTGGGATTGTATGTTGTGGTTGGAATCGTGGTACGTTTTATTGAAAGAATGTCATTTTCTTTTCTTCCAAATAATTTGGATTGAATGAGCTAAACACAACCTCAACTTAAAGCAAAAAACAGAATTCGTTTGAAATGTGGGGTTGCGTTGACGTGGATTGGTTGATTTTTGAGTAATTAATGTCAATTTTGTCCTATACCATTTCTCCTTTGCAATCTTTATCAAACGTTCGGCATATGAAGATGGCAAATAATAATGAACAATTTCCATATTTTACACACAATCAAGACCGAAAAAAAAAAATCGAATGGTTTTGCATGATAGATATATCTTGGGGTTAATACCACAAAAAATTTTAAATTTATATACCCGTGACAAATTTATCCCAAATTAATTTTTTGACTACCAAAAACCCCAAATTAATATGCATGTAACAATTTTACCCTGTGTTAGTTTCTGTTGAATTTTATAGTCAAATTTCTAAGTTGGATGATACGTGGCAGTTGACGGATGTACCGATTTGGGGTTTTACCCTTCGTTTATCATGGGTGTACTAGTTTGTGATTTTTCGTGGTATTAATCCAATTTAATGGTAGGTAAATTTATCACAATTGTACCAGTTTGAGGTTTTTCATGATATTAACCCTATATTCTAAGCCTCGTACACAGGCTAGGCATGGGCATGATTGCTTTTGTATCATCCGATTAATTAATACGAGGACAATAAATCCAGAAATTTTCAATTTTTGCTTGCTTGGATTCATCTTGATTTTTCCAATAAATCCATTGTTTTTTCTCACCCATCTTTATGTGCAAAATAGAAAATACAAAAATGAGATGAAGATTTATTTTATCTTAATAATATACAGATAGAATATGATGATCTCATCCCCAAGATAAGGCTACTGTCTAAAAGCTAACATGAGGTAGATGAAAGCGTTTCTTCTCTCTAGCTTGACAACGGTATGCATAAAACCCCCCCGATATAAAATTTACTTTACCTTAGTAGTTATGTGAATTTGTGATGACCCAGCTCGATCCACTTGAGCCAAATCTCGAAAATCAAACGAACTACTCATGCGGTGACTACTAAGAAGACTGGATCGCACTTATGAGTCAAGCCATGAGTCCTCTGCCATCTCATACGGGATTTTAAATGCCATCAGTTATAGCACCAACGTCCTGTTAGTGTTGGCTTCTTAGTCCACGATTGCACTAGGAAGGTAGGAATTAATTCTAGAGGTAGGCCTTCAAAGATTCAAGGAGAAAATTATCCAAAAAATCCTAAACCTATTACACTTTAGTCGATTCAGTCCTAATATTTCAATGTTTCTAATTGAGTCATAAACCTTTTCACTTTTTATCAATTGAGTCCACCCGATCAATTTTGATTGAAAATCACTGATATAGATTCATGCCACTTGAGGTGGTAACTGTTTAGGGACGAATCGCATTTATAAATCAGATCACCAGCCATCTCCCATTAGATATAAGATTTCGGGCATCGCGGAATCACCTAGTTCAATCCTCACGTGGTTAAGTATAAGCAATTAGTCCCGCACTTTTGGTCCAGCCCTCGAGTTTCGGCTCGTGTTTACCCCGTCCATAAGAAAGTACATGACTGTTTTACGCTGGCGCACGAAAGGAAACGAACATACCATCATCAAAGACTCGACTAGCTGCGAGCTAATGCAACTTGCATTCACCGCATCAAAGCCTCCCAACGATACCAATCTCAAGATTGCATGGATACCCATTTCGATTGGCTGTACGTACCCTGTCATCATTCGTATCATAGAAAATTTTAAAGCGGAAGGAACAGGAGAGAGTTGTCCAAAAGGAATTCAATTTTCATCTTGATTTAGATAGTGACGTGTGGAAATTCACATCCTAGATAACCCACTTACCGTCCATACGCCATCTACAAGCGGCATGACTTTTTGGCTCTTGTTCATCACACTTGCATTCTTTTTCCTCGGATGACAGCGGTCGTCCGAGTTTCGACGTCAAAGTGCCGGAAGCTCGACCCAACGTGGGAAAAAAAGGAACTCATGTAAGACTCTTTCCTTAAACGTGCCGGAAGCTAAACGATACAGCTCGCTCCGACCGCATACAATGTCGTGATGAAATGACGCAAAGAAAACGGAGTTGAAAATGTACAAGTTGTCTGCTCTACAGATGAGCAGTGGCGTGATGAGAAGGTCTGAACTTGAATTGCTGCACTGCGTGCTAATTCATGCCGTCTTTATATTTCTAGAATGCATTGAACCTCGTGGACCACGCATCACTCCGACATGCTGAAGCTAAGGTATAATTTGATTATTGCTATCCTGGCTGTTTTTCTATGTTTTCGTTGAATGGTGTTTGTCAAGTTCCTGCAAAGGCTTAACTCGAAGAGGGTTTTTGTTACTAGCTAGGATGCATCAAGAGAACTTTAATGTGCGTATGTATATGACTTATTTGTATGAGATAAACGGAATACATAAATATGAAGCCAAATAAAGTTGTTTAGCTTAAAGTTTACACTAGCGTAAACCCATCATGCTTGGGATTGAGACGAGAGGGACATGCCGGGAGTCGGGGCGTGATGGGGTGGAGGCAGGGGACGCGATGAGGACGGGCGATGGCACAGGGGAGGGGAGCGACGTCAACAGCGGAGCGGGCCAGAGGCCGACGGTGAGTGAATGTGGAGGAGGAAGAGAGAATGGGGAAGAGATTAGGTTTTTTGGGAACTGCATCTTGTTGTGTGTATTTTTCCAACAAGTGAGGGCGTTCGAGTCATTAAGACGTAACTTTACATGGCAAAATTATCTCCCAAATTTAAAAGATCCCAATCCCTAAACGAGCACATGATGACTAGATTTAGTAGCAACCTGTTGGCACATGTTGATATTCCCGAACGCGATTTTGCGAGTTTGACCTCAAAAGAGGCAGTAGTGCGTGCATTTCACTTTGGCGGATGGGTTTGGGACCTTTGGCAACTCCATGTGACTATCGCGACTAGGCTTGGTTATCTCAAATCAAAAGGTCATGAATATCAAAAGGTCATCAATGGTGCTAACCGATGACCTATTCGGTGTCATAAAGTCGAACATTTTATAGCCCGTATGAGACTTATCGGTGTAGGTGGCGATGCTAATATTTTTGGAAACAAGACCCACAATGGAAAAGTTGAATGAAGTAAGAGCTTTGGCGGATGGGTTTGGGACCTTTGGCAGTTTGATGTGATTATTGCAACGAAGCTTGGTTATCTCAAATCAAAAGGTCATGAATGGTACTAACCAACGACCCATTCAGTGTATTAAAGTTGAACATTTTGTAGCCCGTACGAGGCTAATTGGTGGAGGGAGCAATGCTAAAATTTTTGGAAACAAGACCCACAATGGAAAAATTGAATGAAAAAAGAGCTTGTATGCAAGCGCAGCACTAAGTTTTTCTTTTCAATAATTTGTCTAAGCATTAAATGAGATTTAACTTCTCAACAACTATAGCTATCTCTTCTTTCTTGCTTGCTTTCATCTTTTATTTTTTCAACTTAGATAGTTTTAGAGGTTTTAACAATCATACTAAGGAAAGCGATTGAAACACCATTTCCTCCACTTTGATTTTCATGCCGGTCGCCCCCTCCCATCCTTTTGCTTTAGCAAGACAAGTCTAGATACATCGGTTGATGGTTCTTCGTCGGACTGTAATTGATCCGTAAATAGGTAGGACATTAGTGTGACCGGAAACTAATGAAGGACAAAAAAGCGACTTAAATTACTCAAAATCCATCTAATCAAACGTCACACGTCTAAGTTTAGGGCCTTCTTTTCCAAGGTTGAATATTGCGTATTCAAACTAAACTATTGGGGAAGAAGACTTAGAGACATTGACACGAAATATTTCATTCGATGATTCAAGCCAGAATTTATTTTATTTTATATAAGTCAACAATCCAAAAATGAATAAGTTTTCTAAAAGTACTATAGACTAATCTTGATGACATGTATTGACTACTTTTTTATATCTCCGTACGAGAAATACTTGGATAGAAAAACGGCGAGATCATCTATTAAACTAGCTTGTTAAGTAATGTGGCACTTCATCAGTGATTACCATATGTTAGTGTGCCTATTTACGTACTCAGAAAGGAGTAAAAAATATTTAATAGACAAGGTTTTTTTGGTAAGGTTTTAATATACAAGGTTTAGTATGTCTATACTTAAAAATTTTAATTAGAAGAAACACTATTTACGAAAAACGTCTCGGTCACTTGCAATCCATTTAGTGGCACAGGTGATGGTGACTCAAGGGCGCGGCCAAAGTTAAAACCTATCGAGATTCCCATGCTTATGGATGTAATTAGATTTGGATGTGGTGGATCTTGTGATTAAGGCTCGATTTGTTTCGCAAAAAATAAATGATTTAAATAATATTTTCCTAAAATTAATTGTTTGATCGCATGAAATAATTTATTAATAAAAAATTTCATTATCGACAACAATTTATGTTATATGAATTTGTGAACGATGAAAATATTTTTCGTTTATTATTTTTTTAAGAGATACAAACGATCATTTTAGGCATTTCAAGTCATTTATTTTTCACAAAACAAACGCATAAATAAATCGCAATATCTCTTAGCTAGTTATATTGAAATAAAATACGACACTCGCCATTTAGTGGGCTGAATCTTAAATAATTCATGTAGACGGTGCGATCTACATGTTTTTATGAAACTATTCAAGTTAAAAGATTCGGACACCTCATGTTATGAGAAAGGGAGGGACACGAATGCCCCATCGTGCGATCATTCCGTGGGGTAGACCTCATGGAGTGGTGGCCTAGTGTGACGCCGCCACCAATATTGATATCGTTACCTAGCCAGTTTAGTCAAGCCACCTTGAAAGTTTATAAATGATAACTTGATGGGGTGAGCTAATCACATAAGATATAAAAAAAAATTTAGGCTAAAACTCGAGATCTTTTAAATTACTATTTATTCGATCACATAGAACAAACTTATGCACCAACTTCTTGCATAAACTTTGGGGCGATTACATGAGAAGCTGATCATTCTAATGTTATAGCAACCACATATGAGGATATTACACCTGAAGCGAATGTCAAAGGCCACGGGTACCCATTCAATGATATAAAGATATCATAGCTTTCAATGCATCAACTTTTATATAAAGCGCGTAATTCAAGTTTTGAAAAGGGAAAACTTTCTTTATCAAGTATACTTAGAGTCATACATTTTTCTTTGAATCGCTAATGAGCAAGGCTTTTTCTACCTTTTTAGTATTATAAATAGTTCAAAGGATAAATTGGATCCCTCTGTAATCCAAATTAGTCAAATTCTGCCAAATTAGACTATTGCTATAAAGCATGATGATGCAAGAAGTGATTCCTCTTTATTAACTTGATACGCTAAATATAGATTTGAATAAATCGAAAAAAAAAACGTAACTTTACTAGCTTTGATAATTCTATTTTACCCGTTTTTGACCCGTGCATGTGACCCAACATAAAACAGTTTGTACACAAGTGGTGGGATTTAAGCAAGTGACCTCTAGTTTTTGAGATGGAAATCTCCCATCGTCCCAACTAACTATACCAAACCGGGCTTCCATTCCAACCTAGCGCTTACTGATCCACACATTAAATCTCAGGCTAAACCAAAGCCAAATCGGGAAGATTTCGATAACAACCGCGCACGACAGATTCGATGTTGAATTGTCTTTATTTTGATTCGGTTCTGTAATCGAAGATGTTTAAGTACGCACCTCTACCGATCAAATGGTGTCAGAAGGCAAAGTGCTTGCGATTGTTCTCATCTGTCTTTTAGTGCTTTGCATAAATGACTCGAGAATGGCGTAGGCGCTCTTCGGAATGACGTTCCAACCCATGCTTGCTGCTGCAACATTGCAGCAGTGGGGGATGGAAGGCCACGGACAGCCCTTTTTCTTGCCGATTTTCATCATCAGCTTGATTCACACAGCGAGATCGTTTCCTTTTTCAACACAAATGACGAGGGCTTGGAGTAGCATATGGATCCAGCGCTCACAGCATTCTGGGCAAGAGCATGCTAAGTACCAACAGCTCTTAAGTCCAACCATTAAACAACAGAAGTAAAATGATGTGCAGTCACGATCAAACCTTAATTCCTAGATTAAGGTTTCTTGTCAAGTCGAGCTCATCAATTCCAGCACCATTTAAAAAACAAGAAAGAGGGAATCTTTGGAGCTAGGTAAGAGAACCAGCATGCACCACCACGCCCTCACCCCGGGGAGTAGACCTCATGGAGTGCATATATATGGCGGAACCAGATTCATTTCGTTATATCCAGCTAATAAGTTAGCTTCTGAACACTCTTCCAAACCAAAATTTAGCCGAAAACAATGCAGGAGTGGCTCAGCCTCGTTGCCATGATCTGGCTCCAATCCGTGGCCGGGACGAACACCAACTTCCCCGCCTACTCGTCCCAGCTCAAGCAGATCCTCTCCATCTCCCAAGTCCAGCTCAACAACCTCGCCTTTGCCTCCGACGCCGGCAAGCTCCTGGGGTGGTTGTCGGGCCTCGCTGCAGTTCACCTCCGGCTCTGGCTCGTCCTTCTGATCGGCGCATCGCTCGGGCTGGTCGGGTATGGTGTCCAGTACCTTTTCCTGGCTGGCAAGGTCGCCTCGCTCTCGTACCCCGCCATGTTCCTCCTTACCGCCCTCGCTGGGAACAGCATATGCTGGATCAACACGGTGTGCTACGTTGTCGCTATCCGCAACTTCCCGCTCCACCACCAGGTCGTCGTTGGGCTCACCACCAGCTACCAGGGGCTGAGCACAAGCGTCTACACCGATATAGTTGATGCTGCCTTCAACCAGGGTGGTGGCATGGCCAGGGCTCGGGCCTACCTGCTCCTCAGCTCGGTCCTGCCGATGGTCACGTCCCTGGTGACTGCGCCTTTCGTCAGGGACGTCAATGCAGGCAGTCTAGGGGCAGGCAGAAACGCGCACGGCGGGTTCATAATCCTATTCGTGATAACGATCGCAACTGGGCTCTACGCAGTGGTGAGCAGCATGGGGTCGGTATCAGGCTGGTTGCCTGCACTTAACAACGCAATGGGGATGGGCATATTCCTTGCAGTCCCCGCCGTCGTACCGCTCGCCAAGGGCCTCAAGCACTTTGTAGCCCTCGCCCAAAAGAGGGAACACGACGTGGTGAGCGTGGAAGAGAACGGCGAACACGGCCGAGACAAGAGTGGGCTCAAGCCTGAGGCCCCTCGCCAGGTTAGCGACCTAGAAGAGGAGGATATTGTGATTGCTACTTGCGAGGAAATGGCAACGGATATTGGTGCGAGAGAGGAGCTTGGGGCGAGAGACATGGTTAGGCGGGTCGAGTTCTGGCTCTACTTTTTCGTGTACCTGTTGGGGGCAACGCTCGGGCTCGTGTTCCTGAACAACCTGGGACAGATTGCAGAGTCCCGAGGGTGCTCGAAGACCTCATCGCTGGTCGCACTATCGTCGTCGTTCGGGTTCTTTGGGCGGTTGATTCCATCTCTCTTCGACTGCCTCTTAGCAAGGTATTTAAGACGCAATTTATTTTGTAGTGTTGAAATACTGTCCCCTGTTACAACAAGTCATAAATACTCTTTATATTCATTTGGCTTCTTTTCACCAATCAGTTTAAGGTTTTATAACAGTTTTTATTGATCTAACATCTTACTTGATATCAGAACAGGAGATTCTGAGTTCAAATCTTCCAGGCTCCTATTTGCCTCATAATTATATATTTCCTTACTTTAGGTTTAGGCCAAAGTCCACCTTATGCGTGATAGGGAGTATTAGAATTTTAATAAAATAAACCATCATCTAATAATTTAAACTTTTGAGTTGGATTTTGTAGGTTTCAATTTGCATTGGTAGAGGTTCACTTTCATTTCTTTGTTAGTTAACACACACACACATCTATATATAATGATTGTTAAGCGTCCCGAGACTTTTGGTCCAAAAAAGTCAGTAACAAAACCAATCCGTTTTTTGTTTGTTTATTTTTCAGGAGTAAGTATATGGTGGCGAGACCGGCGTCAATAGCAGGATTGATGGCACCGATGGCGGGGGCCTACTTCCTGCTCCTTAGCCCCGCCATGGTGGCGCTCTATGTGAGCACAGCCGTGATCGGCGTCTGCACCGGGGCCATCACGTCCATTGCCGTGGCAACCACCACCGAGCTTTTTGGGACCAAGAACTTCAGTGTGAACCACAATATCGTGGTCGCCAACATCCCGATCGGGTCCTTTGTCTTCGGGTATGCTGCCGCGCTTCTCTACCGCCGCCGAACCGCCGGCAGCGGCGGCAAGAAGTGCATGGGGATGGAGTGTTATAACACGACGTTCGTCATCTGGGGGTGTCTTTGCTTTCTTGGGACCATCCTAGCTTTAGTCTTGTATGCACGTACTCGCAGGTTTTATTCCAAAAGTATAGAAAGGGTAGTAGCCAATTGAGCAAATTATAAAGACGCGACGCACCACCCACGTAATGTAAAGTTCGCTCTATCAAGACCAAGCTCGATAAAAAGAGAGAGGACGACCTGAAATAACACACACAAGTCTACATGTTGGATAGATGTCAGGTGGCATTGGCCAATTTTATTCATCACCACGCATGTACACTCAAATGTATCATCAACACACGAAAATATAAACATAGTATAGCCAATTATGTATATGGATGTTGTGTAGATCGGTCCAAATTAACCAGCAGCTCTATGTACAAAAGGAATGCATACATTTTCCCCGTTTTCCTTTGTTCAGGGTCAGGACGAAACTCACTCCTCGGATTGATGGTGAGTGTACTATTATGCTTGGCGAGTGCACGCGTAAACGCACAAAGCAAGAGTCGAATTCCATATTGAAATATTGATAATGTTTGGAACAATTAATACTTCTTAATTGGCTCTTAAGTTGACCGTTGATTTAAATTTTTGGAATGACTGTGAATCCAATCAGTTCTACTAATGAGTTTGGACTCGAGCTCTCTTGTTGATCTCCCAAGTGAAAGGACAACGTTCTAGTCTTGGTGATTTGGGGTGTGCACTTTTGAGCGGTGTTGCGATAGGGATAATTACAAAAAAAAATATTAAACTTATTGTACGGATATCAATTCAATTTCAAATTTATCCACGTCAATACCTGTCATACCATGTAGGACGGCCGGCATTGAAGTTAGCGATTTCCAACAAAAATTAGTCAGAATGATTATATTTGCAAATTGTTAATAGGTTTCAAACTTAATTGACTAAATTGAAAGGTTTAGAACTAAATTTACATCCGTGCGATAAATTTAGAAAAAAAAAATTTAGTAATTTTCCCATTGCAATACACAACTGCTTGGACGACCTGTTGGGGATACTTGACTTTGCATTATAAGTAAGAGTTGGATTTATATAAAAGGCTCACAAGCATATATGAAGAATTCGCTACAAATTTGTGAGAGTCTCATCAAATAGTATACATTTGAGATAAACAATTCATATATCTAGTCGGTTCATCATCGTTCAACAACTTAAGCTAACTTTAAAATGAAGGTAAGTCTAGCTAAATTTGTTAATAGTCTAGGACAGGAACTTCCTCTTCGCGATTTTCCTGATGGATATTTTGGGCTTGTGTCGAGCATCACCTATGCTGGATTATATTAGACATGAATGATTTAGTGAAAGCATTGCCATCCTCTTAAGTTAGGGGGCCAATTTCCTTTTTCGTTTGTTTTTTTCCGTTTGATTTCTTCTATTGCAGACCTTCTCCTCTGTCGTTGGCCTCCCCTCGTCGTCATTCCATGAGAACATACTCTTGATAAGTACATGAGATAATCACAACTTGCTTTAAATTAAGACTTATAGCATGAAGAACATTCCACTTTTGAGTTAATATGTGCAATATTGATTAGTACGTTGCAAATTTTTGCTGGTACATTGTCGTGTGAAAAGTTAGATTACGGGGAGTCAAGCACGTGCCAACCTTTGCCTGAACTACACAAGATATCTTCCTTAGGGCCCATCAAGTTCCAATGTTAGTTCACGTAATTGCCGCTACATCGGTTAAGTTGGCTTCGACATATGTAGCCCCACGACATGATTTTGTGTTTGATTTGTAATTTGAATTGTTTTCACTCTTACGATATTTAGAAGGCTTATGAGGAGCCGCATTGTGTTTGTGTATTGTGCTGCTGGCTATTGTCGGCATTACAAGGTTGATGTTTCAGCGAGCATGAGTGGCAGTCACCAAAGTCGGAACATGTAACGACCCGGTCCGACGAGAGCAGGGAGTGGTTGCTGGGGTCCGAGGACCTGAATAAGGAGCTGCTTCCGGCAGGCTTTTAGGATAGCAAGGGGGGGCATGTTTCCTGTCCCACATCGCCTAGGAAGGGAGCCTTGAGCTTGCTTATAAAGGCTTGAGAAACCTTAACTTGCAAGAAACCTTTTCTGGGGGCAGTATGGGCTACTCTCAGAGGAACAAAACCATGAGGACTTAGTGTCCAAAACAGACAATATCTTGCGAGTGGTACTCAGGTCATTACAGAACATGCATGCTAGTCTAACGGTTCGCTCGACTCGCATAATCAATTTCTTACAAACTATAGTTTCTTACTTGGACACATGCCAAGTTAGGTCGGAATTTTTCTCAGATAATTAAGATGTTAAATAGCATTTCAGAGGGGGGGGGGGGGGAAACATTTTATTGGCTAGTTAGTTTGCAAAAATAGACTATCGACAGTAGAGATCGTAGCACGATGGATGACCTTAATTGATATTCGGTGTAGTTTTGCATGGCCAGTATAAAGGACATAGCACATCTTGGACAGGCAGCGTTTGGCGTAGTATCCTTGCGCAACATGGGATTAGACATTCTTTAGGAGAATTGAATGAGAAACTTCAATGGATAATTAGGGCAACAAAGGGCAGATAATTGGTGGTGAGACTTCTTAACGTATCTTTCCTAGCAATCGTATATTACATTTTGATTGAGCGCAACCATAAATGATTTCAAAACAAGTCAACTAACATCCATATTATTTTGGCCAATGTGCGTAAAAATATAGGAGATAGTACTTCACTCTACCAAAAAATTAGTCCTTCCCAGATAAATATCATATTAGCTACTATGTGGAGACTTCCGACCTCCATCTTTCTGAATTATTGGCTCTATTTGAAATGCAGGGGATTCCCCTAAACTAATGTACTTCATTTACTCTATAGTACTTACATTTTCAAACAAAAAAAATTTATACATTTCAGTTATTTGAACACCCATATCTTGACTTGGTAATCCAATTTTACCGGACATTCTTTGTGTCTGAGTTATTATTGTCCGAAAGACATCAATAGCTGCAGATACTTTATCATAACTAATCAAGAATGTGGAAAGGGCTTTAGCCTTTAAAGCACGTCTATGGTGACTTCTTGATTCCAACTTATATACTGGGCGGCAATGGATGTTTCTCAATCAGTGCACTGGTCTTACCACCAGCAGTGCACTCAATGGTCTTCATCATTCTCAATCAGAAACCCTAATTTCCACACTTTGAATTGATTCACGTAAGATTTTGATTTCTGCTCTTCAAATTTCAACCTGAAATGAAACTGAAAGTTCTGCTCTGTTGGCAAGATTTTTGTCTCCTATTCTTTGAATGGAGATGTTTTTGCTATTATATTATTCTTGTTTCCTATTTCTAGTGTTTCCTTCCTTATATAAAATGGTTGCCTGTTGCCTTGTTGTAAGCAACCGTATACTGTATATATGATGAATAATGATAACCTACTCCATACGAAAAAAAGAAGAGAGGGGGAGTTTTTTGTCTGTGGATGTAGGCATATTGCTGAACCACGTTATTTCCTTGAGTTATTATTCGTGTGATTGATCCTGCTAAACTTCAACATGGTATCAAGGTTGTGTTTTGATTCCATTTGTGATTCCGTCTTTGTGTTCCAACAATCGGGTCCTTGTCCCAATTGATTACAATTTTTTTTTTTGTCTATATTGTTGCTTGTTCTAAGGCATGGATACGAAACAAGATGAAGTCTCTAGATCTAATCATTTAAAGGCTGTTGTTCATGAGTCACACAGCCAACGTCTGACTTCCTTGTTGCTGAATGGAAACAACTTCCTTCCTTGGTCTCGTGCTGTGACTATTGCCCTTGGTGGAAGGTCTAGGCTCGAACAAATCAATGGGCGGACCCTTGCTCCGCCGGCGGGTAGCCCAAAATTTGAAGAGTGGCAAGCTAATGACCACAATGTTATGACATGGATATTTAACTCCATGGAAACCGCATCTATGAGATATTTGCATATTCGGATTCTGCTCAAACTTTATGGGAGTCGTTGTGTGAAGTGTATGGACAAGAAAATAATGCGTCTAGGATCTTCGAGTTGCAGCAGGGGATTGCTAACTCCAAGCAAGGTTCAAATCAATCCTTTACTGAGCATCTAGGAAATCTGAAGAGACAATGGGATGAACTCCGCCAATATAGGCCCCCTACTAATATTGTTGCCGACTACATCAAACGAGAAGAGCAAGATCGCATTTTTCAACTTCTGACTAGCCTCAAGCCTGAGTTTGAAGAAACCAAGAGACAAATATTGATTGGTCCGCAAATGCCATCGTTCAATGCCGTGTGTTCCATCATTTAGAATGAGGAAACAAGACGAAGGGTGATGCAATCAGATCGTGTGTCAGTACCAAATCCTATGGAGCATTCAGCCCACAACGTGGCTAGCAAGCCTAGGCAAGGTGATTTGGTCGCCGGATTCGTCAAAGGCAAAAACAAGAAACCCATCCGTTTTCATTGTGATCACTGTGATTGTGATGGTCACTCTAAGGAGAGATGCTGGTCTCTTCACCCTTATCTTCGCCAAAACAAGGAGAAAGGGTCGAACGCCAATGCGGTTATTCAAGGAGATTCGACAGATATTTAGACAAAGCTTGATTCTTTGATTGAACAAGTGCGGCAGCTGATTCAAACGCATGGGCTTGGGATGAATACAACAACGAGTTTGAGAATCTTGCCACAACTTTTGGTAATGAGTATGCACTTTTTGTTTTTTCTAAAACACGATTTATTGTGGATTCTAGAGCCACAGATCACATGTGCAGCTTCTCAAGTATATTGTCTCATACTGGTTATAGCATTTTGCATCCTCCTATTACGGTTGCTAATGGGGTGCAGGTTCCCACACAAGGAGTGGGAGAAATTAAAATTTTTTCAAAGGAATCGGAAGCTTTGTTGGTTCCTGAACTATCATCAAATTTGATGTCTGTAAGCAAGTGTACTAACCAATGGAATTGCAATGTTATGTTTACCCCTCAAAAGGTGCTCTTTCAAGATCGCACCACCAGGAAGATGATTGGTGAGGGGTGATTGCAAGACGGGTTATACACCTTGGAGCTTCATAATGTAGCTTTGACAACAATAAAAGGAGGAGGTGACCATTTGCGAGTGTGGCATTGGCATATGGGTCATCCATCCGACCGAGTATTACATGCTCTTGATGCATCATTTCGTCATGATTCAAGTAGTTGTGATCCTTGTCACTTTGCCAAACAGCATAGGTTATCGTTTCTAAATAGCAATAATAGATCTACCGAATTGTTTTCTATTGTTCACTTGGATGTTTTGGGTAATTCACCTATTGATTTTAAGGAGGCTTTCAAATATTTTATTACATTCATTGATGATAAGTCTCATGCTATGTGAATTTGCCTTTTAAAATCCAAGACTGAAGTTCTTATTGTCTTTCAAGAATTTTGCAACATGGTGAAAAATCAATTTAATACCTCTGTGAAGGTATTGCGCACCGACAATGGTACTAAATACACTAATAAGAGTTTTCAAGCGGTCTTGAGCAGTTTGGGTATCATTCATCAAACATCTTGTGTTGGGACGCCACAGCAGAACTGTGTAGCAGAATAGAAAAATCAACACCTTCTTGAATTTACTAGGGCCCTATTATTTTTAGGAAACATGCCTAAATCCTATTGGGCAGATGCTGTTCTAACTAGTTGTTATTTGATCAATAGGTTGCCTAGCCATGTTTTGTGTTATGTGACCCCTATGGAGATCTTTTATGGACAGAAGTTTGATATTTCTCATTTATGAATCTTTGGCTGCGTTTGCTATGTCCACTCTCAAAATGGTGGAAAACTACATCCCCAGGCTCGGAAGTGTGTACTTGTCGGCTACTCTTCCACAAAAAAGGCCTACAAATGCTATGATCCCAGGACTAAGCGAGTTTATTTTTCTCGCAATGTGTTTTTTGACGAGGCCCACATGTTTTTTTTCCAATAGGGCTCAAATTCAGGGGGAGGACAACTATCAAGACTTTTATACCGAATTTGAGCCCGTTCCTATCCCTATAGTGGTTGGCAACACCGAACATAAACCCAAAAATCAAGAGGTTGAAACTGGGGCTATTGCAGAAAATCACCAAGGAGATGGGACTGTTACCAAAAGTCAGGAGGTTGAAGGTATTAGGCACTCGTCATCAGAATCAAGTGTGTTAGCACCTGGTGAAAATTCTGAAGCTGTAGATGAAGAGTTGATAAATGAGACTTTAACAGCAGAGGTTCAAGCACCTATTTCTGTTCACAGGTCAACTTGTATCCCTAGGCCTTCAACCTGTCTTTGGGATTTTTCTACCTTTCATACAATTTAGCACCCCATTCAGGATTTTGTTGGATACAAAGTGTCTTACAGTTATTTGAGTTTTCTGTCTGCCATTAAAGAACAACAGGAGCCTAAGAGTTTTGAGGAAGCAAATAAGAAAATCGTGTGGATTAAAGCAATGAAAGATGAGATTGAGGCACTGAATCTGAACCAAACTTGGGAATTGGTGCAGCTGCCAAGAGGAAAAATGACTGTAGGATGTAGATGGATTTATAAGATCAAATATAATAGTGATGGCACGGTTGAGAGGTACAAAGCTAAGCTTGTCGCCAAAGGGTACACTCAAACCTATGGCATAGACTATAAAGAAACATTTGCTCCAGTGGTTAAGATGAATACAGTGCGAGTACTTATGTCTGTAGCAGTTAATCATGGATGGCCTTTGTTCCAAATGGATGTGAAGAATGCCTTTTTACATGGGGACTTAGAAGAAGAAGTCTACATGGATTTACCACCTGGGCATTCATTACAGGGTAAGGATGGAACTGTTTGTAAACTGAAGAAAGCTATCTATGGCCTTAAACAGTCACCTAGAGCTTGGTATGGCAAGCTTAGTGTAGCACTTATCAGATTCGGGTTCAAGAGAGGTGCTTCTGATTCCTCTATGTTCATTAAGTCAAATGACTAGGGTATTGTTATTATTCTTGTGTATGTTGATGATTTGGTCATTATAGGTAGTAACCAACCTGGGATTGAAGCACTCAAGCGTCATTTGAGCAAGGAATTTGATATCAAAGACCTTGGTAGTTTGCGTTATTTTTTGGGCATTGAATTGGCACATTCTTGCAAAGGACTGTTTTTATCCCAGGGAAAGTATGTTCTTGATTTATTAAAAGAGACAGGTAAGTTGGGAGTTAAACCTACAAGTGTCCCTATGGAGTATAACAACAAAGTTGTTTCTAACAGTGTGCCACTGCAGGATGTTAGTCAGTTTTAGCGTTTAGTAGGACACTTGATTTATTTAACTATCACTAGACCTGATATTGCATATGCTGTTAGTTATGTGGGCCACTTTATGCATAATCCCGCTGAAGGTCACATGAGATTGGTGGATCATCTTCTTCGGTATTTGAAAGCTTCGCCAGGAAGGGGAATCTTGATGAAGAACAATGGTCACACAGATATAGAGGGTTACACTAATGCAGATTGGGCTGGAAGTCCGGTGGATAGAAAATCCACAACTGGTTTTTGTACGTTTGTTGGTGGTAATATTGTCACTTGGAAGAGCAAAAAACAAACGGTTGTTGCACGTTCAAGCGCAGAAACCGAGTATCGCACTATGGCCACCACTACTAGTGAAATTGTGTGGCTGCGTTTTTTACTTCAAGAATTGGGATGTAAGCCTACAGTTACACCTACAAAGCTGTTTTGTGACAATCAAGCTGCAACTTACATTGCTTCAAATCCGGTCTTTCATGAGAGAACCAAACACATAGAAGTGAATTGTCACTTTGTGAGAGAGAAGGTTTCGGATAAAACAATTGAGATTTCGTACATTCGTAGTGAGAATCAGCTTGCAAATGTCTTCACGAAAGCGTTATCAAAAGGAGTTTTCCAAACTGTGGTGGACAAGTTGATCTCTGACGAAGTCTTCGCCCCAACTTGAGGGGAAGTGTTGGGAAGATTTTTGTCTCATATTCTTGGAATAGAGATATTTTTGCTATTATATTATTCTTGTTTCCTATTTCTAGTGTTTCCTTTCTTATGTAAAATGGTTGCCTGTTGCCTTGTTGTAAGCAACCATATACTGTATATATGATGAATAATGATAGACTTACTCCATACGAAAAAAAGAAGAGAGGGGGAGTTTTTTGTCTGTGGATGTAGGCATATTGCTGAACCACGTTATTTTCTTAAGTTATTATTCGTGTGTTTGATCCTGCTAAACTTCAACATGCTCCTAGTCTAAGGCCATGGTTTGACACATGATTGTAATAGTTCCCTTCACAAAGTCTACCGTGAGGAAAGATTTGTGTAAGCGAGTACAGATCGAAGAACTTGACCGGAAACTATTTTTCCATTATACAGAACCTTTTCTCTTTTTCTCGAAGACGCATTCGAATTTACTCTCTTAATTTGTTGACCCGCCAGTCTTGGATTTGCCCCGAGAACAAGCTCCACCGAGAGTCGTCGCATTTGAGGAGGAGAAACGTAACATCCCCGGCTTCCTTCCTTCACGGAGGACTTGCTTAGAGATCGAAGAACTTGACAGGAACTATTTTTCCATTTTACAGTACCTTTTCTCTCTTTCTCGAAGACGCATTCGAATTTACCCTCTTAATTTGTTGACCCGCCGGTCTTGGATTTGCCCCGAGAACAAGCTCCACCGAGAGTCGTCGCATTTGAGGAGGAGAAACGTAACAGCCAAGTCCCCAGCTTCCTTCCTTCACGGAAGACTTGCTAGAATAGCTTGAGTCACTTCCTTGCACGAACAGCTACTTTAATGGAGAATCCGCAAAGTTTTTCTCAACTTAAAAGCCCGGAAACAAGGACGATGGTTCAAATGCCGTGTGTAGAGAGATAAGGCTATGGAGTAACATCATCTTTTCGTCAATGGATTCAAAGTTGCATGCTGCTACTTCACTAGGCTTTCAAATTATCTATTCTATTCACCGAGCCTTCATAGTACTTTTGATCTTGTCACTCCGTGAAAGCTTCTTAAAAAGAGAATAGAGAGTTGATGCAGTACTTTTAAGAAAAGCTTATGTGACTCCTTATCCGTTTGCAGTGTTTTCTTTTTCTTTTTTTTTTAAATTTATGATTGAAGGAGTGAGCGATGAAAGTGATTGAAAATTAAGTGATTTGATTAAAAATATTGGAACTTCGAGGGTTCAACTGACCGCTTATCCTCAACATCATGCTCGAGAGAGAGGGGGGGGTGGGGGCGGCGGCGGGCGGGGTGGGTGCGGTGTGATCTAATTGCTTAGACCAAACTCATCATGGATTTTCGGATCATCTTGTCTTTGATTCGGTTCAATCGAATCAACAGTCTCCAATTGACTTGACCAATAAGCCAATAGTGTTGTGTCGGGAACTGGATCGAAAAGTCACTGTCCAGACTCATCCATGATTTTAAGTATAAAAATTGTTTGAAATGATTCAGCCTGGATGCTTAAGCTGGCCTAACTAAGCCTCGGAACGAAATCGCTTGTCTATGGCCGCTTAGCTAGATTGTCTTTCATTCATAATCAACTACGCTTTTAGTTTGTACTACGCTTTTAGTTTGTCCGGCTATCTGTGAGAGCCAGAGCAAACCAGGCCATGAGAACCAAGCATAGCTAGGCCTCATCAACTACAGAGCTTGGGCTCTTCCCTATTCCAAAAATATAGGCCTAGTGATGAAATCAGACCTTACTCAATTGCCTTGTCTAGGCTCTCCTGCAACCCGAAATTCCACAAAGTTATCTTTCAACATCGGTCGAGATCACCGGCCACCTTCAAAGACGCGTTAATCGGGATCAGGTCAACTAGGCTCGGTTCGATTCCATAGCTCACATTTGGTGATGTTTTCGAGATCATCGTCTCAAATCGTGGGTCTACCCGGTTTTAACAATAATAGCTCTAGACTTTCGAACTCATTCTCATACATATCTAGGGTTTTACATCTAATTAATCCGTGGAAAGGACATCCAATTAATCAAATAATCCAGAAAACCATGTGCCTGAGTGTTATCACCATTTTCAATGAATGTTTTATGATGGTGGGCCATTGGCTGGTTTGTTAGGGTTCACAAAAATGGAATTAGAATGGGGTTTGCTAGGTTTTCCACTAAAAGTGCGTTTATTTCGCGAAAAATAAATAACTTATAAAATATCTTCCTAAAATTGATCTTTTATATTGCTTGCGAAAATGAATCAACGAAAAATATTTTCATCTTTTACAAAAATATTTAAACATTAATTGTTATCAATTACGAATATTTTTCATTAACTAATTATTTGAAGGAATACAAACGATTATTTTAAGAAAAATATTTTTCAAATCACTCGTTTTTCGTGAAACAAACGGAGCATAATTCTCTCTTCTTTATTTGGAAGGTTTCTACTGATAACTCTATAAACATAGAGTTATTTTATCTACTCTAGGCAATAAATAATGCAATATTTGTTAGAATATATTTGGATTTCCTTTTATTTGCTTAATTTTTCCTTGTTTATATAGAATATTGAGATATAGAGAAAATAAGAAAAATATGGCAAAAAGAATGAAAGGAATATGCTACCTAGAGAAGAGTTAGAAGATGAATATCACATCGGGAATTCTGCAATTTATTCTCTACTTTTTATGCCAAAAAGAATCAATTACCTTGTAAGAGAAGTCTTAGATATTATTATATAAATAGGATAATTTCGAGGAACAGCGAGTTTTTTTTTATATTGTTTTTGTTTTCAGTGTTTTGAGAGTTTTTCAAGTATTTTGAAGAGAAGATAAACGTGGTGACAGAATTCTTGTTCTTTGATTCAAGATGTTTTGTTTAATTTATATTTTCGTTTCTTCTTTTATTATGTTCTAATTTTCTTTGTAAGAGCTATGACGTAACATAACCATGATGATATGAATTTCATGTTTTTTAAGCTTTGCATGTAATTTCATTCATGTGAGTTATATATTATTTTGTTTAATGTCTTTAAGTGACTGGCCATCACTTGAATGATATGATGTGCATGTTTGAGATTAAAAAGTGATAATATGTAATTGCTCATTATAATATATAACCATGAATTAAATGTAGATAAAAATATACCATATTATTTGTGTAGTCTTCGGTGATAATGTGGTCCAAAAAATTCATTATAAATCGGGAATATTCATAGATTTTAATGCACTTATGTTTATTTAAATTCACATAAAGATATAGTGAATTGATAAACTGAGTAGGTTTGCTATACCTAGAGATAGGATAGTAAATAGACTAGGAAATTCCGCTATCGCATGTTTGATATTGTTCTTGTATGCATAAAATCTAAAATTCATATCTAGTGGTTATAGTGAAATCGAATACTCTAACATATTTTACCTGATTGATTATCTGCATTTAGTTTATTAAATTTCATTTTTAAACATTGTCAATTTTTATTTATTCTCAATTCTATTTTGATCTATTGGATAAATCTTAGAATTAGTCTATTTTTAATATTTAATTGGTTTATGGGACAATACTCTTCTCATCATTGTATTACTTGTTCAACGCATTCGTTGACATGCGCAAAATTTTACAAACAAGTTTTTAACACCGTTGCCAGGGATTGCTTATTTAATACCAATTAATATTGATATCGAATAATTCTAAGTTTAATCTAGCTTTTATCTTCTTCTTTTTTATCAAAGTATACATTGGTGTACACGTAGCCAACAAGGAAAACTTGCTAAGTTTGATCAAAAATCGAATGTACGTTTAAACGGTGACTGAGAGAACAGAAAAATCACACTAAAAAGATAGAGGGAGTTGGTGATAGCAGAAATCAACTAGACTCTTGAAAGATTATACTACGCCAATAGTTAAGAGCACCACATCAAGTATCAGGAGACCTGTAATTCAAGCAAACAACTTTGAGATCAAGTCATCACTAATTCAGATGATTCAACAATTAGTGCAATTTAGTGGGCTACCAAGCGATGATCCAAACGCTCACATTGATACTTTTCTAGAAAGTTGTGACACAATTAAATATAATGGAGTTACAGATGATGCTATTAAATTAAGATTATTTCCATTTTCCCTTAGAGATAAAGCTAAAGGTTGGCTCTCTTCTCTTCCTGCAGGATCAATCACTACGTTGAATGATATGACCCAAAAATTTCTTGGTAAGTTCTTTCCACTTGCAAAATCGGCAAAAATGCATAACAATATTACTAATTTTATGCAAATGGACAATGAATCATTGTATGAAGCATAAGAAAGATTCAAGGAGTTTCTTAGGAGATGGCCACATCATGGACTACCCATATGGATACAAGTACACAGACTTTTTATAATTGATGTAGTACAAATCTCCGTTCTATGATCGATGCAGCTACAGGGAGAACTTTGAATAATAAAACACCAGAAGAAGCCTACAACTTATTAGAGGAGATGGCATCCAATAGTTATTAGTGGTCTACTCAGAGAACACCAGTGCGCAAAGCTAACAGAGTTCATGAGGTGGATGCTTTTATGACAATCGCTGCGCAAATTGGAGCACTTAACAAAAAGATAAATAGTATGAGTGTTTCCAGCATAAAAATTCAAAATATGACATGCGATTTTTGCGATGGAGGATATGTTAGCACAGAATGTCAGGTAGGTAATACTTTCCACAACCTAATGAAAATGCTAACTTTGTTGGGAATTTTAACAAATCACAGAATAATCCTTACTCCAACACGTACAATTCGGGATGGTACAATCATCTAAATTTTTCATGGAATAATCAGAATGTGACGAGATCGCCACCGTGATTGAAACAACCAGAAGAGACAAAGTCCATATTAGAAGATATAGTCACAAAACTTGCCAACACTACTTAGGATTTCATCAAGAGCACAGACGTGAGATTTCAGAACCAAGAGGCTTCTATTAGAAATCTGGAGAAGCAAGTGGGACAGTTAGCAAACATGATGTCGAGGAGACAACAGGGTTTTTTGCTTAGCAACACAGAGAAAAATCTAATTGAAAATGTAAAAGCTATATCCTTAAGAAGTGGTAAACAATTGGGTGAAGAAGATGTTGAACAAAAGATTTCTAGAGATAAAGAAGAAGAGGTCAAGAAACAACCAAATAAGACAAGTAAGAGCAAATTTTTTCCAAATAATCCCAAGCCATACGTGCCACCAGTTCCATTCCCTCAATGACTCCAACAGCATAAAATAGATAAACAATTTTCTAAATTTCTAGATGTTTTTAAAAAATTATACATTAATATTCCTTTTGTAGATGCTTTAGTGCAAATGCCTAGCTATGCAAAATTTTTGAAGGAGATTTTGGCAAACAAAAGGAAGCTAGAGGATTATGAAACTGTGAAGTTGAATGAAGAATGTTAAGCTATCCTACAATATAAATTACCTGCAAAGTTAAAAGATCTAGGGAGTTTTACAGTTCCTTGCACAATTAGGGATTCTTACTTTGAAAAGGCATTGTGTAATTTAGGTGCAAGAATTAATTTGATGTGTTTCTCTATTTTTATGAAATTAGGATTGGTGAAGTAAAAGCAATCACAGTGTCGCTTCAACTGGCTGATCAATCAATTAAATATCCGAGAAGTATTGTGGAAGATGTATTGGTAAAAGTTGACAAGTTTATTTTTCCTGCAGATTTTATAGTTTTTGACATGGATGAAGATTCCGAGATACCACTTATCTTAGGTCGTCCTTTTCTAGCAACAAGAAGAGCCCTTATTGATGTACAATAGGGAAAGTTGATTCCTAGAGTTCAAGATGATCTTGTTTCTTTTAATGTTTTTAAAGCAATGAAATATCTCTATGATGATAATTCTTGTTTTAGAGTTGAGACGGTTGACAAGTTGGTGAACAAAGTTTTTCAAGAAAATATTTTTAAGATTCACTTGAAGCATGTCTGGTTTAATCGACAGAGAAATTGAGAAAGAGGAGATAAGGGAGAACGCAAATTTTATGAAGGCAAATCCAACATATTTAAGCCATAAGGCAACAAAATTTGAGGAGTTGGAACAACACACAACGAAACTTAAGCCATCAATTGAAGAGCCTTCTATTCTTGAAATCAAACCCTTACCCTCTCATTTGAAATATGCTTATTTAGATGAAATTTATTTTTTACCAGTAATTATATCTTCTTCTTTGATTGATTTAATGGAGGAGAAATTGCTCAAAGTGTTGAGAGAGCATAAAGGCGCAATTGGATGGAAACAACTAACATAAAGGGAAAGAGTCATTCACTTTGCATGCACAAAATTTTGATGGAGGAACAACAAAAACCGACTATCCAACCTCAGAGTCGTTTGAACCCGGAAATGTAAAAAGTGGTGAAAGCTGAGGTAATTAAGTTACTTGATGCAGGGATCATCTATCCTATCTCTAATAGTTTCTGGGTAAGTCATGTGCAAGTTGTACTAAAGAAAGGAGGTCTGAATGCTCAGAAAAATGGCAATAATGAATTGATTCCTACTAAGACATTTACTGGGTGGCGTGTGTGCATGGATTATAGAAAATTGAATGATGCCACTAGAAAAGACCATTTTCCTTTACCATTTATTGATCAAATGTTAGAAAGACTTGCAGGACATAAGTTTTATTGCTTTCTTGATGGATATTCAGGGTATAATCAGATCCCTATTGCACTAGAAGATCAAGAAAAAACTACTTTTACTTGTCCCTATGGTACTTTTGCTTTTAGAATAATGCTCTTTGGTCTTTGTAATACACCAACTACTTTTCAGAGATACATGATAGCTATTTTTTTTTATATGGTTGAAAAATATATTGAGATTTTTATGGATGATTTTTTCGTTTTTGGCTCATCATTTGACTCTTGTTTAAATAATGTCGCTTTGGTCTTACAAAGATGTGAGGAGACTAACTTTGTTTTAAATTGGGAGAAGTGTCATTTTATGGTATATGAAGGAATAGTGCTCGGGCATAAGATTTCTAGAAATGGAATAGAAGTCGATCAAGCCAAAGTGGAGGGTTATTGCAAAATTGCCTCCACCAACATCTATAAAACTTGTTAGAGGATTTTTGGGGTATGCGGGATTCTACAGGCAATTTATAAAAGATTTTTCAAAAATTACTAAACTCCTATCTAATCTTTTGGTAAAAGATGCAATATTTAATTTTACTGATAAATGTGTGCAGGCTTTTAACACTTTAAAGGAGAAGTTAATATCGGCATCAATCATGGCAACACCAGAATGGGATTTACCTTTTGAGCTAATGTGTGATTCTAGTGATTCTACAATGGAAGCTTTTTTGGGACAAAGGAAGAATGAAATTTTTCAAACCATTTACTATGCCAGCCGAACCTTGTCAGGTGCACAATTGAATTATTCAACAATAGAAAAGGAACTTTTGGCAGTAGTTTTTGCTTTTGATAAATTTCGTTCTTATTTAATTAGCTCAAAAGTTATAGTTTATTCTGACTACTCTGCTCTTAAGTATTTGATTGAAAAGAAAGAATCAAAATCACGTTTAATCAGGTGGATTCTATTGCTACAAGAATTTGATTTGAAAATCAAAGATAAGAAAGGACTGAAAATCTAGTTGCAAATCACTTGTCAAGAATTCTAAATTTAAAGGAAGAGGTAAGTCCAATTATGGAAGAGTTCCCTGATAAGAAAATTTTTTCCATCAAATCCACAAAAATTCCTTGGTACGCTGATTTTGTGAATTATTTGGTAAGTAATATTCTTCCTCCTGAATTGTCATATTAATAGAAGAAAAAATTCTTTTTTGATGTTAAAAATTATTTTTGGGAAGAACATTTTCTTTTTAAAGTATGTGCACACCATGTCATAAGGAGATGTGTTCCAAGTGAAGAAAAGGTAAATATTCTACATTATTGTCATGACAGAGAGGCAAGTGGTTATTTTGGTACCACCAAAACTGCAGCTAAGATTTTGCAATCTAGATTTTATTGGCCCACATTTTTTAAATATGCTTACTCCTATGTAGCTTCATATGATCGGTGTCAGAGAACTGAAAATATTTCTAGAAAAAATGAGATGCCTTTAAACAATATTATTGTGTGTGAATTATTTAATATTTGGGGTATTGATTTCATGGGACCCTTTACACTTTCTTATGGTAATTTATAAATTTTAGTGGTTATGGAGCATGGGTCTAAATAGGTAGAAGCTGTAGCATTGCTAAAAAATGATGCTAAGGTTGTTGTCAAATTCTTGAAGAAAAATATTTTTACACGATTTGGCACTCCTAAGGCAATCATAAGTGATAGGGGGACACACTTTTGCAATAAATAGTTTGAAGCACTTTTAAGCAAGTATGAAGTCATACGTAAGGTTATAACACCTTATCATCTTCAGACTAGTGGTCAAGTAGAGATTTCAAATAGGGAAATCAAGAGAATTTTAGAAAAAACAGTGTTGGCCTCTAGGAAAGATTGGTCAATGAAACTTGTTGATACGCTTTGTGCCTATAGGACAGCATTCAAAACCCCAATTGGGATGTCTCCTTTTAGGCTAGTGTTTAGGAAGGCTTGTCATCTATTGGTGGAATTTAAGCATAAAGCATATTGGGCACTGAAATTTCTGAATTTTGACATGCAGTCTACAGATGAAGAAAGATTGTTACAACTGAATGAATTGAAGGAATTTCGCAATGAGGCCTATGAAAATGCTAATATGTACAAGGAGCGTACAAAAAAATGGCATGATAAACACATATTCAGAAGAGAGTTCAAAATTGGCTAAAAAGTTTTACTTTATAACTCTCGTCTTAAATTTTTTTCAGGAAAGTTACGTTCTCGATGGTCTGGTCCTTTTCTAGTCATACAGGTATTTCCATATGGAACAATTGAAATTGCACATGACACCAAAGGCACTTTTAAGGTGAATGGTCAATGTTTGAAACCCTACTTCGATAGTGGTTACAACAAGCAGAAGACCACCATTGAACTTCATCTTCTAGAATAAGGGCATCTAAGATAGTTTGGCTGAAAAAAATAAAACAAGCACTTCTTGGGAGGCAACCCAAGCATTTTTATTATGTTTCCTTATTAATTTTTATGTTCATTTTTTTTATCCAGGTTAATTTTCTTTCTTAAAAGATCACCTTTTTGGAGTTTAGTCATCAAGACCATCTATGAATACATCTTACAGCAAGGGGAGTTTTCTTGTTCCCATTTTTCTTTTGTTTCTTTTGATTTTCGCATTGAAGACAGTGCTTCATTCAAGTTTGGGGGGGGGGGGGGGACAAAATTTTTGCTAAAATTTTCTTTTTGCTAAATTTGAATTTTTTTTCATGATTGCATTCCTTGTTGTGAATTTTTGCGATTCTTAGTAAAATTTAAATTTTGTTCAAACTTGTGAATGATATGTGAGTTAATTTTGATTCTGATTATGTTGATCCACTTATTGAGCATTAAAAGTCCTTAATTTTTTAGTAGTGTGTACATCTAGAGAACATTCATGTGAAGTATGTGATTTTCTTAGATCTCATCCAAATCTTAGAATTTGTTTGATTTTCTCTTGAGGCGAAATCCTAGGTTACATCTAACTGAGAAAATGATTTAGGCAATTTTTAGATCAATTGAGTCTTTCAAGCCAACCCTATTTATTTATCCATAATCACCTCGTTGAGCCATAATTTTTATCCAATCTTTCATTGGCACCCACATACATTTTTTAGCTTACCTTTTGCCAAATTATATTATTGTCCCACGCCCTATGAACATGTTGATTTTTTTTGGATAAAAGTTTATTTGAGCATAATAGCAATTTGGGAGGAAGGGTGGAGCATGGAAATAATTTGATTGCTATGGTTGTTTAGGTGTATCGTTTCAAAAAAATATATATTTCTTTTATGGTTCCGCATCCAACTTTCAATTGAGTGAGCCTCTTGAATACCCAATGGGTTGGGAATATTCACGTTATATTAGGGGGGGACTTAGGAAGGAACTTCACCATAAAGCAATGAACAAAAAAGAAAAAAAAAGGAGAAAGAATGATAATACGTGGTGGCAGAAAGATTATTTTGAAGATGTGAAATTAGAGATAGTGACATGTGCTCTAATTAAATACTAGAAATCAATATGTTCATTGGTGATTTGAGCTTAAATTTACCATTATCTCACCATTAGCCCAACCTTACATTACAACATGAGGAAAGTCCTATTGATTTTTGGTCGAATGATTAGCTTACATTAGTGGAGAGAAAAATGAAAAGCAAATCTATGAGATTTGGTTATAATTATAAAGAGTTTTTGAGAGGTTGCATATCAATGTGAACTTATCTGGATTGCATATAATTCGAAAAGATGGAGACTTACACACACACTTGGATCACATTATTAGAATTGGTTTTAACTTATGAATCTATTTCAATGTTTGGATGAAATTTGTGTTTTTCTTTGAATTGTGATTTCAAGCAATTATGGAAGGAAGTCATGGAAGGGGTTGTTAGCTTGAGTATGTTTTATATCTTACTTTTGCTCGTGAACTAGCAAAATGTTAAGTTTGGGGATTTGATAACTCTGTAAACATAGAGTTATTTTATCTACACTAGGCAATAAATAATGCAATATTTATTAGAATATATTTGAATTTCCTTTTATTTACTTAATTTTTCCTTGTTTATGCAGAATATTGAGATAGGGAGAAAATAAGGAAAATATGGCAAAAAGAATGAAAGAAATATGCTACCCAGAGAAGAGTTAGAAGATGAATATCACATTGGGAATTCTGCAATTTATTCCCTGCTTTTATGCGAAAAAGAATCAATTACCTTGTAAGAGGAGTCTTAGATGATATCATATAAATATGATAATTTGGGGAAACAACAAGTTTTTTTTTAGATCGTTTTAGTTTTTAGTGCTCTGAGAGTTTTTCAAGTATTTTAAAGAGAAGACAAAAGTGGTAATAGAATTCTTGTTATTTGATTCAAGATGTTTGGTTTAATTTATATTTTCATTTTTTTTATTATGTTCTAATTTTCTTTGCTAGAGCTATGACATAATCTAACCATGATGATATGAATTTCATGCTTTTTATGCTTTGCATGTAATTTCATTCATGTGAGTTATATATTGTTATGCTTAACGCCTTTAAATGACTAGCCATCACTTGAATGATCTGATGTGCATGTTTGAAACTGGAAAGTGATAATATGCAATTGCTCATTATAATATATAACCAAGAATTAAATGTGAATAAAAATATACCATGTTATTTATGTAGCCTTCGGTGATAAAGTGGTCCAATAGATTCATTGTAAACCGGGAATATTCACAGATTTTAATGCACTTATGTTTATTTAAATTCATATATAGATATAGTGAATTGATAAAATGAGTAGGTTTGTTATACCTAGAGATAAGATAGTAAATAGACTAGGAAATTTCACTATCACATGTTTGATATTGTTCTTGTATGCATAAAATCTAAAATTCACATCTAGTGGTTATGTGAAATTGGATGCTCTAACATATTTTACCTGATTGATTATCTGTCTTTAGTTTATAAAATTTCGTTTTTAAAAATTATCAATTTTTATTTATTCTCAATTCTATTTTGATCTGTTAAATAAATTTTAGAATTAGTTTATTTTTAATATTTAATTAGTTTATTATCATCAATCTCTGTGGAACAATACACTTCTCATCATTGTATTACTTGTTCAACACGTTCATGAAGACGTGCAAAATTTTACGAACTATTAAGCTTGAGTGGCTATTGGGGCAAAAATCTAGGTTTTGGCTCGTGAAAAAATCTCATTCCTACACACTCTATATACCTGGGAAGACAAATCCTATGCATCACATGAAATAATATCATTAGATCTATCAATTGATGATTTTACGCATGCGATTGATTACATGGTCGACATATTAGACCAAAATGCAATTCTTTTTATTGTGCATGCAATACCAACACATGAGAATGGGAATTGTCATTCCATTCCCATATCTTATATCTTCGTGGCTATCAAAACTGAAAATGGATCGATCATATTCAAGGCTCACTCTACTTCAAATCCAATTTCATTATGACTTAATTCATTCATGTAAAATTGAGATAATGACACAACAAGTGCTATAACTTTTGTGCGGCACTCACTTAAGTGTCATAACTTATTTTTCAATCATTTGAGTGTCATAACTTCTAAAAAAATGTTTACCTAAGTGCGATAACTTTCAGTTGATTACTTAAGTGATAAAACTTTTAAAAAGTGTTCATCCAAGTGTTGGAAATTTGACGTGGCATAGCACTTATAGTGAACATTTTCAAAAAGTTTTGGCAATTAAATGATCGATTAAAAAGTTATGTGGCACTCAAGCAATCGAAAAAAAGTTATAGTACTCAAGTGAACATTATATATAAGTTATAGCACTCAAGTGATTTAAGAAAAGATATGACACTCAGTGAATGCCGTGTGAAAGTTGTAGCACTTGTGGTGTCTTTTTCCCTATAAAATTGAGCAAAACCTAGCTATTAGGATACTAAGAAGATCATAGTTCATCTTAATGGACTATTAAACTCTAAAGTCACTGAATGTATTGTCATGTGAGACTCACATGCAAATGAGAGAGCCATTCTACGGGGTAAAAGAGATCTCTCGCTTGTTTATGTTAACATTAAGAAGGGTTACAAGGAACGACTAGTCCAATTATCCCTTTTGAATACGGGAACTTGAGCAAAGAACCTTAAAAATTGAAATTTCCAAAGAAAGCAAAAGCGTTCACTACTCGAAGCATTCTAGGAGATGAATTTAGAGGGTTATAGGATTAGGAAATTTGTTTAATTGGGAATGGAAAGACAAATGTATAACTACCAGATTTATTTTGGAAAATAATTTTAAATGACGAACGTTTACCATTGAGGTCCAACCTGGTACGATAGGTAACGTAAATACTGAGATTATACCCAAATATAAGGATTCCAACTTAAAACTTTTTCCCATAAATTTCATGAAGAGCATGGCAAATTAAGATGGTATGTCGAGTGAGGGACGAGATCGAAAATAAAATCTAAGATGAATCTCTAACTCTTTAAATCATAATTTCTTAGATCCCCAACACTTTTCAAATTGAAATGAAAATCTTCCCTATCTTTGGCAAGCTAAACCATTCTTACTTATCGAAATCTCGTTTTGACAACCTTTAGTATCATAATAAATCATAATTTATTCTCAGGCACGCAAATCCAATTCGCATAATTAGTTGCTAAATAATTAAGGGAAAGATCTTGTTTGGGGGAAAATTGTCAAATCAGTCCTAAACCTATTGTACGACGGCCAATTCAGTCCTCAACCTTTTAAGTTTGCCAATTCAGTCCTAAACCTTTTAAATTCCTGCCAATTCAGTCCTTCCGGCAAATTTTGGCCGGTCGGCGCTAACGTGGCCACTGACCGGCGCCGGCCGTCTGGTCAACGCTGACGTGGCAATTTTTTATTATTTTTTTCAATTTTTTTAATTTTTTTTTCTTTTTCTTCTTTTTCCCCTTTGGCCGGTCCGGCGACCGGTAACCGGCGACCAGCCAGAGGGGAGGGACGGCAAGGCCTCTGGCGAAGCTCGCCCAGCCGGCCACCGGCGAGGGCGAGCCTCGCCGGCCCCTAGCTGGGCAAGGCGAGGTCGGCCTCGCGTTGCCGTCACGAGCCAAGCGACGGCGACGCTCGACCTCGCGTCGCCTGGGTCGCGACTGTGAGGTCAAGCCTCACCAGATCTGGGCGAGGCTCGACCTCGCCGTTGCGGCCCAGGCGACGGCGAGGCTCGACGAGGCGAGGTCGGCCTTGCCTCGCCGTTGTGAGCCAAGCGACGGCGAGGCTCGACCTCGCCTCGCCGTCGCGACCCAAGCGACGGCGAGACTCGACCTCGTCGTCGCGGCCCAGGCGACGGCAAGGCGAGGCCGACCTCGCCTTGCCGTCGCTTGGGCCGCAACGGCGACGCGAGGTTGAGCCTCGCCGTCACTTGGGTCACGACGGTGAGGCGAGGCCGACCTCGCCTCGCCCAGCCAGGGGCCGCACGAGGCTTGCCCTTTTCGGTGGCCGGCGGGGCGAGCTTCGCCAGAGGCCTCGCCGGCCCTCCCCTCTGGCCAGTCGCCGGACCGGCCAAAGGGGAGAAAGCAGAAAAAAATAATAAAAAAATTGAAAAAAAATAATAAAAAATTGCCACGTCAGCGTTGACCGGACGGCCGGCGCCGGTCGGCAACCACGTCAGCGCCGACCGGCCAAAATTGGCCGGAAAGACTGAATTGGCAGGAATTTAAAAGGTTTAAGACTGAATTGGCAAACTTAAAATGTTTAGGACTGAATTGACCGCCGTACAATAGGTTTAGGACTAATTTGATAATTTTCCCTCTTGTTTGGTATCTCTCTGCCATTGAATAATATAACAAACGAATTTTCCTCCAAGGATTTGCCTTCTTTAAATGTTCTCGTTGACAAAGGAATCTACTATGTCTTCGTATTTACTTGTTGAGTTTTGTGCTTGTTCTTCTCCTTCCTCCACTTGCTTCAATTCCCTCGCCGGAAAAGGTACAACTTTTTCTTTTGTTTTCTGGCCTTAGGGTTTCACTGTCGTTGTTAAGCTTCAACCATTCCTATCATGGGAATTTGTTTCCTTTTTTGCTGTTGATTCCGCCCGATCGTCAAAGGGAACGCGCTAAGCTTATTCAGTTTACACTCTGAACAAACACGCGATAGGTTGCGGAACTCATGGACGTGAGGCCTCTCGTTCAAAAAGCTCAGTGCATGAACTTAAATGAAGGGCTAGATGTTCGCAGCTCCACGCAGTTGTGTGATTTGCCCGATAAGATTCTTTGGCACGCTCTAAGTTTCCTCCGGCTGAAAGATGTGGTGAGAACGAGCACGCTGTCAAAAAGGTGGGAGTACTCGTCCAAGAACAATCCTAGGCTCGATACCTCAGAACGCAATTTCCCGGGCAGACGCACTTTGTGAACTTTGTTGACTGAGCATTGCTGCTCCAGGACTTTCCCCTGAAAAGGTTTTCCATCTCCTGCCAAACAGATTTCGACAGATCTCGCATCGATGCTTGGATTACAGCCACCGTGAGGCGCAGAGTTGAGGAGCTCCACGTGCGCAGACACGGAGGATTGCTCGAATACGTGTTGCCCAGTTGTCTTCAACTGCGAAACGCTGATCGAGCTCCATTTATTCATGTCGCATGAGCTGAGGCTCCCTGCTTTAGTTTGTCTGAAAAACCTCAAGGTCTTAACTCTTGCGTGGGTCAACTTTGGGGGCGACAGTTCAGTAGAGAAGCTTCTCTCGTGCCCTTCTCTTGAGGAGTTGTCTCTCATCGCCTGCAAGTGGAGGAGACTCAAGGTTCTTCATATCTCTGCTCCCAAGCTTTTGAGGCTGGACATAGTCGAAGATAGCTTCTATAAGAACTTGGAAAGCACCTTCTATGTAGGGGTCCATGGAGCTCGTATCGAGTCCTTTACTTATAGCGGGCAATTCATTGATCGCTCTACGATATTGAGTTCGTCCTCCCTGGTTGTGGCTCGCATTGATATGTTCATCTGCGAAAGGCCTCATCATCATGTTGCTTACCATGGATATAAGCTCTTAAAGGATCTTTCTTGTGTGAAACGTCTTACTCTACATAACGTGGGTGAGGTACGTATCTTTTTATTATTATACTCTTCAGTGCTTCAGTATTGGATCATACAATGTATTTGTTACGGCACTGTTAAACGTATGTCTTTTGGCCTTCTTATTCAGTTTCTATACGAGAGACCGGATCTTCTCAAGTCTCTCCCAGTCTTCTCTAATCTCACTGAGCTGGCATTGGACGCGTTTAATGGTTTGCCCTTAGAATCTAGATTCCTTGTTGCGATGCTCGATAAGTGTCCTCGCTTGAGTCATCTGAGCTTTACGCGGGTATGTAAATTGTCCTGCTGTTATTGTTTCCAGACGATTGTACTGATGAGATTTGATCAACTAACCCATGAACGCGATGAATCAGGGCATTCATGCGGAGTCCAAAACGGTGGATGCAATATTCAACCCCACGCCTCGGTGCTTTGTATTGTCACTTAAGGTTATCAAAATCAGTAGATTTCAAGTGGGGGATAAAGCACTCTTAGCTATAAGAAATGTACTGAGGACTGCCGGAGTACTGGAGAAATTATTCATACATCCTCCATGGGGAAAGCAACTCCCGGAGAGCTTGCTGCCGCTTTTGAGGGAGCTTCCTAGGGCTTCAGATCAATGTGAATTTTTTCTAGGCTCGTGATCCTTTTTCCCATGTCTGAGTGCATGCAGAAGTCGAATTTATTTTATTAGTAAGTGACACTAAGATTTATTCACTTGTGATCGCAGTTTCTCTTTTGTCGAGATTTATCTTCATTAGTCTGCTTAACTTTTTTTTATGTTGTTTGCCTTCTTTAGCATCATCCTTTTTTAGTACACTATCAGCGGTTGTGCCTTTACTTTGGGTGAACTCCTGGAAGTCGCATAAGATATTTCATTTGTCTATTCATAATTTCTTGAAATGCCTACATACCACCACGTGACGTAATTGTTCTAGTACCACTAATCTATCAATGAGCACACAAGTATGACGAAAGTACAGTCAATACTATCAATGAGCACACAAGTGGTTCCTGTTCTATTGCACGAATCTTCTGCCGACGTCCGCGATTAAGAGAATAAGTACAAAAAAAGTAGACTTAAGAACAATGAAATAATCAGTTTCCACTTAAATGATGCCGCCAGCAACATACATCACGTACCTGATGGAAATGTGTCCGAATGGTGGACCGTCAACTTGCAGCAGCAATGCAATAGCCGGTACTGGGTACTTAATCTTTCGCTACGAGGACACGAAATCCATGCGGGCCACATAAGAAATCCTCAAGAAAGCACATTTATAGTCAGTTGTAAACAATACTACCAAAACGAGGACGTTCAACAAGCTAATCAAGGAAAGGAACCTTAGAAAATAAAGGTGTCCGATCCATAATATGGACCATAAGAGCCAGTGGAATAACACAAAAGCAGTTGTGAAAAAGTCAACACTTGCCCCACGCAACAGCTTTTGAACTTTTTTCATACGCAGGTTTATATATGTATGTAAATATGTACACGCGTGTATGTTTATATATTTATACGTATGTATGTTTTAGGGGTGTCAATGGGTCAGGTTTCTATGATACCCGAGCCGACCCAAATCACAAGGGGCACATGCTCTCTCTGACCAGGCCCGGCCCAAAATGCATAGACCCCAAAGTGAAAATCCGGGTGTCGGGCCGGGCTGGGTTTTCGGTTTTTTTTTTTTGGGTAAATGTATAAACCAGTACAAAGTGGATGTGAACCCTGAATAGCCATAGTAAAAATTGCAAGCTGCTTATAATCTTTGTCAAGCTGGATGAATAAGATAAAAAAATAGGAAAAAGATAGCATACTTAAACCTCGACACATAATCAACACTGCAATGTGAATGTCACAAAGTCCCAAGCCAAACTTGAAAGAAAGCAGATTTAACTCTCCTTTTGGAATAATGCTACCGGGATGAAGAAATTCCAAAATGACAGATCATTACTAGCGAGAGGAATGAAATGTTCCTCCCTTTCTCTCTATAGCATCAACATCAACTAGTCTACTCTGTTTCTCTTGCAATATTAATCATTAAATGGCCCTAGCGAAAAAGAAAACAGATTCATAATCTACTTGAGCTACAAATTGTCGCTTTTAACAGTCATAATTACAAAATCAGGCCGTAATAGAACACGAGTTATTGAGCCGCTTCAGCTTGGTGGCCATTTGTCAAAACTACCTTGGCTCCAGATGGGTTAATCATGTGACTGAACAAAAAGATCTAGTGAGCAAAAACCCGTGCATATTCCCATAATTCGTCGATCTGTCAACCAATGTGTGCTCGTGCTCAGCCATCACAGGTCCAGTTGACAGGTCCGAAGCCCCAGTGTTACTAACTCCTCCAGCTACTTATCATCTCTCTGGTCCATCAAACTCCTCTAAGTTCTATCTGGCAAATACCAGGGACATGGTGAATTTCAGGCAGTGATAAAATCCATCCATAGTTAACTGAAAATCCCTTGAAGTAAGCATTTGGTTACAACATGTCAGTCACTACATGTGCAACCATACTTCATTGAGAGAACTTACGGCAAGCAAGAGAGATGATTTAACAAGTACCAATCTCCACATAGAGACATATGCTGTTTAAATAGTTGTAAACCTTTAAAACAAAAACAAAAAAACAATAACAACAATGGTAAACGCACATTAAGATCATGTTTGGCAAATTTATTGGCAAGTGCAACAAAGAGCAACTACAACTTCCGCATGATGTGAAATCACTTTAACACAAAGTATAAATTGGTTTAACAAATACCAATCTCCAACTTCATCAATCATCTAGAGAAACCAAGTTTGGCTCCATAGTTGTAATTGGTAACTCTACATTAAATTCACGATGAAAATGAGAATTAATGTATCCATCGAAGTATAACAGGGTACAAAATTCTACAACCATATTTTTTCACCTGACTCAAAGATTTCAAGTTCTTCTAAGTCCTCCTCAATCGAACGTGAAAGTGGCGTAGATCGTAACCAATCTTGAGCACATATAAAAGCCTTCACCATGCTTGGGGTCCAAGAGCTACGGAACACATCAAGCACACGACCTCCTATGCTAAATGCGGTCTCCGATGCTATAGTCGAGACGGGAATGGCCAAGATGTCTCAAGCAATGGAAGAAAGGATAGGATATCTTGCAAAATTTACTTTCCACCAATTTAAGATATCAAAGTTTGCGTTATAACGTTCACATCCTTCCTCCAAATATTTGTCCAATTCTGATTTTTCTTCCAAATATTATTGTCCAGTTTGGCTAAGATACTTTGCAGTCATCCTTGTCTCAGTCAATTCTCAATTTCTCGTGATAGATTCCATATTCACCTGGTAAGAGAAAGAGTAAAAACAATTAAAGTCTCAGATAATATTCACAAGTCCAGGAGAAGACATATGGGAACAGCTGAAGATTCTAAGGCAAATAATCAGAGAGAAGCATTCTATCTAATGCAAGTGTAAGGTAAAGGATCAACATGCAGGATTGGTGTGTCTGTGCTCAGGCAATCTCTTTAGTACAATAACTTTGTCAAGAAAAGTTTACTAGACTTGACTGAGATAATTAGACGCAAAGTAGAAGTAGATTAACTAAAATTTTACGATCTCTCCAGTGACATTCAAGTTAAGTATTATAAGCACTCATGTAAATCTATAGGCAGACAGATCAACCCAGCATTTCTTAAGAGAAATGTGAATGTTTCCAGAAGGAACTTAACATGATTTAAGGAAAAAAAGGAAATCTGGTGGAGTCGAGAAAGTTTATTCAAAGCCAAAGAAACTTGTTACAGCAAATTTTTCCAAGAAATTACTGGAAATTCTCACTCAGCCTTAACCTAATTCTCCAATATTCCTCCTCAGGGACTGTAATAGCAACAGGATGTTGTAAAAAGTATCATCTCAGAATCTAATTGCACACAATCTTTTCTCGAGATCATTTACAATATCCCACTGTAAGTCGCATTTATGATACAGGACTTCACAATACTGCCTCTGATATCAAATCATAGAGATTTTCCCTCTTGAATTCAAAAAATCCCTACCTCTTAGAGAGGAGAATGACTAAAAGATAATTGGTGCAGTTGCTTAGTCAGCCATGCTCCAGTGTACAAAAGACTTGATGCATCAGTGAACCAGGATTAAGATTCAAACCGACGGACCACAATCAACACAAGGCGCATAATGCAAATAATCGCAGCCATACCATGGAGCAGCAAAGAAAAATATAAAGCTATGTTGCACTCGAAACAACATTTCAGCAAAGAAAAGAATGACCACAGCAGACCCATAATACTCCTTCACCACATACTAAACTGTACTAACGATTGCCAAAAAGGCACCACCAGATGGATTTCTCAATTTCAAGGTTACTTCTCAAGATCCAATCCAACCCAACAGAAATATACCCAAATTTCACACCCTCCTGTTCATCCCACGACGTATGATCACAGATTGGAAAGACGAAAAGCTACTTCCGAAATCATAAACACAAACCAGCAAGAGATTGGAACAGAAAGAACCAAGAAGAACATGGAAGAATTGAACCAAGAAAGACAAAAGGCTACTCAGAATTTCACCAGATTGAAACGGAACACCGAGCAAGATAAGCCCAAAACGAGACCGGCGAAAGCGACAAGCAAAGACAGGCAGTCTGCTCTACCTCGCACCAGGGCTTAACAGCTCGAAGATCTTAACTAGTATCTCAAAAGGAAAAGCCAGTGCTTGGAGACACAGGCACAGGAGCTCCTTTCTCTACCGCTGGGAAGCCGTCTGAAGATCTCAAAGAGGCATTCATCTGGGAGTTCCTCGATTGAAGATAGATCTTCCCCCTCGTACTCGTAAGAGCTGACGGCATATGGACCACATGCGCTACGCTTCGCTCCGCTTTTCTAAAGAGGGGTGAGCGGAAGCTTGAAGACGAAAGAGACAAAGGGGGTGATACCATTTAGGATTTTTTTAAGTCACGGGCCGGCTGTAAAAAAAGCTCGATCCGGACCGGTCCGGCCCGAAACAGGGACATTATATGAAATTTAGAGCTCTTACCCAATCCAAAGGAGGCCCGCCCCGAAAAAGCCCTAAATTTCTGGGCCAGGCCGGGGCGGGCCGGTCCGGTTTGGGTCGGGTCGGGCTTTATTGACACCACTAAGTCAGGACTTGGGAGGCCGAAAGAATGTCAAATTAGAAAATAAGTTCAAGAATAGCAAATTCAATTTAAAATTTCTGCCGAAGTCAATTTAAAATTTTTCAGCCAAAAAAAAAATTAGAATTTCAAAAAAACCAATAATTATGATGTTACAAGTTTCGTTTGGAAGTAAACTTTTTGGTTCACATAGACTTTTGCTATCGTTCTCGTCTCTCATATCTCATATTCAACGTCACGAAGTGAAACTCATTGAATATGCCATGCGCCAGAAATTTTAATACCTCAAAAATTGACAATTAGTTAAAACTCTAAACATGAGTTTATAACGGGAATGGAATTATTTTGTCGAGAAATTGTCCAATTCGAAAAAAAAAAGGTTCATAATTTGCTCAGAGTTTCTCAAGATACAAGGTCAAGGAGCTCGTTGAATGTTATTTACTTATTGAATTGGATTTTCGTACTGCTTTTTTTTTTTGGGTTATAATGTGTTATTAGTATCTTGGAAATTGAAATATTCCTAATTAAATATATTTACCGAGTGCTCTACCAAGATCTTATTGTAAGGTTACCGATACTAAATTATGAATAATCATAATGGGACATTAAGAATCAGCCAAAAAAATTCTGATTTCGTGAGAGATGTTAGCTTCTGTCAGATTTTCATATTAGTGTGTCTAATATTAGGTCGGAGATTATTTGATTTAATTGTGCCTACCATTTGCATGCTTTAACCCTTGACAATTTAATTTATCCACTAATCTAAACTACCACAAGGGATTCTTGTAGGAGTTTCTAGATAATTATAAGGAAAAATCTTGGAAAATTTAGAAAATGGAACTATTGATTTAAGATTGGGCTTCGTTGTCCGATGAAGTGGGCTGTTTCTACACGATGAGTGTTGACAGTGATTTGTCAACATGCATCCATCAAGCATAACACCCCCATTTCATTTGCACTAGCCCATCACTGAGCAAACACTTTCACAAGTTTGGAGAAAGCGGAGGCTGGGCTTACTTTTTTTTTTTTTGAGTTGGGGATTGTCACGCCACCCGAATGCATAATAAAAAATCAATAGAAATGTATAAAACTTTTTCGTTTTCAATTTACATTGGGATAAATATTACAATCACTCGAAATTTATGAGTATGTTTTTCTTTCTCACTATCAATCATTCTAATATTTTATTTCTAATTTAGTTAAACTTAACTAGAACATAAGAGTCATATGCGAAATGGGCTTGTATGGTATCTCGAGAGAACAATCCTTTAGAAAAGTGCTATTCCTAATTTTAGGTAACTTAAGTCGTGTCCCGGTGCACTTGTTAAGATAAGACTCAAATGCGAAGGAGGTGTCTATAGTCTATCGATAGAACGATCCATTATCTTAAAACGTTATACTTATTTTCATTTATCTAGGGCATGGGGGTACAACCACCTAAAGATCCATGCAACACCCTACAAGCAAGCATCATGGACCATAAGTCCAAGTCTTTGACTTGTGCAAAAAATTCCAATCTAAAATAGTTTGACACACAGTTTGTGAGGTTTCAATGAGTTGCCTTCAGATCCTAAGTCAGGAAATCCTCCAACACCCAATCACAGTTAGTGGGATTTCAATGGGTTGCCTCCGGGTCCTAAACCGGAAATCCTCCAACATCTAATCAACTGCGCTCATCCTAAATGGCATTTTTATCATTATTCCCTTACCAAATATCGTACGACACAAACCTTCTCAAGATTTCAACAAAAAATGTTCATATATTCTTTGTGTGATCCAAACGATGTTGACAGATTCCGATCCTCTTATCAATGGGAATCGGTAGAAATAATGCCGCAAATGAGAAACCCACATCATTCTTAACTGAGAAAAATTAGATGGTCTTCGCATCATTTTTCAAATTTCGACCAAGAAGACGATGCAAACACACACACACACAAAAACCCGTAATTAAAGCTACTGCAAGGAGTCAAACACTCATTCAAGACAATAAAAAAAAAACATCTCTGTGCGAAATATATTAAACTAAAAAGAAAGGAAACACAAATTCGCACCGAGGGTGAGGCAATGCAATCATCATACTAACGTCAGCAAGCCTCTTTAAATTCCTCACCTGTCCTCCATTAGTTACTTTATGTTGGGATTGCACTGATGATGTGATTTATTTTCAATTTTTTTCATTTTTGAAACTTGGAACTTTGGCTATGTTCACCAGTAGCAAAAACAGTTCCAAACATCAATATGGCCACATAAGATCTATCTTTAATATACTAAACTATTTTCATTAAGGGTAATCGATTCTCGGTCCGGTCAGGTTCCAAAGTGAAACTAAGAACCGAACCGGGAGGAGATCTGTTGGTCCTAGATCGGGAATTGGACCGGACCATCGGTCCAATGAAACCGATCACTTTTTTTTTTCACTACTTAATGCCATCTTTTCGTGTTGAATTAAGTATCCTCAAATTGAAAAGAAGAATAAAAAAAAGTTTTTCATTTAGGATTTAGTTCACATTTTATTAATTTTTTTGAAGAAATAAAGAAAAAAAATATATGTAATCGGTCCAGTCTGATCTGATTCCCTTTGGAACTGGGAACTATACCTATACTCTCAAGAATTGGACCAAACCGGCCAGTCCGGTGCAGTCCAAGCGGTTTCTGATTTGGGTTATCCATTTTGCACAACCTTAATTTTTATAATTATTTAAAGTGAAAAATCTTCTTTTCTCGTTCAAGAAATATCAATTAAGTAACTTTGGTTATGAAAAAATAACGAAAACAAACAGAAACATGTGGATTTGGAGTGCTAAAGTTTTATCAAGATATATATGTTTCTTTCCCTAAGAAGATATGAGACTTTAGTGCTCAACCGTTGACAGTCAATTAAGTATATAACCGACTTAGATAAAAATGAGACTTCAGTGTTCGGCCGTCACTATTATATGGACACGATGTACATTCAAATTCGTGGATCTCGTGGTTGCGATGATTTGTGTCCATTTTATTTTGATACATATTAGGTTGATCGGGGCCGGTGGAGTTTTTGGCTCCTTCCACTGGAAATGCGTAGAGACAAAGCGCACATGCACCGGCTTAGCGACGTGTCCTCGGACGAATTTTGACTCAACCTTTCTAGACTCGTCAGTGACAAGTGCGAAAGAGATATGCGACGGATTCTAAGTCCGATTTCTCCACCACGGGGCCAGAAAAGTTTCGAAAAATAGATTGTCATATTCTTCACATCCAGCAAAAAACGTCAAAAGACAAGTTGAAGCGGAGACTAAGAGCTCTCGTTGAAGGGTCTTTGAGGTTTGCGATCGATGCTTCAGTCATCATTCAATGAGATCGTGTTGAAGAAGAAGAAGAAGAAGAAGAAGAAGGAGGTGATGATGATCTGAAGAAGAAGAAGAAGGAGGAGGTGATGATGATCTGGAAACTTGGAATCTGAGCATGTCAGACGTCAACCTCAAAAAGAGACGTCAACCACCATGGAATCTGAGCTTGTCAGACGTCAACCTCAAAAAGAGACGTCAACCACCACTGCATAATATCAAGTTCCTTCACGGCAATCGCCCACCCTCCGCCCCACGTTGGGCGTTTCATGTTTTCGTTCATCAGTGTCCACGCTCATCCCTATTTAGACTTCTGTTGTTAGGAAGTAATGTCACACGGAAAAAAAAAGATGCGAGAAAAAGAGTAAACAACGCATTGGGATTTATGTGGTTCAGGCCAAGTGTTGAAACATTTTCGATAGGGAAAACAGTAGCAATGACTACATTTTGAACAAGGGAGATTACAAGTTTGGATTGAAAGCTCTCTTATAATTAGGCTCCGGATTACATCCAATCGATTAATCGCGTAGTTCTCTTCACCTAACTCCTAAAGAGAAACATTAGAAAACACTAGGCAATAGCCTTTAGGAATGGGCCCATTTGTTGGGGGCATCGGGACATACTCAAGTCATGAATTAGAGATCACTCATTCATATCTCACTAATTGTGCACTAACCTTTTTTAATAAAGGTCACATGTACATACCAAAATCCTATTGCAAGTTGTTTCGTGGACCTAATCGATCTCTGTGCTTGTACCCTTGGATCGTTCGAAAAGCACATTCACCTCCTTGAGTTCCACATGAAACAGAGAGACATCAAAAGTCGGTATACACTCCTACAGAAATAGGCATGAACGAACGGTAGGTGAACGCCACGTGACAAAGTATCCAACATTTCTGGTTGTTCTGATAGCTTCCCACCTCCATGGACGAACAACAGTGGAACCAATCAACGCAAATTATCTCCGGACCGAACGAACGAGACTTGCCTGTGGGAACTCGGTCTCGATGCAGAAAAACTTCCACATTAGGTCGGCAGTGCGTGACGTCCTTTGTAAGCCCATATTATATAAATCGAGAACAAGGATGACGACTTCATGTCGTGGGAGAAGTGATCGGTCATGTCATTCTAATCTGAACAGGCTTAGGTCTGTTTCAAAGACTATCAAGCTATTACCTAGCTTTTGGGCAAGACAGTGGACGTCTGCCATTTGTCTGTCCATTGCATTTTCAGCCGTGTAAAAGGAATGTGGAGGCCTACATTGACCTCACATGTCCTTTCCCCCATGGACTCTTTCTTGAAAAAAAAGAAAAAGAAACATTGACCTGTTCAAGTGATCAGCATCAATCAACGTTCGAAAAAATGAAAGTAAATGGGTATAAGTACAAACAATTATTTCTCAACACATCAATATAGTTAAAAAGATATAAGTGATATACCAACTTAATCATAATCTATTGAGTAAGTTTTTTTTTATGAAATTGGATTCACAGTAAAGCATCTTAGTTAGTGGTAATAAGTATAATTACATGCACGTATAGGATCATGCCCCTTCTATCAAATTGAGTATCGTACATCATATCATTAATACGATTGTTAAATAAGTTTTCTCAAATATGGTACCGCTCTGATTTATACCCCAAATTCTAAAAAAACTACGCATCAAACTTGTATTTTTTTATTTAGTGAAATATGAAATGCCAATTTCTCGCTCAATAATACCTTCATACATGCATATGGATATTCGTTTGCATGAACAAAGATATTTTGTTAAATAATAGGAAAATGAGTACATCCTAGGTCGTATGGAAGAATTTAATGAATGTGCTCGTTTAGGTATAACCTCTCTATACTTCTTGGATAAAACTTGCGCATATATGCTTACAAGACTAAACCTAGGACTATCCCAAGTAGTCATGACCACGGTTCAAAACCGGCCGATTCCAGTTCGGAATTGGCTGTTCCGATTCATGACCAAGTATAAACCGGAACCTGCCTAGAACGGGCCAGTTCCGATTATCTTTTTTTTTTTTTTTAAATTTTTGCCCATTGCCAGGCAGCCTAAAAGGCTGCCCTGGCAACAAGCTACAATAGGGCCTGCACATCTGCAGGCCCTGCTGTAGGTTTTTTTTTAAAATTTATTTATTTAAAATTTTTAATTTTTTTGGAACCGGGGCCGAAACCGGTTCCAAAATTTCTAGAACCGGAACCGAGCCCGTAGGCCACGGGCCGGTTCCGATTCCAAACCGCAAGTCTGAGTTTGACCGGGCCGAAACCGGTCCGTGGCCATGACTAGTCCCAAGTAAGCAAAAGACATCCTCAAATGACGAATGTCATACTGTAACACCCCATCGCCATACAGTTCCCATCACCGCCGCTCCCTTGGTGGCGGTAGAGCAGCGCCATGACATACCCAAAGATGAAAGATCCGATCAGGATGTTGGCGACCAGGATCTTGCGGTTCACATCGAAGTTCTTAGTCCCGAAGAGGTTTGTGGTGGTCGCCACAGAGATGGACGTGATGGCCTCGGTGCAAACGTCAACGATGGCAGAGCTCATGTAGAGCGCCGCCGTGGCAGGGCTGACGAGTAGGAAGTAGGCTTCAACCATCGGTGCCACAAATGCTGCCATCGGTGCTGGTGTCGACACCACGTGCTTCCTCCTGAAAAAAATGGGTTGAAAAGAAAGTGGGCACTTTATGACTTAAATTCGGAACATGCCTCAAATTCTTGGACCTTTAAGAATTTTGTCCCTAAAGTTTGCGTCCATTCACACGTCGCAACATTGATCCTCGCTCCATCATCGGAACAAAAGAGCCTACTTTTTTCACCTAAAAGTGGACGGAAAAAAATGCACGAAAGCGATAATACATAGGACGAATTTCTTTGAGTGATGTAACGTTACATCATCCTATGCAAGCGCAAACGTAAACGCAGCTTCTTATAGTCGACAATGCACTAAACAAGATCTTATCTTCACATGCATATGAACATCTTGCTTAGAACGTGCCTAACATCGGGTTGTTTTCTTGTTGCTCGACAGAAAAGAAGAAAAAAAAAAGATTGTATCGAGACGGTGCTCCGTGCTGCCTTTATGCGGTTGGACTAGCTGGGAAATTAAAATCAAGCTACATTGTCTTCTTCAATAAGGCAGAGAGCAATTAATGCCGACTGCCATGAAGTAGACTTTGAGACCCGCCCCATCGACCAAGGCATTTACGTACGAATCGCATGGTCGTTCGTCCACGAGAAACTTGGCGGCAATCAATGAACTCCACGCTTATCTAACGATCTAACTACTAGCCACCACGCAAATTCAAGTGGTGTTCCTCGTGATGAATAGGACTACGAGCCCGCTGCTCGCTTTTTTGCCTGGCCCTGGACCGTCCGCATCGACCACCCCAACAAATGGCAGTGTCGCTAGCGACATGATCATTGGCAAGACCGAATTGAAGGGCAGATATGGTTAAGTTCTAGCTCCAATCCCATCGCACCAGTTGTTGGAATATAACACGGAAACGACAAGATCTTGCAAATTAAGTCAATGCAAAAATACCAAAGAAATAAATGATGAATGATAAATGACACTAAAGATTTACGTGGTTCGGTCCGAATGTCAGTATCTACATCCACGGGGAGAGCTAATAACAAATAATCCACTATAATTAGAGAATCAGAGTTACAATTCGCTCAAAACGCTCAAGTATTTCCCACACCTAAATTTAAGCTCAAACCCAAAGTGTTTATGAATAAACAACCTAATTGGGCAAAATAAACTCACTGTACAAATCATCATGTTTAGAGAATTCCTTCGTATGATTTCTCTTCGGTAATCGCGACTTTTTCCTGTGTGGCTCTTCGCGGCTCAAAAGGGAAAAAGACCCTACATTTCTTTTCCCTTATATATCAACGCGACCACTGTAGATTAGAGAAGAGTATGTTTTCTCACAATGACCTTTATGCCCTTGGATAATACAAAAGAACAAACTCTTCAGCCACACAACGTGAATCCCTAATCTTCTTTTCTTTTACTCTTGGGCCTACAAACTACCCATAAAAGAAATATATAAATTGTAGAATATGTGTGCCCATGTTTTGTCTTTTAATGGCCTTTTCTATTTACGTCGCCCTAAGCCCCTCATCCGAAATCAGCCAAATAGGAAAGTGAATTTGTTACGCAAGCTTAAACTCAAGATATAAATTCAACAATTCTCTACCTTGGCTCGATGTTTATAGCCAAGTCATAGTGCTCATCATTCATGCTAGCTCTCCCAATGCCCCGACGGGCACTCACTCTCCACAAACGCCAATTATGCTCAAGCAGAGCTTGAGCTTCGCCAAAGGAACAAGCTTAGTCATCATGTCCACTGGGTTCTTCTTTGTCGTAATCTTTGATATATCTGTTATTATATGTTGATAGCAGCTAAGAATATGTCTGATATTGTTGAGCTGAAGAGGCAATTGAGTGCTGAATTTGAGATGAAAGATTTAGGTGCTGCAAAGAAAATATTGAGTATGGAAATTTTGCGTGACAGAATTGCAGGAATTTTACGTCTTTCTCAGAAAAAATATATTGAGAAGATTGTTGCACGTTTTAATATACAGTCAGTAAAATTTGTAAGTACACCTTTGGCAATGCACTTTAAACTTTTAGATAAGTTATCACCGCAGACTGAGGAGGAGGAGGAGCATATGTCCCATGTTCCTTATTCTAGTGCAGTGGGTAGTATTATGTATACTATAGTATGTACTAGGCCTGATATTTCACAAGCAGTGAGCGTTGTTAACCGTTACATGAAGCGACCTGGTAAAGCTCATTGGTAAGCTATGAAGTAGATCCTCAGATACTTGAAGGGGACAACAGACATTGAAATTGTGTACCGAAGGGACAGTAATGGCAATGAGAACACTGGTTATGTGGATTCGGATCACGCAGGCGACTTGGATGAACGTAGGTCTTTAGCAGGGTACATATTTACGCTAGCAAGTGGTGCAGTTAGTTGGAAGGCGTCCTTACAGGATTACGTTGCCTTGTCTTCGACTGAGGCAGAGTACGTGGCACTGATCTTTATAGCGAAAGAGGCGATATGGTTAAAAGGTTTACTCTCGGACTTTGGGTTAGATCAGAATAGTATTGATATACACTGTGATAACCAAGGTGCAATATATCTAGCATATAATCCAGTTTATCATGAGCAAACGAAGCATATCGACATCAGGTACCACTTCATCCGAGATGTCTTAACGAAGGGTGTAATTGTTATTAAAAAGATTACGGCAGAGAAAAACCTAGCGAACATGATGACTAAGCCTGTTCCTTATCATCAAGTATCTTACTGACGTTCTTCAAATCCATCATAAGTTTATTAAATTCATCTAGGTGGAATATGATCGATATACCTTCAGTATATCGAAATTGAAACATTCTCTTCAACATGTACAAGCGATTGTTCAAACCCTTCGTTACATAGAGTACATGTAATTTTGCCCACAATGTTGCGGCATCCTTCTCCTCAACCACCTCTATTAACACTTCATCCGATAAATTCAACAGGATTATACTCTTTGCTCTCTACATTAGTTTTGCTTTATCAGCCGCTTTCATTATAATGGACAACTTATCTTCGCCATCTAATGCTTTGGCCAAACCTTAGGTTATCAATAGCGCACGCATCTTGACGCTCCATAACCCAAAGTTGTTCCTCTCGTTAAACTTTTCAATCTCAACTTTCGCTCCAAATATAATTGCAGTAGCAGAATTTCCAAATAATAATCAGACAAGCAAAAGCCCTAAATCACAATCCAGAAAATCCGACCCTCAAGCTTCGATACCAATTGTTGGAATATAACGCGAAAACGACAAGATCTTGCAAATTAAGTCAATGCGAAAATACCAGAGAAATAAACGAGGAACGATAAAGGACACCAGAGATTTACGTGGTTTGGTCCGAATATTGGTATTTACATCTACGGGGAGAGCCAGCAATAAATAATCCACTATAATCGGAAAATCAGAGTGATAATTCGCTTAAAACGCTCGAGTGTTTTTCACACCTAAATTTAAGCCCAAACCCAAAGTGTTTATGAATAAACAACTTAATTGGATAATATAAACTCACTGCACAAATCTCCGCGTGTTGAAGCCCAAAGTGAAACGCTCTCGTATGATCAAAATCAAGAACGTCGTACGTACTTGCTATCTGCACATGCGCGGCGTCCTTCCCTGAGAGCTTCGTGGGTGTTCTTGGCTTGTGCGGTTTTGTGCGTGTGCGACTTCAAACCCTTGCAGAAGATACCGTCCCTTTTTATATGTGTGCCACTTCTTTCTCTTTTATTTTATTATTTTATTCCAAGAGTTAACAAAGAATAACTTTGACCAAGGCCCACTAGTTTTCCTTCTCTGTTGAAGACGTCCTTCATTTTACATGCCATCAGAAGGATTTCTTTTATAGGCAATTTTGAATATTTTTTCCAAAAGGAAATATATATATCTTCACGATAAATATGAAATTTATCCAAGCGAGTCACATTCTGTAAACGATTTAAACTCGAGACATAAATTCAACAATTCTCTACCTTGGCTCGACGTTTGTAGCCAAGTTATAGTACTTATCATCCATGCTAGCTCTCCCAACGCCCCGATGGACGCTCACTCTCCACATACGCCAATTATGCTCAAGCAGAGCTTGAGCTTCGCCAAAGGAACAAGCTTAGTGATCATGTCCGTTGGGTTCTTCTCTGTCGTAATCTTTTTAACAACAACTATACCCTTCGCTAAGACATCTCGGATGAAGTGGTACCTGATATCGATATGCTTCGTTCGCTCATAATAAACTGAATTATATGCTAGATATATTGCACCTTGGTTATCACAGTGTATATCAACACTATTTTGATCTAACCCAAAGTCCAAGAGTAAACCTTTTAGCCATATCGCCTCTTTCACTGTAAAGGTTAGTGCCATATACTCTGCCTCAGTCGAAGACAAGGCAACATGATCCTGTAAGGATGCCTTCCAACTAACTGCACCACCTGCTAGCGTAAATACGTACCCTGCTAAAGACCTGCATTCATCTGGTATAAATCTCTGGTGTCCTTTATTGTTCCTTGTTTATTTCTCCTATATTTTCACATTGACTTAATTTGCAAGATCCTGTCATTTCCGCGTTATATTCCAACACTAGTTGTGTGCGACGTGGACTATATTGGTGTAGACGTTGACAATAAGACACCAGCGGCCGGTGGCGAGCAAGACGGAGACCTAGCAGTGAAGCGGAAAGTTGTGGATCACAGTGACATAGCACACCGTGTTGATCAAGCAAATGCTATTCCTGATGAGAAGGAACATTCCGGGTGTTGAAAATATATGTCGAGTTTGAACTTGTAATTTTTTTTTCCTAATTAAAGTATATTGTCTATTTAAGTGGTTTCCTGGTTGGAGTAGGACTTCCAAAAGAAATTCTTATTTAAGATCTAACTCTTACATAAGAAATTCTTATCTGTATATATATCTTGGATATATTTCGGATATATATAAGAAGTGTCTTCATATTGTAAAGAGCATCCAAAGGCGACTTTTTCATGAAATGCATCCTGAAGCAATTCAAAAGTGTTGAAGTCAATACATCTTGTGGTTAGATTTGTGAATGTTTTTTGAGAAGGAGAGATTATTTCGCGGGAAATTTTGAAGCTAAACACTGTGTGAGTTACCAGGTGTAAGTAGGGGCTAGAAAACATTAGAGTATTTAAGTGACTCAAGTATAGTTGTAATTTTCATTGTATTGTTTGATCTATAGCAGAGTCATCTACTGCTCTCTCCATGGATGTGGATCACACTAACTTAACCACATAAATTTGATATTCAATTTATTTTCATATTCTGGTTATTTTATTATTCGATCTACTAACAATTGATATTAGAGTTATGCTTGGTTAAGCAGAAGTGAATCGATGGCTATAGAAGAAGGAAAAGTAAAAATCGATAGATTTAATGTGAAAGATTTTGGTTTCTGGAATACGTAGATTGAGAATTATCTTTGCCGGAGGAATTCACACTTATCCTTATCCAGGAAAAAGCTAGAGTCAGTGAAGCAAGTTGATTGAAAATTATTGGATAGACAAGCATTGGGTGTTAATCGGCTGACGTTGGCTCGTATTGTTGCATTTAGCATTGTCAAAGAGAATACCACTACAGGACTGATGAATGCCCGATCAAACATGCACGAAAAAGCCCTCTACGATCACAAGGTCTACTTGATGCAACATCTGTTTCACTTCAAGATGGGCAAAAGTGCGTCGATTGCCAAACATATCAATGAATTCAATGTGATCATTAGTTAATTCAGTTTAGTTGAGATTAACTTTGATAATGAGGTTTGTTTTCTTTACCAAAAAAAAAAAAAACCTTTGATAATGAGGTGTATGTTTTAATTATATTATTCTTATTGCCTAATAGTTGGAATATTATTATTCTTGTTGTCAGTAATTCCTTGGGCCAAGACACTTGGCATTTGATGAGGTTCACGATTTGAGTCTAAGTGAAGGCATCCACTTGAGAAAATCTAATAAACTAATCCTGTTGTTTTAATAAATGAAGGTATAGAAAGAACTAGTACTTATGTTAGCAGGAGTAATGTGAATTAAGACAAACATTGTATACCTAGAATTTGCGGTGTTGTCTATTAGATTTGAAGCAAGATGGGGCATTTTAGAAGGGATTGCTAAGAATGAAGAATGAGAAGATAAGGGAGTTAGTTTTGAGTCTAATGATGATATTGCTATAATTTCTGCTAGTGTCTCGGATGGTAGTAATTATATCTTGTCTATCACTGAGGTTTCGTTATTTGATGGATGCATTATGGATTTGGGTTGTTCTTTTTATGCTACACCAGATAGATACTTGTTTACTACTAAGGGAGTCCCACATCGCTTGAGAGAAGCCAAACCCTCATGTTTAAAAGCCTCTGGGGCTGCCCTTACCCTACAATAACTCTTTAGGGATAAGAACCTTAGTTGGTATCATAGCCAAGTTTCGACAAATCCAGGTGTATGTTAAGCTCCTGCAAAATGAAGTCCCACATTGCTTGGGAGAAGCCAAGCCCCTTTGTTTAAAAGTCTTGGGGCTATCCTCACCCCACAAGAACTTTTTTGGGGATGAGAACCTTAATTGGCATCAGAGTTAGGTTTCGGTAGATCCGGGTGTATGTTAAGCCCCTGCAGAAGGGAGTCCTACATCGCTTGGGAGAAACCAAGGCCCTCCGTTGAAAAAGCCTCCCGGGCCGCCCTCACCCTACAAGAGCTCTTTTGGGAATGTGCAGTTGAGGAACAATGCTGAGTGTGATGTTGTAGGTGTTGGTGTTGGAAATGTTATAATCAAAATGTATGATGGTGTATATTGAGGACATTGACTAGAGTAAAGCATGTTCTAGAATTGAAGAAGAACTTGATTTCATTAAACATCTTGGATTCAGCTGGGTATCGATATTCTTCAAAAAGTGGGGTTCTAAAAGTCGCTCGAGATGCTTTGGTAATAACAAGACGGATCAAGCACAATGGCTTGTATGAGCTTCAATGTGAGATTGTGATGGATTTCGTCACGAAACTGTTAGATACATCTATTCAAGAGTCCGGATTGTGGCATATACAATTTGGACACGTTGGTGACAAAAGCTTGAAAGTTCTAAGGAAATGAATGTACTGTATGGTTAAGTTGCTAAGGAATTGAATATATGCAGGTGATGTGGCTTGAGCAAACAGCTGAAAGTGCATTTGGAATTGTTGTCAGCGAAACGACGGAGATTGCAAAGTTGATTCACTTGGATGTTCCAAGCTATTGCAATTTCATTCAAGAAAGAGTGTTAGATTTATGCTAACAGTTGTGGACAATTACTTGAGGGAGACTTGGGTGTTTGCACTGAAAAACAAGTTTGATGCTATTGTCAAGATTAGATAGTTAAAAGCTTTAATATAAAAAAAAAAAAGGAGACAGGGAAAACGATCAAGTATGTGCAAATGGATACTAGCTCGGAATTCTGCTCAGAGTTGTTAAGCAAATTCTGCATGAAGGAAGAGATAGCGAGACACCGCATTAATGCTAGTGAATCACAACATTTTGCAGAGTTGATGAGTAGTACATTACTAGAGACGACCTATAAAATGCATTTTAGTGCTAGTATAGCTAATAGAATCCTGGTTGCTGCGCTTAGTACAACGAATTACCTAGTAAATAAATCCCCATCGATTGCAATTACATGTTGGACTTTCGAAGAAATGTGGTTAAGTAAGGTTGGTGATTAATTTAGTTACTAGAATATTTAGTTACCCATGTTATATTCGAGTGAGTGAATGTAAGTTAAATGAAAAGGCAAGAAAGTGTTTATTTCTAGACTATGCACAAGGTGAGTGGGGTCATCTATTGTGGTGCTTTGAATTAAATTCACATGTTGTCAGTAGAGAAGTTACACTTGAAGAGTCTTTATTACTTGTGGATATGAGAGAGTTTAGGGTAATGTTTACATGGATCTGGATAGTGTTTGGCTTAAGATGGAGTTGTAACTAGAAACTCGAGGTAGCGGATGCTAGCATGGTAACCGAAAAGGTGGATCATGTAGAGTCAACAATTGCTATAGCTAATGAAGTTTTTGATCTCCACACAAATATGATGTAATGATAGTTTTACTCTATCTATGGTTGAGGGGATTGTGTCGAGAATCATTGTGGCATGGCTAATGATATAAGTTGAGTTGGTGTTCTAATGATGTCCACAATTATGACAAAGTTCAAGTGAGGCAGGGATTGTAATGAAGTTTAGATTTTAGTTAAGCAATTGTGACTTAACTCAAATATTAAATTTAGGTAAAGATAGTTGAAAATATATTTCGAGTTTGAATTGGTATAGAAAACTTTCCTAATTCAAGTAGATTTCTATTTGAATGATTTCCTTATTAGAGTAAGATTCCTAAAAGAGATTTCTTATTTTGGATCCATTCTTATCTTTATATAAGAAGTTTCTCTATTATGAAAAATGTCATAGAGGTGACTTCTTCATCAATCACACCCAGAAGAATGTGTGTATTTCTTCGATTTTCAGAACCCCTCAAATGCGTCATTTCTAACTTTAGTTCACTTTTCGAACAAAAATAAAAAATACTTTAGTTAACTTAATCAAAACACAAGACCCAAATACAAAAGAGGTTTCCAAATTCTCTCGAGGGAACAATCCTTTTCCATAATTGCTATTTCTAATTTTAATTAAACCTAAAATAATAAAATACGACTCAAATGCGAGATTGGTGATTGTAATCTCTCGATAACGTGATCCACTATCCTTAAAACAGTATACTTACACTAAATGATTTAGGACACGAACATGGAGACCCGACTATCTAAAGTTTCATAAAAGCATCCTGCAAGCATTGTGAATTAACTAAGTCCAAGTTTTCGACTCATACCAACGTCATGGATCAATTAAGTTTGCAAACAAACCCGACTTGTAATAGTTTTGCCTTCGTATCCCAAATTCGAAAATCTTCCAACATCCAACTGAGTGCGCTTCCGATAATGTCATTTTCTGTGACTCGACCATCACCAATCCCGAGGATGAGAACTTTACCATGGGAAACTCGTTGAAATGATGCCTTAAAAGTGAAACTCACATCATTCTTAAGTGAGAAAAAGTCGACGGGGCTGCGCATCATTTTCCAAATTTTGACAAAGAAGAGAAGTAAAAAAGACCCAACAAACAAAAAACAAAAACCAAACCGTGAATAGATCTGCCGTAAAGAGTCAAATCCTCGTTCGAGACAAGACAATGTCCCTGCAAAAAACAGAAAAAATAATTTAAGAAAGAAATCACAAAATATTTGGGCCCTCCCGAGGGGTGAGGCAATGCGATCGTCACGATGACGTCAGGAGGGCCGCATTCAATTCCGCACCTCTCGTATGTTACTTAATGTTAAGTGTTAATGTCGGGATCCCCTGGGAGGGGACCCACCGGAGGAGATATTTATTGTTTTTGATTTATCTTCAATTATTCCTTTATTTATCAGTGGCATAAAGACCCTCGAGTAGTCACGTAGGTACTTAAGATCTTTTCTTTAATCTACTAAAATATTATTTTTCTCACAGCTATCTAAACCTAATATCTGCTTTTCTCGTTTGAGAAAAATCGGTAGCTTCGATTGAAATGGAAACGAGAATCGACGGAAACATGCGAGCTCGGAGGAACCCATAAGTCATCTGTTTGGCCGATCGATCACGATGGTCAAATTTTTGTCGAGATACTTTCATTTCTTTTGAAAAAAAAATCGAGAGCCTAGCGCTTGACCGTTGATGATCAAGTAGATAAGTGACTTAGATAAAAAAAAATTAAAACTTCATCGCTCAATCGTGATTATTTCATGGATATAGCGTCCATTTTAAACTGCATCTTGAGCGTTCAAATTGGTGGGCCTCATCACGTACGATGATTCATGTCTATTTTATTACCTTATCTATTCGATTCATCGAGCGGTTTCTCGTTTCACTATGTTTCAGTGATGGAGTTTTTACCTCCCTCGGCCGGGATTGCATGGACACAAAGCGCATGCATTGGCCATTAGGGTTAAACCGAAAGGTTCGATCGTTAACATGAGTTTTGACTCAATTTTAAGACTCGTGAAGAAATATGTGCGTAACGAAAGTAAGGTCGCTCCACTAATGGTGCCAAAAAGATGACACAGTTAGATTCCCTTTTGTTCTTCACGCCCAGCATCCCCCGTCCCGCTCACGATGAGAGAAAGATCGGTCCAAAAGGTCGACCAAGACCCTTCCAATCTGAAACGTCGACCTCGTAAAGAGACGTCGGCCCCGTCCGGGCATTCCATCAAGGCAACCACCTGCTTTCGCACGTCGGCCGTCTCATGTTCTCATTGTCCAGTCAATTTGTCGGGTAATGGTGGAAAGTTATCAGAACGTAGTCCATGGGGAGAATGGCGGCGACTGTTTGGTCATGATCTACGGAAATTACAAGCTTAGACTAAAAGCTCTCTCGGACCCAAGCCCGGCATTATATGCCATCGGTCCTCACCGAGTATGTCAATCAAAATCTCGAGTGTCTTACTCGCACAGCTCTCAAATGGAAACCCCAGTAAACGTTAAAGATGCCCTCTAGAAGCGGCGCAGTTTGGTAGGCCCGCGACGGGATTTGTAGCTCACAAATTACACGTCACTTGTTTAAATCCCATCAACTGCATGTAAACTGCTACAAGCCGGGATTACCTATAGAGACCAAAGTCCTATTGCGGAGTATTCCGTAAATCTTGAGATAGCTGGATCTCTGTAACTATGTTCCTTGATTATTGGAAAGAGAGCATGAATCTTGTTCAGTTCCTCATTCGACGGAAAGACATTAAAAGCCACTATACACTCCTACATAAGTAGGCAGGAATGGACGGTTGGCAAAATGCCACCCGACAACCGTTCGATGTTTCTAGTTCACTGCAAAAAAAGTTAATTTTAGTGACGAATTTTATCACAAATAATTTTTCGTCGTAAATTTACCATAAATAAATTTATGTGCCAAAAATCGTTGGAAATTAGTGACGAAAAATTTTTCGACAAAAAATCGAAGGAAATTAGCAACGAAAAATTTTTCTTCGCAAAACTTGTCAGCAATTAGCAACGAAAACTTTTTCATTGCTAATTTCCAACGATTTTTGGCACAGAAATTTATTCGTGGCAAATTTGCGATGAAAAATTATTCATGTCTAATTTGCGACAGGAAAAAATTTTAATTTTCCGGGCAATTATTGCAGTGTGTACAATTTTCATTGTAAAATTCGTGGGAAATTTCCCATGAATTTTATAACGAAATTTAATAGGTGTCTTTTTTAAATTCGTGGCAAAATTCGTAGGAAATTTTCAACGAATTTTCCCATGAATTCAAAAAAAAACTGGTATTTTACGCTTAATTGGAATTCATGGGAAAATTCTATGGAAATTTCCAACTAATTTTCTCACGAATTTCAATTTTCTTGGCAATTATTGCAGTGTGTTCTTTTTTCGTTGCATAATTTGTGGGAAATTTCTCACGAAATTTGCAACAAAATTCAATATGTGCCTTTTTCAAATTCGTGAGAAATTTCCCACGAATTCACAAAAACCCGGTATTGTTCGTCTTAATTGAAATTCGTGGGAAAATTCGTTAGAAATTTCCCACAAAATTAGTACATGAGGCATCTTTCAAGTTCGTTACAAAATTCGTGGGAATTTTGCCACGAATTTCAATTTTCGATGCAATTATTGCCTTGTATACTATTTTCGTTACAAAATTCGTGTGAAGTTTCCCACGAATTTTGTAACGAAATTCAATAGGCACCTTCTTCAAATTTGTGGGAAATTTCTCACGAATTTAAAAAAACTCGATATTGTTCAGCTTAATTTGAAAAATTTTTGTGATGTCCATACCCACCACTAATTTCTCTCTCTCGACTGATTCCTCTTATACCCTCGCTGTTCTCTCTCCGTCTCTCTTTCATTTTTCTGGATTTACCTATATGCACACGCGCAAATCAATTTCGGTAAATCTTTTCCATCGGTAAATGTCGTGGCTAATTTCGTGACTAATTGGCGACGAAAACGGTTTGTCATAAAACTATTCATCGCTTGATTTGTATTTTTTAGTGTTATTGAAATTTTTTTTCCCTTCCTTACTAGTTTGGGCGGTCGCCGGAGATATCGCTGGCTGTGGATAGAGGTCTAGCGGCCTGGCCATGGCTGCCGGTCGACCTCGCCGACGCCCAGGTGGGCAAGCCTCGCAGAGGCCTCGCCATGGCCGGCGAGCTCAGCCCTTGCTAGTGCTAGCGAGGGCTAGCCTCGTACAGGCTGATAGCGAGGGCCGAGCTCGCCATCGCCAGCGAACTTAAGCTCGCATGCGGCAAGGCTGGCCCTTGCTGACACTGGCTAGGGCTGAGCTCGCCGGCATTGGCGACGGCCAAGCTCTCCATGGCCGGCGAGCTCAAGCTCGTCCAGATCTAGGCGAGTTCTGGGCAAGCTTGCCGGCGGCAAGGCTGGCCCTTGCTGGCACTGGTAAGGGCCTAGCTCGCCATGATCGGCGAGGGCTAGCCTCATCGCCGCTAACGGCGAAGGTCGAGCTCACCGGCGGCGAGGCTGGCCCTCGCCAGGGCCGGCAAGCTCAAGTTTGCCCAGATTTGGGCGAGCTCGCCAACGGTGAGGCTGGCCCTCACTGATACTGGCGAGGGCCGAGCTCGTCGTGGCTGGTAACCTCAAGCTCGCCCAGAACTTGCCTAGGCGAGCTCGCCGGTCGCCAAATTGGCGACCGGCCAAGAAGAAAGAAAAAAAAAAGGAAAAAATAAAAGATATTTAATAAATAAGTCTTATGTAATTTGTTTTTATTTTATGTACGTGTCCATTTGAAGGTCCGCAATCCAAGTGAATGTTGTAATTATCATCAAATTTTGTACTTTCTACTACAAAGATTTCAGTCAAATACTTAGTAAGTCTTCTTGACATGGTAATTTTTTCAAGTTCAAAGTAATTATTTCGTAAAAACCAAAAATTTAATTTTTGGAATTTTATGGTTTTAATTAACAATAGTAAATAATAGATATGATATTTTCAATAATTTAGGAATTTTTTTTACACAATGCAAAAAGACAAAGGTTGGATGTATAATAAGAACTTACCTAGATGTCGATGATTGATCGATGAGTTTCGTATCGGGTTGGAACTATTTTTGAACTTTGCTAGTAGTAAATATGAGTTCATGGATGGAAATAAGTTAATGTGTCCATGTAAAAAGTGCGGTAATGAAAAATTTCAAGACATTGATAAAGTTAGAGAATATCTTTGTAGATTTGGGTTTACTTTAAACATTATAATTGGACGTGTCATGGTAAACCATTTATAAATAACGGATATCGAAGAAGCGACCAATTTTCAGTTAGAGAAGAATGCAGCTACTATGACCAATTGAACCCATACCAAGGGATGGTGTTTAATGAAACCGGTCATAATTTTGTTTCAGAATCGAATCATGCAAGTACTAGTTTTACTCCTACACTCGAACAAGTAGGAACTAGTCATACATCACAATTGGAAGAGATAGGAGTTACAGGTTTTGATGAGAATGTGCGTGATGTAACTTTTCAATCTAATCAGTTCTAGGAAGTGTTGAAAACAGCAGATGAACCTTTATGGGCAAGTTGTAACAACCACACGAAGGTATCAGTGACAGCAAGACTATTAAATATTAAGGTCGAGCATAATGTGTTTGTAGATTGATTCAACCATTTTGTTAAAATAATACGGGAATAATGCCTCGGGATAACATCATGCCAAGTGACTTTTACGATATGAAAAAGCTAGTGGATAATTTAGATCTTCCAGTTGTAAGGATTGATGTATGTACTATGGGTTGTATGTTATATTGGAAAGATGATGAAAATGCTGAATCATGAAAATTCTATAACCAACCTAGGTACATGATTAACAGGAGGTAGGGTCGTAATCAGAAGCGTAGACCATGCAAGCAAATGTTTTATTTGCCCTTAATCCCCGGGTTGCAAAGGCTTTATGCGTTTCAAACCACTGCTAAACACATAACTTGGCATGCAAATCATGAAACGGAAGATGATCTAATGTGTCATCTTTCAGATGCAGAGGCATGGAAACATTTTGATAGAACATACGCCGAGTTTGTGATAGAGCCTCGAAACATCAAGTTAGGTTTGTGTGCTAATGGATTTGTCCTATTTGGGAAATCATGAAAAAGTTATTTATGTTGGCCAGTTATCTTAACTCCGTACTGTTGACACCTAAATTTCGACTCACAATCTAGTTGTAATTTGCATAAAAATTATGGATTAATTTTTAACCCCTAAACAAAATATTTAAATTGCATAACATATATTTTAGGTTCATTTTAATTTAATCGCATTTTGCATCGGACCGGTGATGGCGAACGAACTTAAATTTCATTGAATGGGACTCGGTTCGCTCGGAAAGGCAAGGGCCGGAAATCACGAGTCAAATAGGTTTGGTCGTTTTAATTCGAGCTTAATTCAGCTCATTATGTTCAATTAAATTAAAACCTAAGTTAATTCAGCCCGCTTAGGAATTAAATAAAATCAGAAATTAGATTAAGGAGCCCATTAGGATTAGTAAGCCTATCTAATTGACCTAAGTTAGCACTATATAAACATGTTTAGGTCAGAAATTAAAAGGGGGACGACACAATTTCAGATCTGAAATTTTTGAGAGTACACATGAGAGAGAAAGGGAGATCAGTGTTGCTACATCGTCACCGCTGGTCGCGTCGTTCCTCGCACCGCCGCACGGCACCACCACCACCACGCAAGACCCGCGAGTGTTGCTGCTTTGCCATTCGCTGGCCCATGCCACGTCCTTCCATCTTCACCGACGCCCCCACAGCCTTGAAGATCTCACCATGAAAAACACACGCAAAGGAGGAGGAGAACGTTCCCATGCAAAGTATGTAGAACACGTACAGAGACGAGGGAGAGGAGAAAGTGGAAAAGAATTGATCAATAGAGGGAGGGGCTCTTCTCGGCAAGAAGACAGAAGAGAGAGAAGAAGAAAAAGCTAGGAAAAAGTCAAAAGTGGAGGGTTGGTTTCGCTGATCCAGAACAACCGCGCCCGCACAACAATCGTCACCTTTGCTGATCTGTGGCTTCCTGTTCTAGCCACGACGAAGCCGAGACACGCACACTTCCTAAACATCCGGTCCATTCCAAGCAGCACCGACAAGCTTATGTACAGTGTTCCAGCTTCGACGAAACTCCAACGCGCTCGCGATAGTGACGAGCTTGACTAGTCACCGAGAGCCACACTCGCCAGTTCTTCCTTGACTGAGAGGTCGTTATCGCCTTCGCCGTCTTCAACGTCCACACAGCCGTTGTCCTCAACGTCGCCATTCCCGGAGACGCCGCGTCGATATCGCGCGTGAGCCACCGTTCCCGACGCCGACCGCCAATTGTCAGTTGTTGTGATCCCGATCCGCAAGCCCGATCCCGAGTCGAATCCAAATTTGGAAATTATCTGCAAATTAAGTAAGATTATTATCCGAATGTTTTTCCGAAATATTTAATTTCCTAATTTGCATGCTTTGAATATTTCGTGATTATCATGTGGATATTTAGATATCTTAGGATAATGTTCGACATATCCGCAATATTTTTGAATATTCGAAATTAGGAAAATTTCCTAATTTAGCAACGTATCTGGACGACTATCCGACCTTATCCTTAAGGTACGATACGCGGTGATACGGGAAATTATTATCCTATTCATAATCACTTGGATACGATAATGATTTTTATATGCTTTCCAAATTTGAATAATCGGCTTTCCGTCGATATCTATAACCCTATAGATGTGATCGATAGTTCGATTTTTGTGCCTAATCCGAGTTTGAAACGAATTTTGCGAATCGCGTGGCTGTTTTAAATGTGGATGCTATCTCTGTTTAAATTGTTTTTTCCTTTTCAAATAAAAAAAAGAAAATTCAAAAAAAATATCAGCTAGATTTGAATTAGAGTTTTGCATGTTTAGGGAATCCTAAATATATCTAGAAGATAGAGTAATTATTTAATTTAAATTAGGACTTGAGATAATCTATTTCCTAGTTTAAATTAAGTAATATTCTAATCTTAATAGATTATTTAGGTCATTTTTTTTAATTTCGAATTTTCATAAAAAACCCAAAAAGAGTCATCTTAGGATAGATTAAATTAGGATAGATTGCATTCATGATTTGGGTTATTTTTAATTTCGAATTTTAACAAAAAAATTCCAAAAATCAATCATGTTAGGATATGTTAAATCATCATAGATTGCACGTTATTTTAGGCATATTTTTATTCTGAATTTCATTAGAGAAAAATACCAAAAATAAATCATTTGTCTGTCATTAGAATTAGGTCACGTCGTCGCATGACATATAGTTTGCATATTAGGTTGCATTAATTGCATGTCATTTTTGCACGTCATTGCATATAGATTAGATTTCATTTAAATAAGTGAAAATCAAAAGAGAAATTGAGTGAATTGCTTGTTAATTAGAAATCATATTAGGATGTTAATGTGATTTTCTAGCTAACAATGCAGATGCTTGCGTTGCTTCCAGGTAAGTAATTCTTCCAAACTTGCAATTTATTTAATGATTTCCTGAGTGTTAAATTGATGGTTTGCGCACCCGCATGAACACCTCACATGGTAGTAATTAAGTTAAAATGGATCCAAACTGCCTGCCAAAATATTTTTGAAAAGAAAAGGTACCGAAAGGGCGTTAGACTAGATCTAGCGTAACCAAGTCCCCGAGCTTAGAATTTCTGGTTCGTAGGAATAAAACATATCTCCCTATGTTTTATTTAGGTTTCTAATCGACCTACCACAAAATGATTAGTGGCGACTCCAAGCATGAAGACATTTGCATGTTAAGAACTTAAACCCTAAGTTGCGAATTGGTAGGACTTGGGAGGGCCCGAGTTAAGCTTAGTCTTAATAATCCATTAGCCCGAAAAAAAAAAATGAAAATTTTTTAGGTCGCGACAGCTTGGCGACTCCGCTGGGGAATTGAGTTAAAACTCTTAGTAGACTTAGGTCAGTTTTCAATTTAAAAAATATTTTTGTTTGGCAACGAGGATCCCAGGTATGTCCCTAACGTTTAAGGTGTTAAATGTTTTTGCAGAATGGGAGGTATAAGGGGAGGAGTGATTGTTAACCTTTGTTTTGCAGGGAGGTGTTTAGATGTATGATTTATTTTATGCACGAAGTGCTGTATGATATAACCTGTTGTGCATGCCTTGCATTTAAACTACACCGCACACACTACCTGCTGCCGGATCTGGGAGGCACGGGTTTAGGATGGTACTGAGATAGTGGACATCCCGACCACATCCGCGTGGTACGGGTCGCCCTCTTTGGTCCCAAAAGTTCTTTCACGGTGTCTTTGAGTTTCCACCATGGTTGCACCCTTTGCAACCTGGGTCGACTCCTTGACTAAGCCGGAGTTAGGGGAACCCCGGCCTAACCACAACCATGACTGGTTTAGCCCAGTAATCCTCGCGTCTCCACTTTGCAAGCCAGAGTCTAGATAGAAATCGAACCTCACATTTCATGTGTATGTCTATGTGATTGCCATGATCCTACTTGGTGAAGTAAGTTTTCTGAACTTTTATCTCATAATTTATGCTTCATATTTTCTTTGGTCGGTCCATGACATTAAGTCGGTCATGAGTCTTGGTCTATATACTATGGGAGGGGCAAACATCCAGATTCTTGATGCTCCTAAGGACGAGCTCCGTGTCTGGTGGAATCTACTCAGTCTGACCAATCGAAAGTTAGTTGAGGGCCACATCGGGTGGCTACTCCCCTTATTGGAAATCAAAGTCCGTACCGGCCTCGTTCGAGCATTAACACACTTCTGGTGTCCCGAGACGTCTACCTTTATATTCGGTAAGCATGAGCTCACCCCGACTTTGGAAGAATATAGCGTGATCATTGGAAAACCGTTAGGATCGGAATTAGTTACACCACTTCTAGGATTGGATTCCACCTTAATGTTCTCTGAATTTTTGGGTGTCGGAAAAGATCAATTGGGAAAAGTTTTGAAAGCAAATCGTGGGACATGTCCTTTTTCATTCTTGAGTCAATGTTTTGATAAAGCCACATCTTTTCAAAAAGGCAGAATCTTTTTGCTAGCATTTTTCGGGTTCGTGATTTTTCCTCATTGTAAGAATGCATGTAATCCCTCAATTGCATGGTTGGTCCAACAAGTCTGTCTTGAAAAAAATTTTGTCAATACCATTTTAGCCGAAACTTTTATATCCCTTACTAAATTTAAGCAACATGTTGACAAAACATTTCATGCACCTCTTGAACTTTTGCAAATTTGGTTTTTGTCTCACATAAAAGGATGTGGCGATTTACTCAAAATATCCGAACTTAGTGATTCCAACCATCCCGTTTTAAGCTATAAAGAAAAATAAGGGAATGCACCTGATTATCATCACTCCGAATGGATCATTTTCATGAAAAATGCTAGACCCCAAGGTTTCCAATGGCATGTTAGTTGGTTCAACGTCAAGGAAGCTCGGCTTACGTGTAATGGTGTTGGACCGGTTCCACTTTTGGGCTTCACTGGCGCAATTGAATACTATCCTGCCAGAGTGTCTCGTCTGTACCGGATTCTCCAAGGACTCCCTCCAGCGTTACAACCAGAGCTCCTCCAAGTTGACTTCATCAATGATGATGAAGACCACGAAGAGACTGTAGCTCAACTCACGATGATGTGGAAGAAGTGCCGTGTTTTAAAGATAGCTCGACCAGAGGAACAGCTCAAGGGGGAGCAAAAGTCCTACTTCACGACGACCAAGTACATCCGACAACACAAAATCCTACGGGAGATACTCCCGAAGATACCCAAGGTGCCCCTCAAGATCGCTACTCGCTCAGAGAACAACCGTCTTAAGAGGAAGGCTGACGAAGCTCAAGAAAAGGCAGCCAAGATAGCTCGAGCTTATGAGCAGTTGAAGAAAGAAGTCGCCTCCCATACGTCTATAGATCAAGCTAAATAAGAAATGCTTGAATTTGTTCTCTCATTTCAGTTTTAGTTTTTGAATTTGTTTAGGGATTGAGACATTTGTCTTTACATTTTGTTTAAATCATTTCAAGTTATTAGTCGTTGTAAAATTTTCGTCATTTCAATAAAGAGGTCTTTTCAATTCAGAACGGTTAGACCAATGTCATGAATCGGCATGTGATTCTTCTTGACACTCATGTATGCCTGTTTTATCCGTGAAATCAGGTAATTACGGACTGATCACGATCGCCTATCCGTACACGTTTGAGAGCTAGAATGGCCGATCAAACTGACCTCCGAGATCGTGTTGTTGGCACGGAAGACCAGATGAAGCAAGTCGTTATCGCAATGCAACAAATGTCAGCTGATATCAAAGCCCTTTGGTCAACCCCCGTTCTAGCATCCCCTGAGGCATTAGCTCCAAAGTATAAGGTCCAAAGTATAAGGGTGGAAAAGATGCTGATATTGAGGAAGATGACGATATTCCCGATTTGGAAGATGACCCCGTCCAAATCGTCGTCAACAAAGACAAACCTGATGAACGAGTCAACAAACTCGAAGAGAGAGTGAAGCAGCTGGAAGGTTCGCAGGATTCACCTTCAATCGATCTGTCTCTGTATTCACAGATCAAAATCCCAAAGAAGTTCAAGATGCCAGATTTTGACAAGTACAATGGCACCTCCTGCCCAAAAGCCCACCTGCAGTTGTGCCACGTACAGATGACTTCGTATGTTGACAACGAACTTCTGATGATCCATGCATTTCAAGCTAGTTTAACGGGTCATGCTTTGAACTGGTATCTTATGAAGAAGATAAATGGCCTCAAAATCTGGAAGGAAGCTAGTGAGGCGTTCCTGAATCAGTACAGGTTCATAACAGACATCATTCCTATCCATGATGATCTCGAACGTGCTCAGATGAAAAAGATTGAGTCCTTCAAAGACTATGCTATTAGACGGAGGAATTTAGCCGCTCAGGTCGTCCCGGAACCCATTGACAGTGAGTTGAAGAGGATGTTCGTGAAAACTCTCCCGTTCGAGTATCGTAATCGGATAGTGGCCATTCTGGCTGACAACTTCAACCAACTCATCCCCATAGGCGAACAGATTGAAATAGGACTGAAGGATGGGTGGTTTGTGGAGCCATCTTCATCGACCAAAAGATTTAGTACAAGAAAGGTGAAGGAACCGGCAACTGAAGTAAATGTGACCTATACCCAATCGAGCCGGCGGAATGTTAATCCTACCCCGGTAATTCAAATAGCAGAAGCTCAGCACCAAAACCCGGGTCGTCAACCTTTTCAGAGGAGAAACAATAAGAGGCAATTTACCCCCCTCCCCGGATCGTTGTCTCAAGTATTGGCAGTACTCCGAAAAAAAGGCTTGCTTACTACTGAGCCAAAGCGGCCCAATCCTGAGCAGTTCTATAAATACGATCCGTCAAAGAAATGCAATTATCACATGGGCGAACTGGGGCACTCAACTGACGATTGCTATGTCCTCAAGCACCGAATCCAGAACCTCTTGGACACGAAGGCATTTTCATTCCAACTCGCTAAATCGAATGTTCAGAGCAACTTGCTCCCTGATCACGCGGGCAATGTGAATGCCATATTCAGTTTCAATGTTGGTCGAGTTAAGAATGTCAGGGTGTACACCACCGATGTCTACGGTGAGTTGGTGAAAGCCGGTTATTACCCGAGTAATGAAGCCATTTCCCTGGCTATCATAAGGGAGAGAATCTCAAGGATGGTAGAAGTTGGATTGATCGTTTATGCTGACCACATTGGCATCATTTCCGCTGTCTCCGAGGTCGTCATTAACTGGGACGAGGAGTTTGCTACGTTGAACACCGAGAAGGACAAGTTCGATCCTTTGCCTGAAGACATGCCTCCGCTCGAAGACGCGACCGATGATGAAAAGATCGTAGAGAGCATGCTTAAAGCTGACAAAAAGAAGGAAGTGATCGACACTTTGGGGCAACCGAGCGGCAAGTTCGACTATTATGTGAAATACTCAGCACCCCCGAGTTTTTATGTTGACCCCCGTGACATTATCTCTGACGGATGGGGAGGTATGGATGATCCAACACCTCAAATGACATGAGATTATGATGATGCAATGGAAGGAATTACTGCCCTGTTCGATGATGTCTTCATTGGAGCTATCGAAGAAGGACCGTTAGAGGGAATGGACACTGGCCCACAAGAGTAAAATCTTTACTTTTTCGCACACTCCCTTGCGTGGAAGTTTTTACTGCTTTTTAGGATTTGCCCCGTCTCGGGTGCTGCTTTCCGTTCTCGTTTCTAGGACTTGGTTGTTGCAATTTCCATTCAATAAATGTAATTCATTTCGAAATAATCAATGAAATTACAAGTTATTTTCAGTTTTTGAGGGCATGTTGAGGTACATCAAACTAGCCCGGTGATGATATCCAACCGATAATATAAAAATATAGTCCAAGGAGAATTCTGAGGCCTGGGCTTCTTTATGCTCTCTCGTGTTAAAATTTTTTTGAAAAGAATTTAAAAAAAAAATAAAAATTACAAAAAAAAATGCAATGTTTAGCCCTGTTTATCCTTCTGAATCCCTTACTTTATGTTTCAGAGATAATCTTGTAACACATGAGGTTATGGGAATGGTCCAACATCATGAATTATATGCAACCGAGATTGATCCCAATGATGCCGGCAAACTTGATGATTCCTCGGACCTTCAGCGTGATCTTGAGCATCATGAAAGACCTAAAGTCCTGACAGTAGACCAAACTGTCATCGTTAACCTGAGTGACTCCAGAGAAACTAAAGAGGTAAAATAGGGGCAATTCTTCCTAAGAGTGAGGCGAAACGCCCAATCCAGTTGTCGTATGAGTAGGTAAGTCTTTCAACCATAAAGTGCGTCAAAGACACTTCAAGGTAAATGATCTAGTCCTAAGGAAGGTACTGCCAGTCTTTCCTATTCTTGGAGGTAAATTTGCCCCAAACTACATTGGTCCATATGTGGTTAAAAAAGGTGCTTCCCGAAGGTGCCCTGATTCTTGCAGAAATGGTTGGTCGTGAGTTCTCCACTCCTGTTAATTCTGATGCCGTGAAGATGTATTATCTCTGATAAAATCTCACATTTTGCAGCAAAATTTTCAAATGTTTGATTTCATGTTTTGAATTGCAAACAATTCACTAATGAATAAATGATTTCGAACAATTTCAAGCTAAGATGTTTGCATTGGCTTTAATTTTTGCATGGTTATTTTGTCGGTCTGTATCATCGATTTCAAGGGGGCAAATCCATTTGGACAATCTAACAATTCATGTGGAATGAATTGAATGTGTTGAATGAGGTACATCGGGATGATGAAAGGCAAGCCCTATCTTATACACAGTCCCATGTACTAATCCTCAGTGAATTGAGTGGAAAAATTCCATGTCTACAAGGTAAAGAGTTATCTTGTAAAAGGTACGACGACCGAAATAACAAGAGGCATTTCATTTCTCTATCCCAAACACTACAGTTTATCTATTGTTTCACCACTTTGAGCCTAAATGCTTGGAGAAATTCTTTCAAATTACCCCTGTCAAGAACCACCCCACATCGGGGCAAACTGGAGGTAAGTCAACATCGTAAAGTGAAAAATGAATAGAAATTTTCTTGCTCTCACTTGCATCAATCTTCGAGTGTTGCTTTTTCAGATGAATTCACGCGAAATTTAAGTGCCTTAGAATGACGAAGAGCATTTCTTTTTCTATCCTATACACATTTTATCCTTTACTAAGCCCAATTGAGCCTGTAAATTTGTTTCTTAAACCTAGTTGATGATCATCCCCCACACTGGGGCAAGGCAAAAGTTGTCATTGTCTAAACTGCATATCCGAAGTGTCGATAGAAGACAAGAGACGAGGAGCTTCTGAGTTCAAGTAGCAAGTCAATCAGTCAGATTAGCTGGCCAGTGTTTACGTTGTAAGCAACATGTATTAAGTGTCAAAAAAAAAAAAAAAGGAGGAAGGGCAAGAAAAGCAGTGTGCCTGGTAAAAGCAAGGCCAATGCCCAATGAAAAATGTCAGGATATGACATATCAAAATCATCCCCAGTAGAGCAGTAATCTTACAAGTCTCAGAGGAATCAAGTGATGAACTTTCGAAACCAATGGAATATCTACTGAGGAGATAATCTCTGGTGAAGAAGAAGACCGGTAACAATGTCAAGATGATCACCAACTTATTCACCCCAATTATACACATTTCGAGCCTAATGATCTATTCATTTCTCAACCCATGAGCCTAGCTTATGTTATGTCCCTTACAAAGTCTCTTCAGATTATGGCACTTGAAGTAACGTAGAATTTCAGATGTTTATAAGCTTAGCTCGAAGAAGTGCGAGCAAGTCAATTTCTATCTTATTTTGCAGGGTTCTTGACTTGAAACCCGGAGACAATTGTGGAGTATTTTCTTTCAATAGCCTTGACTCGAAAAGTCCCTTTTGCTAAGCCATTGACCAAGCCATGTCACATTCCTAGCAAAGACCTCTCAGATTGGTAAGGTCGTACCGCTTGCGAGAATACTCGGACCCTTGTCCACATGATGATGGTGAGATAGAGAGATTCTCATAAATCAGCCTTTTTCAATGAGAATGAGTGAAAGACCTTTTGGACTGAAAGTCCCTCATTCGACATTTTCAAGATACCCGCTTGTGATTTCGGATTGTCTTGTCATGATTTATCCCCAGCGAAGTTTGTAATGCCGATTTGACGAAACCATCGTGCATGAAAAACCAGTTGAAATCATAGTGCATGTGTATATGTATTTTTGATAATGCGAATGCATATTGCATGTTGCCTAAAACCGTGTCTAACAGGAGACACACCCTCAAGAGTTGGAGATATCACTAGGTAAGTATATCTCTATCCCTTGGATGTCTATGACTATCCAGGTATTCCCAACCTGTTTGAGCAATCGTTAGGTCCCTTATTTGATCATTTTTGTTGCGATCTCTAGATGCCTTTGATGATATTTAGGTGTATATTAATCAAACCTTTTCAGGTACCTCTGATGATATCTAAGTACTTTGTCAAGGAACCCTTGAACACTTGGGCTAGCCCCTTTGTTCACAAAATCACAGATTTTCATACAATCTCGAGAAAATTTCCCCCGCTACTCACCTATGAGCAGGTATAGGTGAAGCGGCCAAATCTTTGTATATGAGCAAGTATATGTAAAGGTCGGAATATTCTCTCAACTCCAGGTATTCCCCTGCAGTTCACTTATGAACAGGTATAAGTGAGGTGGCCAAATCTTTGCATATGAGCAGGTATATGTAAAGGTCGGAATATCCTCTTGACTTCAAAAGTTCCCCCGCAGTTCACTTATGAGCAGGTATAAGTGAAGCGGCCAAATTTTTGCAAACACCTGGAGATGTATAGGTAGTTTGTAAAGGTCAGAACTGTTCTCACGAATCCAGACGATGATTGGATACGTCGAGTGTTTTTCGTGTGTTTTGACTTAATTGCAGATCACCGAAGTTCATCAACAGTGTATCAGGCAAAACTTATGGGACTTAGCCCAGACATTTGCCAAAACAACATACAAGTCAAAGTCGTGCCTCGAATTGCGCTATCGGTCTGTCAGGTAAGTAATTCTAGGTATGTTTTCCATTCATGTCAGCAAGCATCATTTCTTATTGCATTTTAAAAAAATGGGACTCATAATCCCGACAAAAATAACATTCATTGCGTTTGCATGGTTGAAATTTATGTATCATTTAGTCTTTGAATACAACCTCTGCGAGCTCACCTTCAAAGAGGGGCAGTTGTTGACACCTAAATTTCGACTCACCATTTAGTTGTAATTTGCATAAAAATTAGGGATTAATTTTTAACCCCTAAACAAAATATTTAAATTGCATAACATACAGTTTAGGTTCATTTTAATTTAATCGCATTTTGCATCGATCGATGATGGCGAACGAGCTTAAATTTCATCGAATGGGACTCGGTTCGCTTGGAAAGGCAAGGGCCGGAAATCACGAGTCAAATATGTTTGGTCGTTTTAATTCGAGTTTAATTCAGCTCATTATGTTCAATTAAATTAAAACCCAAGTTAATTCAGCCCGCTTAGGAATTAAATAAAATCAGAAATTAGATTAAGGCCTAAGCCCATTAGGATTAGTAAGCCCATCTAATTGACCTAAGTTAGCACTATATAAACATGTTTAGGTCAGAAATTAAAAGGGGGACGACACAATTTCAGATTTGAAATTTTTTAGAGTACACGTGAGAGAGAAAGGGAGATCGGTGTTGCTACATCGTCACCGCCGATCGCATCGTTCCTCGCACTGCCGCACGGCACCACCACCACCACGCAAGACCCGCGAGTGTTGCTGCTTTGCCGTTCGCTAGCCCATGCCACGTCCTTCCATCTTCACCGACGCCCCTACAACCTTGAAGATCTCACCGTGAAAAACACACGCAAAGGAGGAGGAGAACGTTCCCATGCAAAGTACATAGAACACGTACAGAGACCAGGGAGAGGAGAAAGTGGAAAAGAATTGGTCAATAGAGAGGGGGCCTCTTCTCGGCAAGAAGACAGAAGAGAGAGAAGAAGAAAAAGCCAGGAAAAAGTCAAAAGTGGGGGGTTGGTTTCGCTGATCCAGAACAACCGCGCCCGCACAACAATCGTCACCTCTGCTGATCTGTGGCTTCCTGTTCTAGCCACGACGAAGCCGAGACACGCACACTTCCCAGACATCCGGTCCATTCCAAGCAGCACCGACAAGCTTATGTACAGTGTTCCAGCTTCTACGAAACTCCAACGCACTCGCGATAGTGACGAGCTTGACTAGTCACCGAGAGCCACACTCGCCAGTTCTTCCTTGACTGAGAGGTCGTCATCGCCCCCGCCGTCTTCGACGTCCACACCGCCGTTGTCCTCGACGTCGCTGTTCCCGGAGATGCCGCGTCGATATCGTGTGTGAGCCACCGTTCCCGACACCGATCGCCAGTCGTCAGTTGTTACGATCCCGATCCGCAAGCCCAATCCCGAGTCGAATCCAAATTTGGAAATTATCTGCAAATTAAGTAAGATTATTATCCGAATGTTTTTCCGAAATATTTAATTTCCTAATTTGCATGCTTTGAATATTTCGTGATTATCATGTGGATATTTAGATATCTTAGGATAATGTTCGACATATCCGCAATATTTTTGAATATTCGAAATTAGGAAAATTTCCTAATTTAGCAATGTATCTGGACGACTATCCGACCTTATCTCTAAGGTACGATACGCGATGATACGAGAAATTATTATCCTATCCATAATCACTTGGATACGATAATGATTTTTATATGCTTTCCAAATTTAAATAATCGGCTTTCTGTCAATATCTATAACCCTATAGATGTGACCGATAGTTCGATTTTTGTGCCTAATCCGAGTTTGAAACGAATTTTGCGGATCGCGTGGTTGTTTTAAATGTGGATGCTATCTCTGTTTAAATTGTTTTTTCCTTTTCAAATAAAAAAAAGAAAATTCAAAAAAAATATCAGCTAGATTTGAATTAGAGTTTTGCATGTTTAGGGAATCCTAAATATATCTAGAAGATAGAGTAATTATTTAATTTAAATTAGGACTTGAGATAATCTATTTCCTAGTTTAAATTAAGTAATATTCTAATCTTAATAGATTATTTAAGTCATTTTTTTTTAATTTCGAATTTTCATAAAAAACCCAAAAAGAGTCATCTTAGGATAGATTAAATTAGGATAGATTGCACTCATGATTTGGGTTATTTTTAATTTCGAATTTTAACAAAAAAATTCCAAAAATCAATCATGTTAGGATATGTTAAATCATCATAGATTGCACGTTATTTTAGGCATATTTTTATTCCGAATTTCATTAGAGAAAAATACCAAAAATAAATCATTTGTCTGTCATTAGAATTAGGTCACGTCGTCGCATGACATATAGTTTGCATGCTATGTTGCATTAATTGCACGTCATTTTTGCACGTCATTGCATATAGATTAGATTTCATTTAAATAAGTGAAAATCAAAAGAGAAATTGAGTGAATTGCTTGTTAATTAGAAATCATATTAAGATGTTAATGTGATTTTCTAGTTAACAATGCAGATGCTTGCGTTGCTTCCAGGTAAGTAATTCTTCCAAACTTGCAATTTATTTAATGCTTTCCTAAGTGTTAAATTGGTGGTTTGCGCACCCGCATGAACACCTCACATGTTAGTAATTAAGTTAAAATGGATCCAAACTGCCTGCCAAAATATTTTTGAAAAGAAAAGGTACCGAAAGGGCGTTAGACTAGATCTAGCATAACTAAGTCCCCGAGCTTAGAATTTCTGATTCGTAGGAATAAAACATATCTCCCTATGTTTTATTTAGGTTTCTAATTGACTTACCACAAAATGATTAGTGGCGACTCCAAGCATGAAGACATTTGCATGTTAAGAACTTAAACCCTAAGTTGCGAATTAGTAGGGCTCGGGAGGGCCCGAGTTAAGCTTAGTCTTAATAATCCATTAGCCCGAAAAAAAAAAAAAATGAAAATTTTTTAGGTCGCGACATGTACAATCTTCCACTTGGTATGTGCATGAAGACACATTGTATGTTTTTGACATTAATCGTGACTGGCTCGCAAAATCCGAAAAAGTTTATAGATGTTTATATGCAACTATTGATTGAAGAGTTACGATAGCCATGGGTTGAAGGTGTCCTTACGTATAAAGTTTCTACCAATCAAACATTTGTAATGAAAGTTACTCATATTTGGACGATAAATGACTTTTCAGCTTATGAAATGTTATTTGGATGGAGTATAACTGTGATCTTAGGATGTTCGATATGTATGGAGAAATCGAAGGCATTAAGATTAAAACATGGTAAGAAGCCCTACTATTTTGATTGTCACGGGCAATTTTTACCGCTAAATCATACATTCAGAAGGAATAAAAAAGAGTTCATAAAAAATAGGATCGAAAGAACACATCTATCATTGAGGTTGATCGGTCATCAAATTTGGGAGCAAGTGCAAGAGTTTCCAACTATTGTTGAAAACCCTCACGGCACAACTTTTGAGTACGGAAGTACAAATAAGTGGACTATGCGCAGTTTATTTTGGGATCTACCATATTAAAAGACTCATCTTATTCATCATAATCTTGATGTCATGCACATAGAGAAAAACGTTTTCGACAATATCATAAATACTGTAATGGATATTACTGGAAAAACAAAGGACAACTTGAACGCAAAAAAAGATATAATGGATATTTGCGATCAGCCAACACTAGATGCAGATGCAAGCAGCAGGGGATTAAAACCAAAAGCAGTTTATACATTGGACAAGAAGCAGAGACGGGTTGTTTGTCAATGGTTGAAATCGGTGCGATTTCCTTATGGATATTCTTCCAATCTCGGGAGATGCGTTGATATGAATGAATGCAAGTTGACAGGTTTGAAGAGTCATGATTATCACATATTTATGGAAATACTAATTTCAATAGCCTTCAAGGAAGTTCTACCAAACTTTGTGTGGGACGCCATTACAGAGCTAAGTGATTTCCTGCATAATATTTGCTTAACAATATTAAAAGCATCACACATGGAGAAACAAGATAGAGATATTCTAATTATTCTTTACAACTTAGAAAGGATATTTCCTCCACCGTTCTTAATTCAATGGAGCGTCTCTTAGTTTACTTGCTTTATAAGGCCAAAGTTGCAGGTCCTGTCCAATTTTGATGGATGTATCCATTTGAGTGGTAATTTTTTTTAAAATAAATTTGAAATTACTTCATTATATATTATGTTCCGATAAACTTTTTTCTATTGCAACTAGGTTCTTATATCATTTGAAGAAAAAAGTGAGGAATAAGACATGTGTCGAAACTTCAATTTGTAATGTATATATTGTGGAAGAAGTGACAACATTTGCATCATACTAGTTTGAGTCGTACATGCAGTGCAAGAGGCGGAGAGCATGAAGAAATGATGAGGGCGTCATTGATTCCAATTGCAAATCATTCTCTATTTTCAATTATTTGGGTCGAACAAGCGGCGTATGCAAGTTTCGTCACTTAACGGGCAAAGAAAAGCATGCATCCCATATATATATTTTACTGAATTGTCCAGAAATGGAGCCATACTTCAAGTAAGTGTACATTTGTAAGTATATGTATTGTGTGTAAAACATTTGCTAATACATAAATGGTATTTGTTAATAGGAATTTCCAAAATTTAATGTATGGACTACTACCAAATGAGTTCGACCGTTTGTGTCAGGATCAATTTGCAACATGGTTCAAAACATATGTAAGTTGCATATAGACGAAATCCAAGTTATTCGAATTTTTTATACATCACTTATTAAAATATATATTATTGACATTGTGTGTGTCACCTTAGATTCACAGTATTCATGATCAAGTTGGAGAGCAATAATTGCTATATCATCTGTCGTGGGGTCCAAAGTCAAGAGTACGAAATTGGCCAACATATTTCATAAATAGGTATAATTTTCACACTTGAGAATATGGAATGGGAAAGGCCGCAATGAACAGTGGTGTGTGTGTGTTCAGTCATCCAATTGTAGCAGTTCGCAAGATGATTTTTATGGCTTGTTGAATGAAATCATAGAGATAGAGTACCATTGACCATTAATGCGGGTTGTGTTATTTAAGTGCATGTGGTTCGAACCCGTCAAAGGAATGTACATGCATACCAAGTTTAATTTGGTTGAAATAAATCACAAAAAAAGATATATGAAATATGAACAATTTGTCTTGGTACAACAAGCAATTCAAGTATATTATGCATCATATCTTAGTTTAAAACGTGACAAAACTGATTGGTGGGCTGTATGTAAAACCAAAGTAAGAAAAAAAATTCGAGGAACACTGGAAGGACACAGCATATCAACAAGAAGAAGTTCGTAACATGATTGAAATTGATGAATATAACATTCCTACTTTACGAAATCCATGTGAAGCGATGATCGATGTGGATGTAACTGAAATTCGCGAATCAAATTTTGAAGTGGGTACAGAATGTGATTTTGAGACAGAAGATGAAGATGATGCTCATGAAGAAGATAAAGATGAAGACGAAAAAGAAGGTGAAGATGAAGATGAAGGTGAAGACGAAGATTATGATTTTTGAGACTTTTTACTAATTATGTGTAATTATTATTATTATTGCGACATGTGTTTTTTGTTGTTATCATAATTTTTATTGTTGTTGTTGTCATAATTATTATTGTTGTTGTTGTCGTTGATGTTATCATTAGAATCTGTGGCTAATTAGCCTTAGATTTAGCCACGAAATTGAAATAGTCGGGAAAAAGCCACGCGACTAAATTTCCGACAAATTAAAAAAAAGCCGCAATATTTGTGGGAAAATTTCGTGGGAAATTTCCCATGAATTTTGCCACGAAAATATAACATAGTATTATTTAACCTCGGGTATTCGAATTTCATGGCAAAATTTGTGGGAAATTTCCCACGAATTTTTCAACGAAATTTATACAACAGGCATGATGCGGCATTTTCGAAATTTGTGGCAAAATTCGTGGGAAAGTTCCAACGAATTTCGCAACGAATTTTAATTTTCCAGGTGATTAGTGCAGTGTACTATTTTCGTTATAAAATTCGTGGGAAATTTCCCATGAATTTTGCAATGAAATTCAATAGGCGCCTTTTTCAAATTCATGGCAAAATTCGTTAGAAATTTCTAATGAATTTTGCCACGAATTCAAAAACCGCGGTATTGTTAGGCTTTTTTATATTCGTGGAAAAATTCGTTGGAAATTTCCCACGAATTTTGCCATGAAATTAGTATATAGGGCATCTTATCCAACTAATTTTCCTATGAATTTCAATTTTTGGGGCAATTATTGTAGCGAGTACTATTTTCGTTGCAAAATTCATGGAAAATTTTCCACGAATTTTGCAACAAAATTTCGAAGGCGCCTTTTTCCAAATTCATGGCAAAATTTGTGGGAAATTTCTCACGAATTTTACAACGAAATTTCAAAGGCGCCTTTCTCCAAATTCGTGGCAAAATTTGTAGGAATTTTCCCACAAATTTTGCAACGAAAAGTGTAAACGCTAAATTAATTGCGCCGAAAATTGAAATTCGTGGGAAAATTCGTTGGAAATTTCCCGTGAATTTTGCCACAAAATTAGCACATGGGCATCTTTCAAATTCGTTGCAAAATTCTTGGGAAATTTCCAACGAATTTTCCCACGAATTTCAATTTTCTGTGCAATTAATTTAGTGTGTACTATTTTCATTGCAAAATTCACGGAAAATTTCCCACGAATTTTGGAACAAAATTCAATAGACGCCTTTTTCATATGCGTGGCAAAATTTGTGGGAAATTTCCCACGAATTTTGCCATGAATTGAAAAAACACGGTTTCCCACGAATTTTGCCACGAATTGAAAAAACACGGTATTGTTCGGCTGAATTGAAATTTGTGGGAAAATTTGACGGAAATTTCCCACGAATTTCGCCACGAATTTCAAAAAAGGTATTGTTCGGCTGAATTTAAATTCGTGAGAAAATCCATTGGAAATTTCCCACAGATTTTCCCATGAATTTAAAAAAACATTGTATTGTTCGACTCAATTGAAAATTCGTGGAAAATTTCCAATGAATTTTCTCACGAAATAAAAAAAACCCAGTAGTGTTCCGTTTAGTTCAAATTCGTGGGAAAATCCGTTGGAAATTTCCCCCAAATTTTGCCACAAAATTAGTACATTGGCATCTTTCAAAGTCATTGCAAAATTCGTGGGAAATTTCCAATGAATTTTCCCATGAATTTCAATTTTCGGTGCAATTAATTTAATGTGTACTATTTTCGTTGCAAAATTCGTGGGAAATTTCCTATGAATTTTCCCACGAATTTCAATAGGCGCCTTTTTCATATTCGTGGTAAAATTCGTAGGAATTTTCCCACTAATTTTCCCACGAATTTCAAAAAACACAGTATGCTTCCGCTCAATTGAAATTCGCGAGAAAATTCGTTGGAAATTTCTTATAGATTTTGCCATGATTTGAAAAAACATGGTATTGTTGGACTGAATTTAAATTCGTTGGAAATTTCCCACGAATTTTCTCACGAATTTCAAAAAACACGATAGTGATCGGCTCAATTGAAATTCGTGGGACAATTCGTTGGAAATTTCCCACGAATTTTTCCACGAATTGTAAAAAACGGTATTATTCAGGTTAATTGAAATTCGTGAGAAATTTCGTGGGAAATTTCCCACGAATTTTCTCACAAATTCAAAAAAACCCGATATTGTTCGGCTTAATTCAAATTCATGGCAAAATTCATGGGAAATTTCCCACAAATTTTGCCACGAATTCAATAAAACAAGGTATTGTTTGGCTTAATTGAAATAAGTGGCAAAATTCGTTGGAAATTTCCCACGGATTTTGTCACGAAATTGGAACATGCGGCATCTTTCAAATTCCTTGCAAAATTCATGGGAAATTTCCCACGAATTTTGCAACGAATTTGAAATTTTTGGTGCAATTGTTGTAGTATGTACTATGTTCATCGCAAAATTTGTGGGAAATTTTCCATGAATTTTACAACGAAATTCAATAGGCCTTTTGCAAATTCGTGGGAAATGTCCTACAAATTTTGCAACGAAAATAGTACATACTGCAATAATTGCACCAAAAATTGAAAATTTGTTGTAAAATTTGTGGAAAATTTTCCACGAATTTTGCCACGAAAACAGTACATAGTGCAATAATTGCCCGAAATTTGAAATTTCGTGGGAAAATTCATTGGAATTTGAAAAAGGCGCCACAGTACTCGGTTATTTGAATTTCGTGGGAAAATTCATGGGAAATTTCCCACGAATACAGTACATAGTGCAATAATTGCCCTGAAATTTGAAATTCGTGGGAAGATTCGTTGAAAATTCCCATGAAAATTGTACATTGTGCAATAATTGCTCCGAAATTTGAAATTCAAATAATCGGGTAATTTTCACACGAAATTCACTATGTACTATGTTTATATTGTTCGGCCGACCACTTCGTGTCTACCGAGTGATTTTGGCCCAACCAAATCTCCTTCTCGCCGTTCACATCGCCGTCCTCATCGCCGTCGAGTTCTCACAGAGTCGCCGTCGTCGCCCTCGTTGTCCGCCTCGCCGACCACCACGCCCAGCCTCGGTAAGTAATTGACCTCCCTTCCTTGAATAAAATGGTGTCACCATCGGGATTCCGGGAGGGTCGCAGCCAGGATTCCATGGAGGGGGGTCATGGCCGCAATTCCGGGGCAGGGGGCGCGGCAGCGATTCTAGCGAGGGGGAGGGGTTCACGGCCGCGACTCCGGCGCAAGGGGGGGAGGGTCGCGGCCGGATTCTGGCAGGGGTGAGGGGGGGTCGTCGCTGCGATTCCAGCGGGGGGTGCAACCCCACGATTCCGGGAGGGGGGTGTTGCGGCCGCGATTTCGGCAGGGGGGAAGGGGGTCGCCGCCGGATTCTGGCGAAGGAGTCACGGCTAGATTCCAGCGAGGAGGGGGGTCGCGGCCGCAATTAGTTGTTGTTTGTTTGTTTTGTTTTTGTGGGTCACTGGAAAGAAGGTAGGCTTAGAGAGAATAATTCAGATCAGATTTCTCATGAAATCTGGCTTATGCACTTGCTGAATTTGCATGATATGCATTGTTGTCGATTTTTGTCAATGATTTTTCTGCTAAGATCTAAATTTAGGTAAAATGAAGCTTAAATAGGGAACAAATTAAAGGGTTGCATTCGTGGCAAATTTGCTTGTTCAATGTAATTTGTAATCTTTTTTCTAGGCTTGTACTAGAACTTTGCGAAATGGGATATTCAGGGCATATATTTGTACAAATTTGGCATCAGACTTGATACTTGTAGTAATTCATTTTGCACATTTAATATGCTTCCTTAAGCAATTTAGTGGAATATGATGTGGTCAAAATTGCAATAGGTACTTTCGGCGAGGGCCAGTGACTTGGCTATTTATCAGAGGTGATAATCTGTTTGTTTCATTTTCGCAAGTTTATTTCTTGCTCTCTGAAACAAAATGGTAAGGAAAATGAATTCATTTTCTGCCCCTAATACATGTTCATATTTTTTACTATATTTGTCTAACCTTTTTACTTATCTTTATAAACATGTAGGTTACATGCGTGGTGCGGTTTCACAAAGAAGATCAGCCCCTTCCACTTCCTCGTCCTCGTCCCCATCCCTCTTATCTTCCTCTGCTCTTTCATCTAATCCTCAACCACCACATGTTCATGGACAATATGGACACATTGGCCTATCCTCCGATCCTTGGCAATATATTAGGGGAGAACTTGGAGACATGCGAACTGAATTTACTTCAATTCCATCTCTTTCGGTTCCACCTTCTTCTTCAGTACAATACTCGAATGATGAATAAAATAGCCGATTCATTATATGACTAAGTGGAGATCCGTAAGTAATTCATTTTTTAACGTATATGTAAATTATGGATGTAAACAAAATTGTCCATGTTGCAAATTTTTCGTATGCTTCATTGTCTTATTGTCTATATTGTTATAACATATTTTCAGATTCACGGATTATACGTATGTTGTGAAGGAACTTAATAGAATAATCAATAACTGTTAGATATGACAGTTTACTACTTTTAACAGCGCTCCTAAAGAAGTAAAGACTTTGTGGTGGAATGAGTTCAAGGCTAGTGATGTCCTTCTATTTCCTCACAACCTAAGTTTGATGTAGCATACTGATGATTAATAATGAATTTTGTCAATAATTGTCTGGTGCATTGTAATGGATATGTCATATGTGACCCTTATAATAACTTTCAGTTGCTTTTGCTATTAATTGTAGCGTAAGTTCACGTGGGATGAAATGAAAGAGGTTGATGTTAGAAGAATTTTAAGAAGAAAGTCGGTGATCACATGCGATATGTAATAAATAGAGCGAAGAGAACAAAAGAAAAGCCGGATTTCATTACAGCTGACAATTGGATAGAAATAACGAGAACTTGGGAAACTAAAAAGCATAAGCAAATGTGTGAACAGAACAAGAAGAATCGAGCTTCTAGTTCTAGTGACGGGTCTGCGTTTATCACATATGCTGAAAGCTCTATTAGCATCGGCGAGCATAAAAGAAGAATGGTAAGTCTGTTTAAATTTGTCAGTTCATTTAATTCAATGATTACTCATTTATTTTTAAATTTTGTAGGCAGATGAATTGGGGACAGAACTCACATTTACAGTTACATTTGAACGCATATTTTAGAAAAAAGATAAGACATTGACTGGCGCTCAAGCAAAAGCTATTAAGGTATGTAAGGTTATAATTTAGACTTTATGGAAACTAGAATGAAAATCATGAATGTTTTTAATATTTATGATAATTTATATGAATTTATTTTGTTTTCATCTATATTGTTAATATAGGAAAAATATGATGAATTATTATTGAGTACTGTTAGTGGTGATGGTGGTGGTGATGATGGTGGTGGTGGTGTTGCTATGTCTGAGCCATCGGTTGACAGTATGACATTATGGGTGGAGACAGCGAGTGGGATGAAAAGAGGAAAAATATTTGGGAAAGGATCCTTGTCAAGGATGTACAAAATAAAGGCTGCTACAACTTCATCCTCCAATGCAGCTGCTTCAAGGAGGACACGACATGATGAGCAAATGACCTAAGAATTGAGCCCACTGAAACAGTTGCTTGTATAGAAGGACAAAAAAAATGAAGCTTTTAATTGGACAGAAAGACGAAGAAATAAGAGTGATACAACAACAAATGCAAATTATCATGCGACACATCGACATCGATCGCAATGAGGTTCCTCCTGTACTTCCTATTAATCTAATAGGTGGTGGGCATAATGATGAGCCACACAATGATACGGCAATTGGTGCTACTGATGATGATGATGATGATGCTAATGCTATTATTGTCAGTCCTTCCTAGTTCATTCTCTTCGGGGCCGACCAGTTGTTGTCGTCATCCCCTCACGGCGAGCTTCCTCTTTAGTCCGAGGACAAGCTTCAGGTGACGTCCTTGTCTTTTGGCTTTAGGAGTTAGAATTGTGACATTATTGCTAGTTTCATATGGTTTTCTAATGGATGTGAGAGTTGACTTATATTCAAAGGTAAGAACATTCTTTATAGCTAGTTCCACGTCCATGCATAAATGGTTTTTTTTTTTAATTTTATTTTGGAGAAATTCCATATCTTTATTTATATATCCACATTTCATCAAGTGTCGATAAAGGTGATTGTTCCTGATATCATACCCAGTACCAAAGCTGCCAACGTTTTATGGTTGTCCCTCGTCCTTTCAATGTTTTGAATGTATTACATGATATTCATTAGTACTTAGCTACCTCTATGTATTATGAGATTGAATATCGAATACCATCATGTGAGACTTTGTAACTTATGCATTGTAGAAATTAATATTGCTGCTAATTAGATTTCAAATCAAAATTGTCCCTAAACAAAATTCATTGCAAACATAGCGACGAATTTTGTCACGAATAGATTTTGTCGCAATTTAGCGACCAAAAAAAAATTGCTTTGCAAACTAGCGACAAATACAGTTTGTGAGAATTTAGCAACGAATTTTTTCACGAATAATTACTGATGAATTTTGTCACAAATTATTAGCGACGAATTTTGTTACGAAACAATTAGTGACGAAATTTGCAACGAATTATTAGAGACAGATTTTGCCACAAATTTAATTTTTTTTCATCTGTAATTTTGTGGAAAATTGATTTTGCAACGAACAATTAGTGACGAATTTTGCCACGAACTTTTTTTCGTCGCAAATTACCAACGAACATTGAAATTTTTTGTCGGAAAAATTCATGATTTCCCACGATTTTTCGAACGAATAATTAGCAACAAATTTTGCAATGAATTTTCCCACGAATTTGTTTTCATCGAAAATTACCAACGAAAATTGAAATTTTTTGTCGGAAAATTACGCGATTTCCCACAATATTTGCAACGATTATTTAGCGACAAATTTTGCAACAAATTTTCCAACGAATTTAGCAACGAATTTTTTTTCATTGCAAATTACCAATGAAAATTGAATTTTTTTGTTGCAAAAATTCGCTAATCGACGAGTTTTTTTTCGTCCCTAATTTCGTGGGAAATTCTTTGTGCCACGAATTTTGCAACAAATAATTACCGACGAATTTGACAACACTTTTTACAACGAATAATTAGCAACGAATTTTACCACAAACGTTCCAACGGATAATTAGCCACGAATTTGTTTTCGTTGCAAATTACCAACGAAAATTCAAATTTTTTTGCGAAAATTGAGAAAAAAAATTTGCTACGAATTTCTTTGTTCATTGCTAATTTCCCGAGAAATTCTTTTTGCCACGAATTCTGTCACAAACAATTAGTGACGAATTTTGCCACAATTTTTGCAATGAATAATTAGCAATGAATTTTGCAACGAATTTTCCAACGAACTTAGCCACGAATTTATCTACGAATTTTGCCACGACTCTCTTTTTGTCGCAAATTACCAACGAAAAATTAAAATTTTTTGTCGCAAAAATTTTTCGATGACGAATTAGCAACGGATTTTTTTTCATCACTAATTCGTCAGAAATTCATTTTGCAACTAATTTTACCACAAATAATTACCGACGATTTTTGCAACAAATAATGAGCGACGAATTTTGCAATGAACTTTCCAACGAATTTAGCTACGAAAAAATTTCGTCGCAAATTTCCAACGAAAATTTAAATTTTTTGTCGGAAAAATTTGCAAAGATGAATTACCAACGAATTTTTGTTCGTCGCAATTTTCGTTGAAAATTCGTTTTTTCCAAATTTTTCGTCGAAAATTTTGTCGGAAAAATGTTGTTTTTTTGTAGTGGGACAACAACGAGGCTGGATCTGAGGAATCAGGAGAGAGAGAGAGAGAGAGAGAGAGAGAGAGAGAGAGAGAGAGAGTGTGGGAGGTGAGGGCAGGCAACGCAAAATTAGCGATGAACAGAAAAGTCCGTCGCTATGGGCGATGAGGGCGGGCAACGCAAAATTAGCAACGAAATGGTTAAATCCATGGCAAATTAGCCATGAATTATACCATGGAAAAAAAATTAGTCCGGTAGGGCTTCCTTTCCGTGGCAAATTTGTCACGGATTTAGCCACAGAAAAAAAATTAGTCAAGTAAGGTGCTGAAAGACTTAAATTCGTGGTTAAATCGGTGGCAAATTAGCCACGGAAAAAAAATTAGTTGGGTAAGACTTCCTTTCAGTGGCTAAATCCGTGGCAAATTTGCCACGAATTTAGCCATGGAAAAAAAGTTAGTCGGGTAAGGTGCCGAAAGACTTAAATTTGTGGCTAAATTCGTGGCAAATTAGTCACGGATTTAGCCACGGAAAAAAAATTAGTCAGATAAGACCTCTTTTTCGTGGCTAAATCTGTGGCAAATTTGCCACGGAAAAAAAAATAGTTGGATAAGACTTCCTTTCCGTGGCTAAATTCATGGCAAATTAGCCATGGAAAAAAATTAGTCGAGTAAGGTGCAAAAAGACTTAAATTCGTGACTAAATCCGTGGCAAATTAGCCATGAAAAAAAATTAGTTGGGTAAAGTGCTGAAAGACTTAAATTTGTGGCTAAATCTGTGGCAAATTAGCCACGGAAAAAAAATTAGTTGAGTAAGACTTCCTTTCCGTGGCTAAATTCGTGACAAATTTGCCACGGAAAAAAAATTAGTTGGGTAAGACTTCCTTTCCGTGTTAAATCCATGGCAAATTAGCCATGGAAAAAAAATTAGTCGGGTAAGGTGCCGAAAGACATAAATTCATGGCTAAATCCATGGCAAATTAGCCACGGAAAAAAAATTAGTCGGGTAAGACTTCTTTTCCGTGGCTGAATCCGTGGCAAACAGCCCCGGAAAAAAAAAATAGTTGGGTAAGGTGCCAAAAGACTTAAATTCATGGCTAAATCTGTGGCAAATTAGCCATGGAAAAAAAATTAGTCGGGTAAGACTTCCTTTTCGTGGCTAAATCCGTGGCAAACAACCACGGAAAAAAAAATTAGTTGGGTAAGGTGCCGAAAGACTTAAATTCATGGCTAAATCCGTGGCAAATTAGCAATGGAAAAAAAATTAGTCGGGTAAGACTTCATTTCCATGGCTAAATTTATAGTAAATTTGCCATGGATTTAGCCACGAAATTTAGCCACAGAAGAAAAATTAGTCGGGTAAGACTTCCGTTCCGTGACTAAAATCCGTGGCAAATTTAGCCACGGATTTAGCCATGGAAAAAAGAATTAGTCGGGTATGCCGAAAGACTTAAATTCGTAGTCAAATCCGTGATAAATTTGCTATGGAAAAAAAATTAGTTAGGTAAGATATTTTTTCGTCCCAAATTAGCGACGGCAAAAAAATTTGTCGGAATTAACGACGGATTTTATTTTGTCGCAAATTTAGCGATGGAAAAAAAATTTATCGCTAATTCCGTCGCAAATTACCAACGAATAATTTTTCGTCGCAAATTAGCAACGGATTTTTTTCGTTACAAATTCCGTCGCAAATTAGTGATGAATTTTTTTTTCGTTGCAAATTAGTGACGAATTTTTTTTGTCACAAATTCTGTCGGAAATTTGTGACGAAAAATTTTTCGTCACTAATTTGCGACGAATTTAGTTTTTGTCACAAATTCCGTGATAAATTAGTAATGAATAATTTTTTGTCGTTAATTTTCGTGGTTAAATTTTTATTTTTTTTTAGTGGCTGTTCTGCCAACTTCCCACCCCGGTGGAGGAATAATTGCAGAACCACCCACCATAAATTTCCTCGGAGCCGAAGGACGAACGAGTCTTGTCTATTGAAATGAACTCCGGCTTGATGCAGAGAACTGTGGTGCGTCACGTCCTCTGTAAGCGAACGCTTTATGTCTAGAACAATGGACTAACTTTGTATCTACAGAAGAAGTGATCTGTCATTCTTAGTTTGAGCAGGCTCGTGTCTGTGTCAAAGTCTATTGAGGAATTGATTAGTTTTAGAAGACATGGCCGGTTCATCTTGATAACGTTGGTCAGCCCAACTTGCACTCTCAGCGGAGTGAAAGGAATGTGAAAGCACAGATTAACCTCACAAGTCACAGGTCCTGACCCATGATACTTCCTTTTTTTTAAAGAGTTAATACCACAAAAAATCCCAAACTGGTACACATATAACAATTTACATCGAACTTTTTTTTTTACCATTAAAAACTCTAAACTAGTATACATGTGATAATTTTACTCCGAATATATCCCAAAAAACCCCAAACTGGTACACTTGTGATAATTTTACCTTGAACATACCACAAAAAACCCCAAACTGATACACGTGTGATAATTTTTACCCTGTACTAAAATTTTAACATTATTTTTTCAAATTTTTATTAAATTTTTTTCCTTTCTTTTTTTTTTCTTTATCTTCAACCTCTGCGACCAGCCACAGGCGGAAGCCGGCGAGGTCAGCCCCGCCGATTGCTGGTGTCGGGCGACCCTTGCCGGCGTCAGGCGAGGGTGACCCTCGCCTGATCTAGCAAGGGCGACCCTCGTTTGCGTCGGGTGAGGGCTGCCCTCGCCTGCATTGGGCGAGGCCAGCTCTTGCTTGGGTGAGCGAGGGCAACCCTTGCCTAAGTCGGGCGAGGACAGCCTTCGCCTGACTCAGGTGAGGATCGCCTGAGCTTGGGCAGGCGAGGACAACTCTTGCCTGACGTCGGTGAGAACAGTCCTCGCCGACGTCAGGGGAGGGCCGACCTTGCCTACGCGGGAGAGGACAGCCCTCGTCGGAGTCGAGCGAGAGCCGCCCTCGCCCGCATTGGCGAGGTCAAGCCTCACCAATGGCCGGCGGGGCCGACCTCGTCGGCTTCTGCCTCTGGCCGATTGCTGGTTCGGTGACCGGCCAAAGGTTGAAGATGAAGAAAAAGAAAAGAAAAGAAAAAATGATATTAAAAAATTATTAGTTCAGGATAAAATTGTTATAGGTGTATCAGTTTGAGATTTTTTGTGGTAAAAAAAATAGTTTAGGATAAATTTGTCACGAGTTTACCAGTTTAGAGTAAAATTATCATAGGTATACCAGTTTGGAGTTTTTGGTGATAAAAAAAAAAGTTCGGGGTAAAATTATTACACACGTACCAATTTAGGATTTTTAATGGTATTAACCTTTTTTTAAATAAAGAATAATTGTCCTGTTCAAGTGAGCAGCATAAAAATAATAGTCAATGAGTCAAAAGATCAGTTTTCTTTAGGATAATGCGTGTGAGGTACGAACGCAAAGAATTACCTCTCGACAAATTAGTGTGGTTGAAAAGCAATGAATAATATATCATATTATTTATAATTCATTACGTGAGTTTTAAAGCGAAGTTGCGTCCACGCTAAAGTATCTTAGTAGTCATGTGAATTATCATGTGGGCACATAAGACTATATGGCCATTGTATCGAGTTATCGAATCGAGTATCGTATGTCGTGTCAATGCAATACTTGTGTTTTTCTTTTAATGACATGGTAACAGTCTAATTAATACCCCAATGTTCGAAAACCGCACATTGAACTTGCGCTTTAGATTCCGACCAAAAAAAACACTTGTATCTTAGATTAGGTGAATTATATAATGCTGATTTCTCGATCAATAAAACTCACATAATGACCATATAGTATTTCTCGATCAATAAAACACTTGTATCCTGGATATTTTTTTCCTTGAGCGAAGATGTTTGGCAAAATAAAAGAAAAGGAGTATATCCTAATTCGTATTGAAGAGTGCATTCGTTTAGTTAGCTACTACTTCTCCATACTTCTTGAATAAAACTTGCGCGTACGTGCGTACAAGACTAAAGCTAGGACAGTCCCGAGTAAGCACAGACATCCCCAGATGACAAACGTCGTGCTATAACACTCCATCCCCATGCACTTCCCGTCGCCGCCTCGCCGGCTGCGGTAGAGCAGCGCTGCGGCGTATCCGAAGACAAATGACCCAATAGGGATGTTGGTGACGAGGATGTTGTGGTTCACGCCGAAGTTCTTGGTCCCGAAGAGCTCGGTGGTGGTCGCCACGGAGATGGACGTGATGGCCCCAGTGCAGACACCAATGATGGCGGTGCTCACGTAGAGCGCCGCCGTGGCAGGGCTGAGGAGCAGGAAGTAGGCACCGACCATCGGTGCCATCAGTACCGCCATTGATGCCGGTCTCGATGCCACGTACTTTCTGCTGAAACAGGAAGAAAAAGAAAAATGTTCACTTTATGACTTAGCTTTTGGACCTTGACTTAAAGTCTTAGGACGTTAAAGAACGTTGTCCCAAAAGCTTTTGTGTCCGTTCAAACGTAACAGACATCGATCCTCGCTCCAACATTGGAACAAAAGAGCCAACCTTTCACCTAAAAGTGAACGGATAACAAAAATGCAAGAAAGCGATAATTCATAGGGCGAATTTCTTCGAGTAATGTAATATTATGTCATCCGATGCAAGCACATACGTGAAAACAGCTTCTTATAATCGACATGCACTGAACAATATCTTATCTTCGTATGCATAGAAATCTCTTATGGAGAACGTGCCTAACATCTCTTGTAGAAATCTCTTGTCTTATCAGGCTTCAGTCCCTCCTGCCTTCAGAGCGGCCTGGCTTGCATGTGTTTTCACTAGCTAGGAAATAAGGACAATTAATGCTGAATGCCATGAAGTCTAGACTTAAAGTCCACACCCGATCAAGCAAGACATTTACGTGCAAATGCCATGGTTGTCCGTCCACTTCAAACTCTTGACTAGTTGATGAACTCCACCCACGCTCAGTTGACAATCTAACAACGCTAATTGAAACACTAACAAAGGGGAGATGGCGGTCCTAATTACCCTTTGAAGAGGTAGTCGAAGAGAGACGGGATCAGCCGCCCGAAGAACCCGAACGATGACGAGAGAGAGACCAGCGACGACGTCTTTGAGCTGCCCCGGGACTCGGCAATCTGCCCCAGGTTGCTGAGGAACACAAGCCCGAGCGTCGCCCCGAACAGGTACACGAAAAAGTAGAGCCAGAACTCGACTCGCTTCACCATCACTCTGGCTCCAACCTCCTCTCTGACACCATTAATTGCCACTTCTTCACTTGGGGGAACCACAACAACCGCCTCTTCTTGGTCGCCAACCTGGGGATGGGCCTCTGACTTGAGGCCACTCTCGTCTCCGCCGTGGTCGCTGTTCTCTTGCTCGGTCACCACGTCGTGCACCCTCTTCTCGGTGCGGGCTAGGACGTGCTTGACGCATTCCGCGAGCGGTATAATGATGGGGATCAGGAGGAAGATGCCCATCCCCATCGCATTGTACACCGCCGGTAACGCTCCCGACACTGACCCCATGCTGCTTACCACCGCGTAAATTCCGGTCGCGATAGTTATGATGAATAGGATTATGAACCTGCCGTGCGCATTTTTGCCCGCCCCTGGACCGTCTGCATTGACAACTCGAACAAAAGGCGCGGTGGCTAGCGACACGGCCATTGGCAGGACTGAATTGAGAAGCAGATATGCTTTAGCTCTAGCCCCAGTCCCGCCGCGCTTGTTGAGTGCGAGTGCGGCGTCAACTATATCCGTGTAGACACTGGCGCTCAGCCCTTGGTAGCTGGTGGTGAGCCCGACGGCGAGCTGGCGGTGGAGCGGGAAGTTGTGGATCGCGACCACATAGCACACCGTGTTGATCCAGCAGATGCTGTTCCCGGCGAGGACGGCGAGGAGAAACATCCCGGGGTACGAGACCGAGGTGACTTTACCAGCCACGAAGAGGTACTGGATGCCGTTCCCAATAAGCCCAAGCAACGCGCCCACCAGGAGGACAAGCCAGAGCGGGAGGTACACCACAGCGATCCCCGAGAACCACCCCAAGAGCTTGCCCGCGTCGGAGGCAAAGGCGAGGTTGTTGAGCTGGACCTGGGAGATGGAGAGGGCTTGCTTGAGCTGCGAGGAGTATGCCGGGAAGTTGGTGTTTGTCCCGGCGATGGTCTGGAGCCAGATCACGGCCACGAGGCAGAGCCACTGGGCCAGTGATGGAGGCATCGTTCTTGGTTAATATTTGCTCCAAGTGTTGCGCGCAGGTCCTCCTTTTATAGTATCAGGCAGCGATGAGAACAGAAACAGACTGAAAAAACAAAACGACAGAGGAAAGATCGACGACGGCGAGGATCACGTACAGGGTTTCTAAGGTGGGAGATGGAGGTTGGGGAGGGACAAGCAGAGGGATGCAACAAGAGACCGACGATGCTGTCTTTTCAATGGACACGTGGCTCTGCCGAAGACAGTGTGGTTACGCGAAGGCCATCACCTTCGAGGCCACATTAATGGTTCCCTCAGGTGGGTGTGTACCTAGTACAACAGGGGCTTATATAGTGATCTCTCCTCGGGGCTTGTGGGGTTGGGGTCCATCGAAGCGTGGAGTTGGTTCGTGTGTGAACGGAGGAAGTAGAGTTCGCGTGCGTCTTGTGCGGGCGGGGGGCTCGGGTTCCTGCAAGGAAGCAAACTCATCCTGACGAGAGAGTATGTACAAATCTCTATTGAGGAAATGAAATCTCGACTCGACAGCTTCTGCTTGTCAAAGTATTCGTGTAATTATATTGCCTGTTCGGAGCGAAACCAGCATGTTATCCCAAGCTGTTCCAGCGAAAACAATAATCTTGGCAGCACACAAGACTAAAAACGATCTAGGTTTCCTGAAAAATAAATCTTTGTTCCCCTAATGTGTTTTTATTTTTCCCCTAAAGTCTCTTCATTAGTCATGTGAACCTAAGCACGTCCTTAAAATGCTCTACATCGGTGCTCATCCAAATCTTGGGATTATTGGGATAAAAAATTTACAGAGGGTATTCCTTCTTGATGGGAAAAAAAAAGGACACCTGGAGAGTTGAAGATGGGAGGCCAATTTTTGTTGCCACTAAACTCTTTTCTTTTACCTAAATTCTCTTTATTAGCCATGCAAATCTAAGCATGTCCGTAAAAAAATTCATTTCAGTTGTTGTCCGGATCTCAAGATCACCGAAATGAAAAACTTTTTAAGAGTTTTCCCTTTCCATTGGAAATAAAAATATACATAGAGAATTAGGAATGGAAGACCAATTTTTGTTCCACTAAACCCTTTTCTTTTTCCCTAAAGTCTCTTTATTAGTCGTGCACTCACATATAAAAGCTTTTGTGAAACACGCAAAAAGGGAGAAAAGGAGAAGCTTCGCAGGATTCCGCACGACGTGCTTTTTCATCCTTCAGAGAAACAAGTCGCCACCGCGTCGTTGTGAAATTTCCTTCCAGCCGGGGCGGTCATGAAGCGGAAACTCTCATCCATCGGCGTAACGAAACGACCTCGCTTGCCAAAATCAAGAACCTTGTACACTTTAAAAGCAGAATCCTTTTACATTTTACAAGTGAAAGTGTGCTTGATAAGAGGACACTTTCCACTTTAAAAGCAAGTAATTACACGCCTTACAAAGATAAAAGTGAATGATAAAGTGCGCCCTGGTTTTCTATGGTCATCGAGACACTTCGGCTTCGCAATCACATACATTAGGTACACTTTTATTTTCAAGATATTCACTTTTGCCAACTGCCCACCTAAATTTATGTAGCACGGCAATAGAATGATGGGCTTCTGATTACTAAGTTTTCTCGAATTTTAGTGTGTGAAATTATAACTTACATATGCATTTATTTTCACGAAAAATGAATGATTTACAAAAATATTTCTCTAAAATAATCATTCATATCGCCCAAAATAATTAGTCAATAAAAAATATTTAACAGTCGACAATGATTTATATTTGAATATTTTTGTAAATGATATAAATAAAATATCCGATCACCCCATCCCTTTCGCTCTGCATTATATAATACAGTCCGCTGGGTGAACAAAATGTTGCTATAACACGACATGCAACTACATAAAGCCTCAGAACAACGTAGCTTAATCAAATCCTAGTGAAATATCAATTTGTGTTCCGGCCTGTACAAACGCACTCCCAAAAGCAACAATAAATAGATTAATTAAATTTAAAAAAAAAGGATGGGACAAGAGGAGATCACATCAATTATGACGTCAGGAGTGAGATGTGACGGATGAGATGCTTTGGAGGAGAGGGGGGCTGCTTGCGGTCCCGTGAGCTGAGGTCCGCCTCACGCGGTGATGGCGTGGCGGTGCACGGGGTCGGAGATATCCGACGGGTCCACGGTTCAATCTCAGCATCATAAGTCAGAGTCCAAAAATTCTCACAATCTCTCTCTCTCTCGAGATTGCGATCAAAAGATAACCAAGCTCTTCATCTCGATTGATCTCGTGGATACACGTGCACGTTTAAGGAACATAATCTCCGACTCGCTTATAACCGGAAAATATCCCATGATTTGAATATCAAAATCTAGTACATCCAAATCGAGCACACGTACTACATCATAAGATTATATGAGTTTTGCTATCATTGTTACTTTCTTATGAATCATTTCGAGCTTACTAGGGAGAAATAAAATTATGGTGAATGCATCTCACCGAGACTTATATATGGTGTTTGTTAGTGCAAATTCGATTTTCTAGTTGGGATTGTATGTTGTGGTTGGAATCGTGGCACGTTTTATTGTAAGAATGTCATTTTCTTTTCTTCCAAATAATTTGGATTGAATGCACTAAACACAACCTCGGCTTAAAGGGAAAAAACAGAACTCGTTTGAAATGTGGGGTTGCGTGACGTGGATTGGTTGATTTTTGAGTAATTAATGTCAATTTTGTCCTATACCATTTCTCCTTTGCAATCTTTATCAAACGTTAGGTATATGAAGATGGCAAATAATAATGACCAATTTCCATATTTTGCACACAATCAAGTCCAGAAAAAAAAAAAATCGAACGGTTTTGCGTGATAGATATATCCTAGGGTTAATACCACAAAAAATTCTAAATTTATATACTCGTGATAAATTTATCCCAAATTAATTTTTTGACTATAAAAAATCTCGAACTGGTATATTTGTAACAATTTTACCCTGTGTTAATTTTTGTTGAATTTTATAATCAAATTTCTAAGTTGGATGACACGTGACAGTTGACGGGTGTACTGGTTTGGGGTTTTACCCTCCATTTATTACGGGTGTATTAGTTTATGGTTTTTTATGATATTAATCCAATTTAATGATAGGTAAATTTATCACAATTGTACCAGTTTTGAGTTTTTTATGGTTAAAAAAATTAATTTAGAGTAAATTTGTTACAAATTTACCGGTTTAAGGTTTTTCATAATATTAACCCTATATTCCAAGCCTCGTACACACAGGCTAGGCACGTGCACGATTGCTTTTGTATCATCCAATTAATTAATACGAGGACAATAAATCCAGACATTTTCAATTTTTGCTTGCTTGGATTCATCTTGATTTTTTTCAATAAATACATTGCTTTTTCTCACCCATCTTTATGTGCAAAATAGAAAATACAAAAATGAGATGAAGATGTATTTTATCTTAATAATATACAGATAGAATATGATGATCTCATCCCCAAGATAAGACTAATCTCTAAAAGCTAACATGACGTAGATGAAAGCGTTTCTTCTCTCTAGCTTGACAACGATATGCATAAAACCACCCCAATATAAAATTTACTTTACCTTAGTAGTTATGTGAATTTGCGATGACCCAGGTCAATCCACTTGAGCCAAATCTCGAAAATCAAACGAACTGCTCATGTGGTGACTACTAAGAAGACTGGATCGCACTTATGAGTCAAGCCACGAGTCCTCTCCCATCTCATACAGGATTTTAAATGCCATCATTTATAGCACCGACGTCCTGTTATTGTTGGCTTCTTTGTCCACGATTGCACTAGGAAGGTAGGAATTAATTCTAGAGGTAGGCCTTCAAAGATTCAAGAAGAAAATTATCTAAAAAGTCCTAAACCTATTACACTTTTGTCGGTTCAGTCTTAATCTTTCAATATTACTAATTGAGTTATAAACCTTTTCACTTTTTGTCAATTGAGTCCACCCGATTAATTTTGATTAGAAATCACTGATATGGATTCATGTCACTTGAGGTGGTAACTGTTTAGGGATGAGTCGCACTTATAAATCAGGTCACAAGCCATCTCCATTAGATGTAAGATTTTGGGCATCGCGGAATCACCTAGTTCAATCCTCACATGGTTAAGTATAAGCAATTAGCGCCGCACTTTTGGTCCATCCCTCGAGTTTCGGCTCGTGTTTACCCCGTCCACAAGAAAGTACATGACTGTTTTACGCTGGCGCACCAAAGGAATCGAACATACCATCATCAAAGACTCGACTGGCTGCGAGCTAATGCAACTTGCATTCACCGCATCAAAGCCTCCCAACGATACCAATCTCAAGATTGCATGGATACCCATTTCGATTGGCTGTACGTTCGCTGTCATCATTCGTATCATAGAAAATTGTAAAGCGGAAGAAACAGCAGAGAGTTATCCAAAAGGGATCCAATTTTCATCTTGATTTAGATAGTGACGTGTGGAAATTCACATCCTAGATAACCCACTTACCGTCCATACGCCATCTATAAGTGGCATGACTTTTTGGCTCTTGTTCATCGCACTTGCCTTCTATTTCCACGGATGACAGCCGTCGTCCGAGTTTCGACGTCAACGTGCCGAAGCTCGACCCAACGTGGGAAAAAAAAAGAACTCATGTAAGACTCTTTCCTTAAACGTGCCGGAAGCTAAACGATACAGCTCGCTCCGACCGCATACAATGTCGTGATGGTATGACGCGAAGAAAACGGAGTTGAAAATGTACAAGTTGTCTGCTCTGCAGATGAGCTGTGGCGTGATGAGAAGGTCTGAACTTGAATTGCCGCAATGCGTGCTAATTCATGCCGTCTTTATATTTCTAGAACGCATTGAACCTCGTGGACCACGCATCACTCCGACATGCTGAAGCTAAGGTATAATTTGATTATTGCTATCCTGGCTGTTTTTCTATGTTTTCGTTGAATGGTGTTTGTCAAGTTCCTGCAAAGGCTTAACTCGAAGAGGGTTTTTGTTACTAGCTAGGATGCATCAAGAGAACTTTAATGTGCGTATGTATATGACTTATTTGTATGAGATAAACGGAATACATAAATATGAAGCCAAATAAAGTTGTTTAGCTTAAAGTTTTTTTTTTTTTTGGTAAGGTGTTTAGCTTAAAGTTTACACTAGCGTAAACCCATCATGCTTGGGATTGAGACGAGAGGGACATGCCAGGAGTCGGGGCGTGATGGGGCGGAGGCAGGGGACGCGATGAGGACGGGCGATGGCACAGGGGAGGGGAGCGACGTCAACAGCGGAGCGGGCCAGAGGCCGACGGTGAGTGAATGTGGAGGAGGAAAGAGAGAATGGGGAAGAGATTCGGTTTTTTGGGAACTGCATCTTGTTGTGTGTATTTTTCCAACAAGTGAGGGCGTTCGAGCCATTAAGACGTAACTTTACATGGCAAAATTATCTCCCAAATTTAAAAGATCCCAATCCCTAAACGAGCACATAATGACTAGATTTAGTAGCAACCTGTTGGTACATGTTGATATTCCCGAACGCACGACTAGGCTTGGTTATCTCAAATCAAAAGGTCATGAATATCAAAAGGTCATCAATGGTGCTAACCGATGACCTATTCGGTGTCATAAAGTGGAACATTTTATAGCCCGTACGAGACTTATCGGTGTAGGTGGTGATGCTAATATTTTTGGAAACAAGACCCACAATGGAAAAGTTGAACGAAGTAAGAGCTTTTTGGCGGATGGATTTGGGACCTTTGGCAGTTCGATGTGATTATTGCAACGAAGCTTGGTTATCTCAAATCAAAAGGTCATGAATGGTACTAACCGACGACCCATTCAGTGTATTAAAGTTGAACATTTTGTAGCCCGTACGAGGCTAATTGGTGGAGGGAGCGATGCTAATATGTTTGGAAACAAGATCCACAATGGAAAAATTGAATGAAAAAAGAGCTTGTATGCAAGCGCACCACAAAGTTTTTCTTTTCAATAATTTGTCTAAGCATTAAATGAGATTTAACTTCTCAACAACTATAGCTTTCTCTTCTTTCTTGCTTGCTTTCATCTTTATTTTTTCAACTTAGATAGTTTTAGAGGTTTTAACAATCATACTAAGGAAAGCGATTGAAACATCATTTCCTCCACTTTGATTTTCATGCCGGTCGCCCCCTCCCATCCTTTTGCTTTAGCAAGACAAGTCTAGATACATCGGTTGATGGTTCTTCGTCGGACTGTAATTGATCCGTAAATAGGTAGGACATTAGTGCGACCGGAAACTAATGAAGGACAAGAATCAACTTAAATTACTCAAAATCCATCTAATCAAACGTCACACGTCTAAGTTTAGGGCTTTCTTTTCCAGGGTTGAATATTGCGTATTCAAACTAAACTATTGGGGAAGTGTCTATAAGTACTATAGACTAATCTTGATGACATGTATTGACTACTTTTTTTATATCTCCGTACGAGAAATACTTGGATAGTAAAACGGCGAGATCATCTATTAAACTAGCTTGTTAAGTAATGTGGTACTTCATCAGTGATTACCATATGCTAGTGTGCCTATTTACGCACTCCGAAAGGAGTAAAAAATATTTAATAGACGAGGTTTAGTATGTCTGTACTTAAAAATTTTAATTAGAAGAAACGTTATTTACAAAAAACGTCTCGGTCGCTTGCAATCCATTTAGTGGCACAGGTGGTGGTGACTCGAGGGCACAACCAAAGTTCAAACCTAGTGAGATTCCCACGCTTATGGATGTAATTAGATTTGGATGTGGCGGATCACATTATTAAGGCTCAATTTATTTAGCAAAAAATGAATGATTTAAATAATATTTTCCTAAAATTAATTGTTTGTATCGCTTGAAATAATTTATTAATAAAAAATTTCATTATCGACAATAATTTCTGTTTATATGAATTCGTGAATAATGAAAATATTTTTCGTTTATTATTTTTTTAAGAGGTACAAACGATCATTTTAGGCTTTTCAAATCATTCATTTTTCGCAAAATAAACGTATAAATAAATCGCAATATCTCTTAGCTGGTTATATTGAAATAAAATACGACACTCGCCATTTAGTGGGCTGAATCTTAAATAATTCATGTAGACGGTGTGATCTACATGTATTTATGAAATTATTCAAGTCAAAAGATTCGGACACCTCATGTTATGAGAAAGGGAGAGAGACACGAATGCCCCACCGTGCCATCATTCCGTGGGGCAGACCTTGTGGAGTGGTGGCCCAGTGTGACGCCACCACCAAAATTATTATCTTTACCCAATGAGTTTAGTCAAACCACCTTGAAAGTTTATAAATGATAACTTGATGGGGTGAGCTAATCACATAAAATATAAAAAAAAAAAATTAGGCCAAAACTCGAGATCTTTTAAATTACTATTTATTCGATCATATAGAACAAACTTATGCACTAACTTCGTACATAAACTTTGGGGCGATTACATGAGAAGCTGATCATTCTAATGTTATAGTAACCACATATGAGGATATTGCACCTGAAGCGAATGTCAAAGGCCACGGGTACCCATTCAATGATATGAAGATACATAGCTTTCAATGCATCAACTTTTATATAAAGCGTGTAATTCAAGTTTTGAAAAGGGAAAACTTTCTTTATCAAGTATACTTAGAGTCATACATTTTTCTTTGAGTCGCTAATGAGCAAGGCTTTTTCTATTTTTTTAGTATTATAAGTAGTTCAAAGGATAAATTGGATCTCTCTCTAATCCAAATTAGTCAAATTCTGCCAAATTAGACCATTACTATAAAGTATGATGATGCAAGAAGTGATTCCTCTTTATTAACTTGATACGCTAAATATAGATTTGAATAAATCGAAAAAAAAAAAGTAACTTTACTAGCTTTGATAATTCTATTTTATTTTACACGTTTTTGACCCATGCATGTGACCCCAACATAAAACAGTTTTTGTATAACATAAAACAGCTTTTATACAAGTGGTGGGATTTAAGCAAGTGACCTCTAGTTTCTGCGATGGAATTCTCCCATCGTCCCAACTATACCAAACCGGGGTTCCATTCCAACCTAGCGCTTACTGATCCACACATTAATCTCAGGCTAAACCAAAGCCAAATCGGGAAGATTTCGATAACAACCGCGCACGACAGATTCGATGTTGAATTGTCTTTATTTTGATTCGGTTCTGTAATCGAAGATGTTTAAGTACGCACCTCTACCGATCAAATGGTGTCAGAAGGCAAAGTGCTTGCGATTGTTCTCATCTGTCATTTAGTGCTTGCATAAATGACTCGTGAATGGCGTGGGCGCTCTTCGGAATGACGTTCCAACCCATGCTTGCTGCTGCAACATTACAGCAGTGGGAGATGGAAGGCCACGGACAGCCCTTTTTCTTGCCGATTCTCATCTTCAGCTTGATTCACACAGCGAGATCGTTTCCTTTTTCAACACAAATGACGAGGGCTTGGAGTAGCATATGGATCCAGCGCTCGCAGCATTCTGGGCAAGAGCATGCTAAGTACCAACAGCTCTTAAGTCCAACCATTAAACAACAGAAGTAAAATGATGTGCAGTCACGATCAAACCTTAATTCCTAGATTAAGGTTGGAATCTTTGGAGCTAGGTAAGAGAACCAGCATGCACCACCACGCCCACACCCCGGGGAGTAGACCTCATGGAGTGCACATATATGGCGGAACCAGATTCATTTCGTTATACCCAGCTTATAAGTTAGCTTCTGAACACTCTTCCGAACAAATATTTAGCCAAAAACAATGCAGGAGTGGCTCAGCCTCGTCGCCATGATCTGGCTCCAATCCGTGGCCAGGACGAACACCAACTTCCCCACCTACTCGTCCCAGCTCAAGCAGATCCTCTCCATCTCCCAAGTCCAGCTCAACAACCTCACCTTCGCCTCCGACGCTGGCAAGCTCTTGGGGTGGTTGTCGGGCCCCGCCGCAGTGCACCTCCCGCTCTGGCTCATCCTCCTGATCGGTGCATCGCTTGGGTTGGTTGGGTATGGTGTCCAGTACCTTTTCCTGGCTGGCAAGGTCGCCTCGCTCTCGTACCCCGCCATATTCCTCCTTACCGCCCTCGCTGGGAACAGCATATGCTGGATCAACATGGTGTGCTACGTTGTCGCTATCCGCAACTTCCCACTCTACCACCACCAGGTCGTCGTTGTGACGCAGCGTTCAGCGAATAATCCAAGCAAAACCTTGCTTAGAGAAAGAAATCTTGAAATTTAATATTGATGATATTGTTCTGTTTCTAAAAAAAAAACCCCTAAAACAAGCTTATATATCCCTAAACCAAACCCTACTAGGATTAGAAAACATAAAACATCAAAATTATAAAACTGCCTGTAAAATTAAAACCCATAAAAAAATTATTAAAAAATAGAAAAAACCCATGTAAACGATCCCGAATCACTAAAATCCATCGTTAGTCACAGTCAAAGGAGGTGAGTTTTGTTGAGAACGCCGTTTCGCTTAAAACGACCGAATTTGAGCTCAATCCGATGTCGTCAATCAGATTCGCCGATTCTAGTCACATCACCATTTTGCCTTCTATTTGGACTTCTGTCTGTCCAACCGGTCCAAAAACGCTTCACTAATGGATTCTGCATCACGTTGGGCTCACCACCAGCTACCAGGGGCTGAGCACAAGCGTCTACACCAATATAGTTGACGCTGCCTTCAACCAGGGTGGTGGCGTGGCCAGGGCTCGGGCCTACCTGCTCCTCAGCTTGGTCCTGCCGATGGCCACGTCCCTGGTGACTGCGCCTTTCGTCAGGGACATCAATGCAGGCAGTCTAGGGGCAGGCAGAAACGCGCTCGGCGGGTTCATAATACTGTTCGTGATAACGATCGCAGCCGGGCTCTAGGCAGTGGTGAGCAGCATGGGGTCGGTATCAGGCTGGTTGCCAGCACTTAACAACGCAATGGGGATGGGCATATTTCTTGTAGTCCCCGCCATCGTGCCGCTTGCCACGTGCTTCAAGCACTTTGTAGCCCTCACCCGAAAGAGGGAACACGACGTGGCAAGCGTGGAAGAGAACGGCGAACACGGCCGAGGCAAGAGTGGGCTCAAGCCTGAGGCCCATCGCCAGGTTGGCGACCAAGAAGAGGAGGATATTGTGATTGCTCCTTGCGAGGAAATGGCAACGGATATTGGTGCGAGAGACATGGCTAGGCGGGTCGAGTTCTGGCTCTACTTTTTCGTGTACCTGTTGGGGGCAACGCTCGGGCTCGTGTTCCTGAACAACCTGGGACAGATTGCAGAGTCCCGCGGGTGCTTGAAGACCTCATCGCTGGTTGCACTGTCATCGTCGTTCGGGCTCTTTGGGCGGTTGATTCCATCTCTCTTCGACTGCCTCTTAGCAAGGTATTTAAGACGCAATTTATTTTGTAGTGTTGAAGTACTGTCCCCCGTTACAAGTCATAAATACTTTTTATATTCATGTGGTTTCTTTTCACCTATCAGTTTAAGGTTTTATGACAGTTTTTATTGATCCAATATCTTACTTGATATCAGAACATGAGATTTTGAGTTCAAATCTTTTATGCTCCTATTTGCCTCCCAATTATTTATTTCCTTACCTTAGGTTTAGGCCAAAGTCCATCTTATCCGTTGTAGGGAGTATTAGAATATTAAATAATAAATCATGTTTTCATCTAATAACTTAAACTTTTGAGTTGGATTTTGTAAATTTCAATTTGCTTTGTTAGAGGTTCACTTTCATTTCTTTGTTAGTTATAACACACGCATATATAATGATTGTTAAGCGTCTCCAGACTTTTGGTCCAAAAAAAGTCAATAACAAAACCAATCCGTTTTTTGTTTGTATATTTTTCAGGAGTAAGTATACGGTGGCGAGACCGGCGTCAATAGCAGGCTTGATGGCACCGATGGTGGGGGCCTACTTCCTGCTCCTTAGCCCCGCCATGGTGGCGTTCTATGTGAGCACTGCCGTGATCGGCGTCTGCACCGGGGCCATCACGTCCATTGCCTGGCAACCACCACCGAGCTTTTTGGGACCAAGAACTTCAGTGCGAACCACAATATCGTGGTCGCCAACATCCCGATCGGGTCCTTTGTCTTCGGGTATGCTGCTGCGCTTCTGTACCACCGCCGAACCGCCGGCAGCGGCGGCAAGAAGTGCATGGGGATGGATTGTTATAACACGATGTTCGTCATCTGGGGGTGTCTTTGCTTTCTTGGGACCATCCTAGCTTTAGTCTTGTATGCACGTACTCGCAGGTTTTAGTCCAAAAGTATAGAAAGGGTAGTAGCTAATTGAAGAATTGGTGGGGCAGCATTTGGTATAGTATCCTTGCGCAACATGGGATTAGGCATTCTTTAGGAGAATCGAATGAGAAACTTTAATGGATAATTAGGGCAATAAAGGACAAAGAATTGGTGGTGAGACTTCTTAATGTATCTTTCCTAGCAATCGTATATTACATTTTGATTGAGCGCAATCATAAACAATTTCAAAACAAGTCAACTAACATTCATATTATTTTGGCCAGTGTGTATAAAAATATAAGAGGTAGTACTTCACTCTACCAAAAAATTAGTCCTTTCCAAATAAATGTTGTATTGGCTACTATGTGGAGACTTTTGACCTCCATCTTTCTAAATTATTAGCTCTATTTGAAATGCAGGGGATTCTCCTAAGCTGATGTACTTCATTTACTCTATAATACTTACATTTTCAAACAAAAAAAATCTATACATTTCAGTTATTTGAACACCCATATCTTGACTTGGTAATCCAATTTTACCGGACATTCTTTGTGTCTGGGGTATTATTGTCCGAAAGACATCAATGGCTACAGATGCTTTATCATAACTAATCAAGAATGTGGAAAGGGTTTTAGCCTTTAAAGCACATCTATGATGACTTCTTGATTCCAACTTGTATACTGGGTGGCAATGGATGTTTCTCAATCAGTGCACTGCTCTTACCACCAGCAGTGAACTCAATGGTCTTCATCATTCTCAATCAGCAACCCTAATTTCCACACTTCGAATTGATCCACGTAAGATTTTGATTTCTGCTCTTCAAATTTCAACCTGAAATGAAAACTGAAAGTTCTGCTCCTAGTCTAAGGCCATGGTTTGACACATGATTGTAATAGTTCCCTTCACAAAGTCTACCGTGAGGAAAGATTTGTGTAAGCGAGTACAGATCGAAGAACTTGACCAAAAACTATTTTTCCATTTTACAGTACCTTTTCTCTTTTTCTCGAAGACGCATTCGAATTTACCCTCTTAATTTGTTGACCCGCCAGTATTGGATTTGCCCCGAGAACAAGCTCCACCGCGAGTCGTCGCATTTGAGGAGGAGAAACGTAACATCCCCGGCTTCCTTCCTGCACGGAAGACTCGCTTAGAGATCGAAGAACTTGACATGACAGGAAACTATTTTTCCATTTTACAGTACCTTTTCTCTTTTTCTCGAAGACGCATTCGAATTTACCCTCTTACTTTGTTGACCCGCCGGTCTTGGATTTGCCCCGAGAACAAGCTCAACCGCGAGTCGTCGCATTTGAGGAGGAGAAACGTAACAGCCAAGTCCCCAGCTTCCTTCCTTCACGGAAGACTTGCTAGAATAGCTTGAGTCACTTCCTTGCACGAACAGCTACTTTAATGGAGAATCCGCGAAGATTTTCTCAACTTAAAGCCGGGAAACAAGGACGATGGTTCAAATGCCGTGTGTAGAGAGACAAGACTATGGAGTAACATCATCTTTTCGTCAATGGATTCAAATTTGCATGCTACTACTTCACTAGGCTTTCAAATTATCTAATCTATTCACCGAGCCTTCATAGTTCTTTTGATCTTGTCACTCCGTGAAAGCTTCTTAAAAAGAGAATAGAGAGTTGACGTAGTACTTTTAAGAAAAGCTTATGTGACTCCTTATCCGTTTGCAGTGTTTTCTTTTTTCTTTTTGGGTTAATACTACCAAAAACCCTAAATTGGTACACGTATGACAAATTTACCCTGAACTTTTTTTTTTACTGCAAAAAATCCCAAACTAGTACACCTGTGACAATTTTACTCCAAACTGGTATACATATGACAATTTTACCCTAAACATATCCTAAAAAATCGCAAACTGGTATACTTGTAACAATTTTACCTTAAACATACCACAAAAAATCCCAAACTGGTACACCTGTGATAATTTTATCCCGAATTAATAATTTTTTGATATTATTTTTTATTTTTTTGAATTTTTTTATTTTCTTTATCTTTAACTTCTAGCTAATCGCCGAACCGACGACCGGCCAGAGGTGGAAATCGGCGAGGTCAGCCCCATTGGTGCGGGCGAGGGCGGCCCTTGCTGGCATCGGGCGAGGGCTATCCTCGCCCGCCCAGGCGAAGACGTCCCTCTCTCGACGCCAGCAAGGGTAGCACTCGCCTCTCTCTCACGTCCCTTTCCCCTCTCTTTCTCTCCATCTCTGCGACACCATATAAACCCTAATCCTCCTGTGCTCTGTCTGGTTTTGGTTATTTAGTGGTTCATTCCTCTGTTTTTTTTTTTTGCTGCCATTCCTCTTGAATTTTTGTCAGAGGAGATTGATTTCTTTCCTTTCTCTCTTTTTTGTTTTTTTTGTTCGGTTTGGTTTCTCGCCGTTTCATTTTCCTGCTGCCGGTCTCGGATCGTCTTCCATTTTTTATATTTTTTCCCACGAATCGAAAGATGTTTGGATTCTCTAGTTCCTCGTTTTCCTCCGATCTAATTCTCTAAGTTGCTTGCTTGCTTTTTCATCTACTTCTAAAAATAAAAAATAAAAATAAAAAAATTCAAAAAAATAAAAAATAATATTAAAAAATTATTAATTCGGGATAAAATTATCACAGGTGTACCAGTTTGGAGTTTTTTGTGGTATGTTCAGGGTAAAATTGTCACAAGTGTACCAGTTTGGAGTTTTTTAGGGTATGTTCGGGGTAAAATTGTCACATGTGTACCAGTTTAGGGTTTTTGGTGGTAAAAAAAAAATTTGAGGTAAAATTGTCACAAGTGTACCAGTTTAGGGTTTTTGGTGGTATTAACCATTTTTTTTTTAAATTTATGATTGAAGGAGTGAGCGATGAAAGTGATTGAAAATTAAGTGATTTGATTAAAAATAGGAAAAATACCACAAAAAATCTCAAACTATGCCACTTGTGACACATTTACCCTGAACTTTTTTTGCGACACAAAAAACCCCAAATTATGCCACTCGTGACACATTTACTCTGAACTTTTTTTTTTGTGATACGAAAAACTCTAAACTATGCCACTTGTGAAATATTTATCCCGCAATACTTTGATCCATTGGCATTTTCGTCTTTTTCCTTTTTCTATTTTTTTTTCTTTCTTCTCCGGTGAGGGCGGTCCTCATCATCGGTGGGTTGGGCGAGGGCTGCTCTCGCCAGCGTCAGGCGATGGTCGCCCTCACTTGGGCGGGCGAGGGTAGCCTCCCTCGACGATGGCGAGGGTCGCTCTCGACCGCCCAAGCATGGGCGACCCTCGCCGTCGTCGGGCGACGATCGTCCTCGCCGGATTCGGCGAGGGCAGCCCTCACCCGACACCAGCAAGGGTTGCCCTCACCAGATTCGGCGAGAGCAGCCCTCACCGGACTCAAGCGAGGGCTACCCTCGCCGGCGTCGGACAAGAGTCGCCCTCCCCTGGGTAGGCGAGGGTAGCCTCGCTCGACGTCGGCGAGGGTCGCCCTCGCTCACCCAAGCATGCGCGACCCTCGTCGGCATCAGGCAAAGGAAGCCCTTGCCCAACCCACCGCCAACGAAGATCGCCCCCGCCAATAAAGAAAGAAAAAAAAAGAAAAAGGAAAAAGATGAAAATGCTTATGGATTAATGTATTGTAGGGTAAATGTGTCACAGATGTCATAGTTTAGAATTTTTCGTGTTCCAAAAAAAATTCAAGATAAATTTGTCACAAATGATATAATTTGGAAATTTTTGTGTCATAAAAAAGGTTCGGGGTAAATGTATCACAAGTGACATAATTTGAAAATTTTGGTTGTATTTTTCCTTAAAAATATTGGAACTTCGAGGGTTCAACTAACTGCTTATCCTCAATATTATGCGAGAGAGAGAGAGAGAGAGAGAGGGGGGGGGGGGGGGGGGGGGGGGGGGGATTTAATTGCTTAGCCCAAACTCATCATGGATTTTCGGATCATCTTGTCATTGATTCGGTTCGATCGAATCAACAGTCTCAAATCAACTTGATCAATAAGCCAACAGTGTTGTTGTGTCGGGAACTGGATCGAAAAGTCACTATCCAGACTCATCCATGATTTTAAGTATAATAATTGTTTGAAATGATTCAGCCTGGATGCTTAAGCTGGCCTAACTAAGCCTCGGAAGCAAAATCGCTTGTCTATGGCCGCTTAGCTAGATTGTCTTTCAATGATAATCAACTACGCTTTTAGTTTGTCCGGCTGTCTGTGAGAGCCAGAGCAAACCAGGTCATGAGAACCAAGCATAGCTAGGCCTCATCAACGACAGAGCTTGGGCTCTTCCCTATTCCAAAAATATAGGCCTAGTGATGAAATCAGACCTTACTCAATAGCCTTGTCTAGGCTCTCCTGCAACCCGAAATTCCACAAAGTTTTCTTTCAACATCGGTCGAGATCACCGGCCACCTCGAAAAACGCGTTAATCAGGATCAAGTCAACTCGGCTCTGTTCGAGTCCGTCGCTCGCATTTGATGAGGTTCTCGAGATCATCGTCTCAAATCGTGGGTCTACCCGGTTTTAACAATAATGGCTCTACACTTTTGAACTCGTTCTCATGCATATCTAGGGTTTTACATCTAATTAATCCGTGGAAAGGACATCCAATTAATCGGATAATCCAGAAAACCATGTGCCTGAGTGTAATCACCATTTTCAATGAATGTTTTATGATGATGGGCCAATGGCTGGTTAGTTAGGGTTCACAGAAATGGAATTACAATGGGGTTTGCTAGGTTTTCCACTAAAATTGCGCTTGTTTTGCGAAAAAAAAATAATTTATAAAATATTTTCCTAAAATTGATCTTTTATATCGCTTGTGAAAATGAATCAACGAAAAATATTTTCATTATTTACGAAAATATTTAGACATTAATTATTATCAATTATGAATATTTTTCATTAACTAATTATTCGAAGGAATACAAACGATTATTTTAAGAAAAATATTTTTCAAATCACTCATTTTTCACGAAACAAATGGAGCATAATTCTCTTTTCTTTATTTGGAAGGTTTCTATTGATAACTCTATAAACATAGAGTTATTTTATCTACTCTAGGCAATAAATAATGCAATATTTGTTAGAATATATTTGGATTTCCATTTATTTACTTAATTTTTCCTTGTTTATGTAGAATATTGAGATATTGAGAAAATAATGAAAATATGGCAAAAAGAAGGAAATGAATATGCTACTCAGAGAAGAATTAGAAAATAGATATTACATTGGAAATTCTGTGATTTAGTCCCTACTTTTTATGCGAAAAAAAATCAATTGCCTTGTGAGAGGAGTCTTAGATATTATCATATAAATAGGATAATTTGGGAAAACGGCAAGTTTTTTTTTAGACTGTTTTATTTTTAATGTTCTGAGAGTTTTATAGTATTTTAAAGAGAAGACAAAGGTGGTGATAGAATTCTTGTTCTTTAATTCAAGATGTTTGGTTTAATTTATATTTTTGTTTCTTCTTTTATTATGTTCTAATTTTCTTTGGTAGGGCTACAACGTAGCCTAATCATGATGATATGAATTTCATGCTCTTTATACTTTGCAAGTAATTTCATTCATGTCAGTTATATATTATCGTGCTTAATGCCTTTAAGTGACTAGCCATCACTTGAATGATCTGATGTGCATGTTTGATATTAAGAAGTGATAATATGGAATTACTCATTATAATATATAATGATGAATTAAAAGTGGATAGAAATATACCATGTTATTTGTGTAGCCTTTGGTGATAAGATGGTCCAAAAAATTCATTATAAATCGAGAATATTCACAGATTTTAATGCACTTATGTTTATTTAAATTCACATAGAGATATAATGAATTGATAACCTGAATAGGTTTGCTATACCTAGAGATAGGATAATAAATAGACGAGGAAATTCCGCTCTCACATGTTTGATATTGTTCTTGTATGCATAAAATCTAAAATTCATATCTAGTGATTATGGTGAAATTGAATACTCTAACATATTTTACCTGATTGATTATCTGCCTTTAGTTTATAAAATTTCGTTTTTAAAAATTGTCAATTTTTATTTATTCTCAATTTTATTTTGATCTGTTAGATAAATTTTAGAATTAGTCTATTTTTAATATTTAACTGGTTTATTATCATCAATCTCTGTGGAACGATACTTTTCTCATCATTATATTACTTGTTCAATACATTTATTGACATGTGCAAAATTTTACAAATAAATTTTTGACGCCATTGCTGGGATTGTTTATTTAATACCAATTAATATTGGTACCGGATAATTCTAAGTTTAATCTAGCTTTTATCTTCTTCTTCTTTTCAGAGTATACATTGGTGTATGACACGTGGCCAACATGGAAAACTTGCTGAGTTTGATCCAGAAATTGAACGTACATTTAAAAGACGACTGAGAGAACAGAGAAATCACACTAAAAAGATGGAGAGAGTTGCTGATGGTAGAAATCAATATAGACTCTTGAAAGATTATGCTGCTCCAACAATTGAGAGCACTACATCAAGCATCAGGAGACCTGCAATTCAAGCAAACAACTTTGAGATCAAGCCATCACTGATTCAGATGCTTTAACAAACAGTGTAATTTAGTAGGCTACCAAGCAATGATCCAAACGCTCACATTGATGCTTTTTTTTTAAATCTATGACACAATTAAATTTAATGGAGTTACAGATGATGCTATTAAATTAAGATTATTTCCATTTTCCCTTAGAAACAAAGCTAAAGGTTGGCTCTCTTCTCTTCCCGCAGGATCGATCGCTACGTGAAATGATATGGCCCAAAAATTTCTTGGTAAGTTCTTTCCATTTGCAAAATCAGCAAAAATGCGTAACAATATTACTAATTTTATGTAAATAGACAATGAATCATTGTATGAAGCATGGGAAAGATTTAAGGAATTTCTTAGGAGATGCCCACATCATGGACTACCCATATGGACGCAGATATAAACTTTTTATAATTGGTGTAGTACAAATCTCCGTTCTATGATCGATGCAGCTGCAGAGAGAACTCTAAATAATAAAACACTAGAAGAAGCCTACAACTTATTAGAAAAGATGGCATCCAATAGTTACCAGTGGCCTACTGAGAGAATACTAATGCGCAAAGCTAGCAAAGTTCATGAGGTGGATGCTTTCACGGCAATTGCTGCACAAATTGAAGCACTCAACAAAAAGATATATAATATGAGTGCTTCAAGCATGAAAATTCAGAATATGACATGCGATTTTTGCAATTTAGGACATTTTAGTACAAAATGTCAGGTAGGTAATACTTTTGCACAACCTAATGAAAATGCTAACTTTATTAGGAATTTTAACAAATCACAGAATAATCCCCACTCCAACACAAACAATTCGGGATGGCGCAATCATCCAAATTTTTCATGGAATAATCAGAATGTGACGTGATCGCCACCGTGATTGAAACAACCAGAAGAGACAAAGTCCAAATTGGAAGATATAGTCACAAAACTTGCCAACACTATTTAAGACTTCATCAAAAGCATAGATGTGAGATTTTAGAACCAAGAGGCTTCCATTAGAAATCTGGAGATGCAAGCGGGGCAATTAGCAAGCATGATGTCGGGAAGACAACAGGATTCTTTGCCTAGCAACACAGAGAAAAATCCAATTGAAAATGCAAAAGCTATATTCCTGAGAAGTGATAAACAAATGGGTGAAGAAGATGCTGAACAAAAGATTTCCAGTGACAAAGAAGAAATGGTCAAGAAACAACCAAAGGAGATAGGTAAGAGCAAATTTTTTCTAGATAATCCCAAGTCATATGTGCCGCCAGTTACATTCCCTCAGCGACTCCAACAGCATAAAATAGATAAACAATTTTCTAAATTTCTTGATGTTTTTAAAAAATTACACATTAATATTCCTTTTGCAGATGCTTTAGTGCAAATGCCTAGCTATGCAAAATTTTTGAAGGAGATTTTGGCAAACAAAAGAAAGCTAGAGGATTATGAAACTGTGAGGTTGAATGATGAATGTTCAGCTATCCTATAAAATAAATTACCTATGAAGTTAAAAGATCCAAGGAGCTCTACAGTTCCTTGCGCAATTGGGGATTCTTTGTGACATCCCGAATTTCGGCCCATTTTTGGGATTTATAAAACGTGTAATTCGTCAGTGCGCTTATAATAGAATCTCGCTCGAGAACTGATCACTCTTGGGTTTTTGTTTTTAAAAATAGAGATTTCATTAGAATCGCGCTCGATCGAATTTGGCCGTTATTTAGACCCCGGACTTGGCAGTCGACTTTTGGAAGTTTCGAGACAAAATAAATTGGACGGTGTCAATATTATGGTAGCCAGCGTTGAGATTGTCAGGAATGATGGAAAAAGGGGAGTTTTTGACCAAGTGCGAATTTGGACTAGTAGACCTCCCTTGTTATAGTTTGGTTCAATTAATTTGGCCTTTGTCCCTTTTTATATGCGAGGCTTATTTTGGACCGGTAGATCATTTTCGATTTTGAATTTGAACTTTCGGTTTGCAAATAATATTTGAATGTTCAAATATTTTCTTTTATTTCCTCTCTCTCTCTCTCTCTCCCCCTCTAACCCCGCGCACGTCTTTCCCCCTCTGCAGACGTCCCCTCAACACCCACCCCCACCTACTCTCTCTCTCTCTTCTTTTCTTTTCTTTCCTTCTTTTTCTTTTCTTCCCCTTTTCTTCTTCTTCTTCCTCCTTCTTCGCCCGCGACTGGTTCTGCTCCGTTCCGCCCAGTCGCCATTCGCCGCTCGGCCGCCCTCCGCCTCCGCCCGACACTGCTCCGCTAGTCGCCACCGCCAGCAAGCCCAACCGCCGTCGCGTTGACCACCAGCCGCCGCCCCAACCGTTCCCTTTCTCTCCCTTGCGCGCGCGCGACAACAAGCCGTCGCCGCTGCCCTCCGCCTCCGCTTGGCCGCCGCATGCCGCGCCGTCGCCGGCCAGCTCGACCGTGCGTCGCGTCGACCGCCGGCCGCCGTCCCGATTGTCCTCTCCTCCTTCCTCGCTGCTACTACCCGTGCGTCTTCTGCTTTTGGCCTCTGCTTCAATTCTGCTCGCCGGCTCGCCGCGCCGCCCCATCACCGCCGTGAGGCCGCCGGTGCCGTCGCCGTGGGCCGCCGTCCCCCTCTCCTCAGCCGGCAGGCTTTCCACCCACAGCCATCACTCCCCCTCTCATTCTCTTGTTTGGCTGTGGGGAGCACCTCACCGGAGGAGTCGCCGCCGCCGCTGCCGCGGCCGTCGCCGGGAATCACCACCCCACGCCTCACCAATCTGTTCTCTCTCTCTCCCGACTGCCGCGACCAGCCACCCCTCCGCTTAGGCTCGCGCCGTTCGCCGGAACCGCCGCTGCCGTTATTGTTCCGGCGAGGCGTCGCCGTTGTCCAGCCGCCATGGCCGCGTGTTCGGCTTGGTTTGAAGCTTACGACACCCGGTGAGTTTGACCCTAAACCCTAATTAGGATTATTTGCATTTCTAAACAAGTTTAGGGGTTAAATTAGGGTAATTTATGGATTATTATGCAAAGGATGGTAGGGGTTGATGTTGCGGTTGATTTGGTGAATTATAGTGACCGGTTGATGAGGTTTTGCGGCTATGTAAGTGCCGAGAGATGGCTGGTCAGGTTTGGAATGGAATAGCTTAAGTTTGGGGAGATTCGGGTCTAGAAGGCGGATTCTAGTGCGTGCCTTAATTGGCATGATGGTGGTTGATTAAAATGGTATCTTGGGGAGTCTAATGGGACATTTTGAGGTTATTAAATGGCCCGGCACGATCGATTTAGTGGCTGTCCATATCAGGCTTGAATCGGATAAGGCACGATCAATTTGGAGGTTAAATTGTGGAGATTGTTAAGGGCCGATATCGTGGCTGATTTGATGGTGTAGCGTGATCATTTTATCGAGGTTTAGTGGCCCGAGAGATTCTGTTCATTGGCTGGAAATTATTGGATCGGAACGGCCCGAGTTCGGCTATGTTCGGTTTCAATTGTGGACTATTGTGCGCGCCTCGCATCTATTCTTTATGGTGGGTGTTCTGGATGATATTTTGGGGAGTTTAAATCGAGCCTTAGAAGATTTTTATAGACCTAGGAAGACTCGTGTGGGGGCTGTCCACACTAAGGCTGACTGGGGCGAGGTGCGATCGATTGAGGCTTAGTAGTGCAATTAGTGAAATTGATGGATAGACTGAGTTAGTGATTGAATGGCCTCTAATTGGGAGTAATTTGGCAATGTCATGACATGTTTAGTGTGGCTAAGAACGGAGTGGCTTGGTAGGCCTTGATTGCGCGGTATTATGTGGAACGGTTTATGTGATTGATGCATGTTAACGGTGTACCGTGCTCGAGTGCTTGATTAATTATGTCCTCGGTGGAGTTCGACAAGTAGTTGTGAGCGGATGATGAGGAAGTGGGTTTGTGAGTGAATTTGACACTAGCGTGGTGATGTTGTATCACGTGTCTAATGGGACTAAGAATGGAATCGCTTGGCGGGCCTCGAATACGAGAGTTGTTGTTAACCCAGTTGTGTGGATTGTGCAGGGATTGTGTGTCAAGTTGATGCCATGGCTTATTTGAATGGATTGTCTGATTGGGCATGTTGATTTATGAAATTGAATATGCGTGGTGCAAGTGCGCATGATTGCATCGTGATTTGAGTAAGTGGTGCGGTGCAAGTGAATGTCTAGATGTGAACGTTATGGCCATGAGTGTGCATCTCAAGCATTGGCACGGCATGTGCATATACGAGCGTGCCTGAGTGACATGTGCATTGTGATCACCTAAAATGCCCTGATGCGTCTTACGCGGGGTTCAGATATAAATTGGTGCTTGTGAATGTGTGATCACAATAAACCCTGATGCGTTTTACGCGGGGTAGTGAATCCGTCCTGAGGCGTGTTACGCGGGACGATACCCGGTTTACCGGAAGATGACCAATCTGATGCGTTTTACGCGGGTTATGTGTCATGAGCCTGATGCGTTTAACGCGGGCCAGAGATCGATCTCGAGGTGATAGACCTGATGCGTTTAACGCGGGTCGGAGGAGAAATTGGTAAATGGCAGAATGCTAGCATGTAAGTGTGCGTTACTGCATTATTGAGGCATGAACATGAATGCGAGCACGAGCATATGTATCACATGAGTCGAGACCGAGTGATATGTGTATACGTGCCGTAATCTAATTCCTTTGGTGCTGTTGTGATTGTATATATATGAAATGCCTAACCTGCAGGGTCCAGTATGAATTAGACTTAGGCCCGAGGGCCTGAGTCAGTTACGTTCTGATTTATGCTTCGTTTAGTACTCGTCAGGAGGTGCACGTTAGCCTAGTTTAGGTTTAGGGAATTACTCAAGGAGATTATTCTCATTGTTGTTTAAACCACATTTTCAGACCACCAGCCTTGAGGATGGCAGGTGTACCGAAGTGTTTTGGGAGGAGCCCTGACTAGTTGTAGTGGCCTTGAACCGCTTTTGATTTTTGAATTGGGTTGTAATTGAATATTGTGTATGGTGCCCAGTATCAATGCAAGTGTAATTGTTCATGTTGTTTGCTGAGTGGCTATCCTTGGTCATTTGGTTCAAAACTGTTCGGGTATTGTATTGCTTCCGCGTGTGCTTTAATCTCTGTGTTGGGTGTTGGGTCGGCGACGTGTCCTGGGACGTCGCACTTGTAATCGACCTTGGAGGGATGTTCGCGCGTCGTAGGGTTTGGGGCGTGACATTCTTACTTTGAAAAGGCATTGTGTGATTTAAGTGCGAATATTAATTTGATGACTTCCTCTGTTTTCAGGAAATTAGGATTGGGTGAAGTAAAAGCAACAATAGTGTCGCTTCAACTAGCTTATCGATCAAATAAATATCCAAGAGGTATTGTGAAAGGTGTATTGGTAAAAGTTGACAAGTTTATTTTTCTAGTAGATTTCATAGTTTTTGACATGGATGAAGATTTTGAGATACCATTTATCTTAGGTCGTCCTTTTCTAGCAACAAGAAGAGCTTTTATTGATGTACAACAGGTGAAGTTGATTCTTAGAGTTCAAGATGATCTTATTTCTTTTAATGTTTTTAAAGCAATGAGATATCCCTATGATGATAACTCTTGTTTTAGAGTTGAGACAGTTGACAAGTTGGGGAACAAATTTTTTCAAGAAAATATTTTTAAAGATCCATTTGAAGCATGTCTGGTTCAATCAAAAGACAGAGAAATTAAGAATGAGGTGATAAGGGAGTACGCAAATTTTATAGAGGCAAATCCAACATGTTCAAGGCATAAGGTAACAAAATTTGAGGAGTTGGGATAACATACAACAAAACTTAAGCCATCAATTGAAGAGCCTCATATTCTTGAAATCAAACCCTTACCCTCTCATTTGAAATATGCTTATTTAGATAGAATTTCTTCTTTACCAGTAATTATATCTTCTTCTTTGATAGATTTAATGGAGGAGAAATTGCTCAAAGTGTTAAGAGAGCATAAAGGTGCAATTAGATGGAAAGTAGTTGACATAAAGGGAATTAGTCATTCACTTTGCATGCATAAAATTTTGATGGAGGAACAACACAAACTCATTATCCAACCTCAAAGTCGTTTGAACCTGAAAATGCAAGAAGTGGTGAAAGCTGAGGTAATTAAGTTACTTGATGCAGTGATTATCTATCATATCTTTAATAGTTCTTGGGTAAGTCCTGTGCAAGCTGTGTTAAAGAAAGAAGGTCTGAATGTTCAGAAAAATGCCAATAACGAATTGATTCCTACTAGGACATTTACTGGGTGGTGTGTGTGCATAGATTATAGAAAATTGAATGATGCTATTAGAAAAGATCATTTTCCTTTACCATTCATTGATCAAATGTTGGAAAGACTTGCGGGACATGAGTTTTATTGCTTTCTTGATGAATATTCAAGGTATAATCAGATCCCTATTGCACCAGAAGACCAAGAAAAAACTACTTTCACTTGTCCCTGTACTTTCATTTGTCCCTATGGTACTTTTGCTTTTAGAAAAATTTCTTTGGTCTTTGTAATACACCAGCTACTTTTCAGAGATACATGATGGCTATTTTTTTTTATATGGTTGAAAAATATATTGAGATTTTTATGGATGGTTTTTCCGTTTTTGGCTCATCATTTGACTCTTGTTTAAATAATTTCACTTTGGTCTTACAAAAATGTGAGGAGACTAGTTTTGTTTTAAATTGGGAGAAGTGTCATTTTATGGTATAGGAAGGAACAGTGCTCGGGCATAAGATTTCTAGAAATGGAATAGAAGTCGATCAAGCCAAAGTGGAGGTTATTGCAAAATTGCCTCCACCAACATCTGTAAAACTTGTCAGAGAATTTTTGGGGCATGCAGGATTCTACCGGCAGTTTATAAAAGATTTTTCAAAAATTGCTAAACCCCTATCTAATCTTTTGGTAAAAGATGCAATATTTAATTTTACTAATGAATGTGTTTAAGCTTTTAACACTTTAAAGGAGAAGTTAATATCAGCTCCAATTATGGCAGCACCGGAATGGGATTTACCTTTTGAGTTGATGTGTGATTCTAGCGATTCTATAGTAGGAGCTATTTTGGGAAAATGAAGAATGGAATTTTTCAAACCATTTACTATGCCAGCCGAACCTTGTCAGGCGCATAATTGAACTATTCAACAATAGAAAAGGAACTTTTAGTAGTAGTTTTTGCTTTTGATAAATTTCATTCTGATTAATTGGCTTAAAAGTTATAGTTTATTCTGACCACTTTGCTTTTAAGTATCTGCTTGAAAAGAAAGAATCAAAACCACATTTAATCAGGTGGATTCTATTGCTACAAGAATTTAATTTGGAAATCAAAGATAAGAAGGGGACTAAAGATTTAGTTGCAGATCACTTGTCAAGAATTCCGAATTTAAAGGAAAAGGTAAGTCCAATTACGGAAGAGTTCCTTGATAAGAAATTTTTTTTCATCAAATCCACAAAAATTCCTTGGTACGCTGATTTTGTGAATTATTTGGTAAGTAATATTCTTCCTCCTGAATTGTCATATTAACAGAAGAAAAAAATTCTTTTTTGATGTTAAAAATTATTTTTGGGAAGAACCTTTTCTTTTTAAAATATGTGCAAACCATGTCATGAGATGTGTTCCAAGTAAAGAAAAGACAAATATTCTACATTATTGTCATGACAGAGAGGCAAGTGATCATTTTGGTGCTATCAAAATTGCAGCTAAGGTTTTACAATCTAGATTTTATTGGCCTACACTTTTTAAAGATACTTACTCCTATGTAACTTCATGTGATGGGTGTTAAAGAACTGAAAATATTTCTAGAAAAAATGAGATGCCTTTAAACAACATTATTGTGTGTGAATTATTTGATGTATGGAGTACTGATTTCATGGGACCCTTTACACCTTTTTATAGTAATTTATACATTTTAGTGGCTGTGGAGTATGTGTCTATGGGTAGAAGCTGTAGCATTGCCAAAAAATGATGTTAAGGCTGTTGTCAAATTCTTGAAAAAAAATATTTTTACACGATTTGGCACTCTTAAGGCAATCATAAGTGCTAGGGGGACACATTTTTGCAATAAACAATTTGAAGCACTTTTGAGCAAAGTATGGAGTCACACATAAGGCTATAACACCTTATCATCATCATACTAGTGGTCAAGTAGAGGTTTCAAATAAGGAAATCAAGAGAATTTTGGAAAAAAACAGTGAAGGCCTTTAGGAAAGATTAGTTAATGAAACTTGATAATGCACTTTGAACTTATAGGATAGCATTCAAAACCCTAATTGGGATGTCTCCTTTTAGGCTAGTGTTTGGGAAGGCTTGTCATCTACCGATGGAATTAGAGCATAAAGCATATTGGGCACTCAAATTTCTGAATTTTGACATGCAGTCTATAGGTGAAGAAAGATTGTTACAACAAAATGAATTGGAGGAATTTCGCAATGAGACCTATGAAAATGCTAATATGTACAAGGAGCGTACAAAAAAACAGCATGATAAACACATATTCAGAAGATAGTTCAAAATTGGCTAAAAAGTTTTACTTTATAACTCTCGTCTTAAACTTTTTTCAGGAAAATTACGTTCTCGATGGTCTGGTCCTTTTCTACTCACACGGGTATTTCCATACAGAACAGTTGAAATTGCACATGACACCGAAGGCACATTTAAGGTGAACGGTCAACGTTTGAAGCCCTACTTTGATGGTGGTTACAACAACTAGAAGACCACTATTGAACTTCATCCTCCAGAATAAGGACATCTGAAATAGTTTGGTTGAAAAATATAAAACAAGCGCTTCTTGGGAGGCAATCCAAGCATTTTTATTATGTTTCCTCATTAATTTTTTTGTGTTCATTTTTTTTTATCCAGGTTAATTTTCTTTCTTAAAGGATCACCTTTTTGGAGTTTAATCATCAAGACCATCAATGAACACATCCTACAGCAAGGGGAGTTTTCTTGTTCATATTTTTCTTTTGTTTCTTTTGTTTTTCGCATTGAAGACAATGCTTCATTCAAATTTGGGGGGAGACAAAATTTTTGCTAAAATTTTTTTGCCAAATCTGAATTTTTTTTTCATGATTGCATTCCTTGTTGTGAATTTTTGCAATTCTTAGGAAAATTTATATTTTGTTCAAACTTGTGAATGATATGTGAGTTAATTTTGATTCCGATTATGTTGACCCACTTACTGAGCACTAAAAGTCCTTAATTTTTTAGTAGTGTGTGCATCTAGAGAACATTCATGTGAAGTATGTGCTTTTCTTATATCTCACCCAAATCTTAGAATTTGTTTGATTTTCTCTTGAGGCGAAATCCTAGGTTACATCTACCTGAGAAAATGATTTAGGCATTTTTTGGATCGATTGAGTCTTTCAAGCCAACCCTATTTATTTATCCATAGTCATCCCGTTGAGCCATAATTCTTATCCAATCTTTCATTGGCACCCGCATACATTTTTTAACTTACCTTTTGCCAAATTATATCATTGTCCCACGCCCTGTGAACATGTTGATTTTTTTTGGATAAAAGTTTATTTGAGCATAATAGTAATTTGGGAGGAAGGGTGGAGCATGGAAATAATTTCATTGATATGGTTGTTTAGGTGTATTGTTTCAAAAAAAAATATTTCTTTGATGGTTCCATATCAAACTTTTAATTGAGTAAACCTCTTGGATACTCAATGGGTTGGGAATGTTCACGTTATATTAGGGGGGACTTAGGGAGGAACTTCACCATAAAGCAATGAAAAAAAAAGAAAAAAAAAGGAGAAAGAATGATGATACGTGGTGGCAGAAAGATTATTTTAAAGATGTGAAATTGGGGATAGTAGCATGTACTCTAATTAGATCCTAGAAATTAATGTGGTCATGGTTGAGTTGAGCTTAAATTTACCATTATCTCACCGTTAGCCCAGCCTTATATTACAACTTGAGGAAAGTCCTATTGATTTTTGGTCGGATGATTAACTTACATTAGTGGAGAGAGGAACAAAAAGCAAACCTACCACCCGCCTGGGTGGCGCTGCTGGAGCGCGCACTCTTCCTCTCGCAAAAAGTTGAGTGTTCGAATCCCGGGCGCCGCAGGGTGACTTAACCGGTGGCACGTGTGTGGTGGCTAGCACGTGTCGCCTCCAGGGTTTACTCCCCGGCTGTCGGCCGTGCGAGGGTTCCCTGCGTTATCAAAAAAAAAAAAAAAAAAAAAAAGCAAACCTATGAGATTTGATTATAATTATGAAGAGTTTTTGAGAGGTTGCATACCAATATGAACTTATCTGGATTGCATACAATTCGAAAAGATGAGGACTCACACACACACTTGTATCACATAGTTAGAATTGGTTTTAACTTATGAATCTATTCCAATGTTTGGATGAAATTTGTGTTTATCTTTGAATTGTGATTTCGAGCAATTATGGAAGGAAGTCATGAAGGGGGTTGTTAGCTTGAGTATGTTTTATATCTTACTTTTGCTTGAGGACTACAAAATGTTAAGTTTGGGAGTTTGATAACTCTATAAACATAGAATTATTTTATCTACTCTAGGCAATAAATAATGCAATATTTGTTAGAATATATTTGGATTTCTTGTTAGTTACTTAATTTTTCCTTGTTTATGCAGAATATTGAGATATGGAGAAAACAATGAAAATATGGCAAAAAGAATGAAAGCAATATGCTACCCAGAAAAGAGTTAGAAGGTGAATATCACATTGGGAATTCTGCGATTTATTCCTTACTTTTTATGTGAAAAAGAACCAATTGCCTTGTGAGAGGAGTCTTAAATGTTATCATATAAATAGGATAATTTTGGGGAACAACAAGTTTTTTTTAGATCGTTTTTGTCTTCAGTATTCTGAGAGTTTTTCAAGTATTTTGAAGAGAAGACAAAAGTGGTGACAGAATTCTTGTTCTTTGATTCAAGATGTTTGGTTTAATTTATATTTTCGTTTATTTTTTTATTATGTTCTAATTTTCTTTGCTAGAGTTACGACGTAACCTAACCATGATGATATGAATTTCATGCTTTTTATACTTTGCAAGTAATTTCATTCATGTCAGTTATATATTATTGTGCTTAATGTCTTTAAGTGACTGGCCATCACTTGAATTATCTGATGTGTATGTTTGAGACTGAGAAGTGATAATATGCAATTGTTCATTATAATATATAATCAAGAATTAAATGTGGATAGAAATATACCATGTTATTTGTGTAGCTTTCGGTGATAAGGTGGTCCAAAAGATTTATTGTAAACCGGGAATATTCACAAATTTTAGTACACTTATGTTTATTTAAATTCACATATAGATATAGTGAATTGATAAACTAAGTAAGTTTGTTATATCTAGAGATAAGATAGTAAATAGACTAGAAAATTCCGCTATCACATGTTTGATATTGTTCTTGTATGCATAAAATCTAAAATTCATATCTAGTGGTTATGGTAAAATCGAATGCTCTAACATATTTTACCTGATTGATTATCTGTCTTTAGTTTATAAAATTTCATTTTTAAAAATTGTTAAATTTTATTTATTCTCAATTCTATTTTGATTTGTTAAATAAATTTTAGAATTAGTCTATTTTTAATATTTAATTGGTTTATTATCATCAATCTCTGTGGAACAATACTCTTCTCATCATTGTATTACTTGTTCAACATGTTCGTTGACACGTGCAGAATTTTACGAACTATTAAGCTTGAGTGGCTATTGGGGCAAAAATCCAGGTTTCGACTCATGAAAAAATGTCATTCCTACACACTCTATATACCTGGGAAGACAAATCCTATGCATCACATGAAATAATATCATTAGATCTGTCAATTGATGATTTTAAGCATGCGATTGATTACATGGTCGACATATTAGACCAAAATGCAATTCTTTCTATTATGCATGCAATACCAACACATGAGAATGGGAATTTTCATTCCATTCCCATATCTTATATCTTCGTGGCTATCAAAACTGAAAATGGATTGATCATATCCAAAGCTCACTCTACTTCAAATCCAATTTCATTACAACTTATTTTATTCATGTAAAATTGAGATAATGACACAACAAGTGCCATAACTTTTGTACGGCATTCACTTAAGTGTCATGACTTATTTTTCAACCATTTGAGTGTCGTAACTTCCAAAAAAACGTTTGCCTAAGTGCGATAACTTTCAGTTGATTACTTAAGTGCTAAAACTTTTAAAAAGTGTTCATCCAAGTGTTGGAAATTTGACGTGGCATAGCACTTATAGCGAACATTTTCAAAAAGTTTTGACAATTAAGTAATCGATTAAAAAGTTATATGGCACTTAAGCAATCTAAAAAAAGTTATAGTACTCAGGTGAACATTATATATAAGTTATAGCACTCAAGTGATTTAAAAAAAGTTATGACACTCAGTGAATGCTGTATGAAAGTTGTGGTACTCATGATGTCTTTTTCTCTGTAAAATTGGGCAAAACCTAGCTATTAAGATACTAAGAAGATCATAGTTCATCTTAATGGACTATCAAACTCTAAAGTCACTGAATGTGTCGTCATGTGAGACTCACATGCAAATGAAAGAGCCATTCTACCGGGTAAAAGAGATCTCTCGCTTTTTTATGTTAACATTAAGAAGGGTTACAAGGAACGACTAGTCCAATTATCCCTTTTGAATACTGGAACTTGAGCAAAGAACCTTAAAAATTGAAATTTCCAAAGAAAGAAAAGAACGTTCACAACTCGAAGCATTCTAGGAGATGAATTTAGAGGGTTATAGGATTAGGAAATTTGTTTAATTGGGAATGGAAAGACAAATGTATAACTACCAGATTTATTTTGGAAAACAATTTGAATGACAAACGTTAGCCATTGAGATCCAACCTGGTACGATAGGTAACATAAATACTTAGATTATACCCAAATATAAGGATTCCAACTTAAAACTTTTTCCCATAAATTTCATGAAAAGCATGGCAAATTAAGATGGTATGTCATCGAGTGAGGGACGAGATCGAAAATAAAATCTAAGATGAATCTCTAATGTTTTAAATCATAATTTCTTAGATCCCCAACACTTTTCAAATTGAAATGAAAATCTTCCCTATCATTGGCAAGCTAAACCATTCTTACGTATCGAAATCTCGTTTTGACAACCTTTTTTTTTTTTTTGGTAAGGTCGTTTTGACAACCTTTAGTATCATAATAAATCATAATTTATTCTCAGGCACGCAAATCCAATGCGCATAATTAGTTGCTAAATAACTAGGGGAAAGATCTTCTTTGGTATCTCTCTGCCATTGAATAATATAACAAACAAATTTTCCTCCAAGGATTTGCCTTCTTTAAATGTACTCGTTGACAAAGGAATCTAATATATCTTTGTATTTACACTACAAAAAAACATATTTTTTCCGACGAAATTTCCTACGAAAAATTTGGGAAAACGAATTTCCAACGAATTTTCCGACGAAAAAAAATTCGTCGGTAATTCGTCGTCGCAAATTTTTCCAAGAAAAAATTTCAATTTTCATTGGAAATTTGCGACGAATTTTTTTTCGTTGGAAAATTCGTGGCTAAATTCGTTGGAACATTCATTCCAAAATTCGTCACAAATTATTCGTTGGAAAACTCATGGCAAAATTCATTGGTAATTATTCGTGGCAAAATTCGTTGCAAACCAAATTTCCAATGAATTAGTGATGAAAAAAAATTCGTTGCAAACTTTCTACGTGGGAAAATTTTTGCGACAAAAAATTCGTGGAAAGTTGCGACAAAAATAGAGTCGTGGCAAAATTTGTAGATAATTTCGTGGCTAAATTCGTTGGAAAATTCCTTGGAAAATTCGTTGCTAAATATTCGTTGCAAAAATCGTGGCAAAGTTCGTCGCTAATTGTTCGTGGCAAAATTCATTGGAAAAAGAATTTCGTGGGAAAAATTTTTGTCCAAAACTTTCGTAAAAAAATTTTGAATTTTCGTTGGTAATTTGCGATGAAAATCATTTCGTTGGTAATTATTCGTTAGAAAGTTCGTTGGAAAATTCGTTGCTACCTAATCGTTGCAAAAATTGTTGCAAAATTCGTCGGTAATTATTCGTTGCAAAATTCGTGGCACAAGGAATTTCCGACGAAATTGGGGACGAAAAAATTTTGGTCTATAATTTCGTTGGAAAATTTGTTGCAAAAATTGTCCGTCAATATTCGTTGCAAATATCGTGGGAAATCTCATAATTTTCCAACAAAAAAATTCAATTTTCATTGGTAATTTTCGAAGAAAAAAACTATCGCAAAAGTCGTTGGAAATTTTGTTGCAAAAATTATCGTGAATATTCATTGGAAATATTGTGGGAAATCGCATAATTTTCCGACAAAAAAATTCAATTTTCGTTGGTAATTTGCAACGAAAAAAAATTCGTTGAGAAATTTGTTGCAAAAGAAGATTCGTTGGAAATGTCATTGAAAATCGCGTAATTTTCCGACAAAAAAAATTTCGTTGGTAATTTGCGATGAAAAAAAAATTAGTCACTAAATTCGTTGGAAAATTAGTTGCAAAATTTGTCGCAAATAATTCGTCGGAAAATTCATGGGAAACCCGGAAACTTTTTTTTTTGGTCAAAACAAAGGATTTTCATTAAAAATGGGAAACCATGAATAATTCGTTGGAAATTATGTCGTTAATTGTTCGTTACAAAATTCATCCGTAGTTATTCGTGAAAATTCATTGCTAGTTTGCGAAGCAACTTTTTTTTTGGGTCGCTAAATTGCGACAAAATCTATTCATGACAAAATTCGTCGCTACGTTTGCTACGAATTTTGTTTAGGGATAATTTCGATTTGAAATCTAATTAGCAGCAATATTAATTTCTACAATGCATAAGTTGCAAAATCTCACATGATAATATTCGATATTCAATCGAAATAATACATAGAGGTAGGTACGCACTAACGAACATCATTTAATACATTTAAAACATTGAAAGGACATGGAAAACCATAAAACGTTGGCAACTTTGGTACTGGGCATGACATCAGGAACAGTCACCTGTATCGACACCAGATAAAATATGGATACATAAATAAAAATATTGAATTTGTCCAAAATATAAAAAATCATTTATGCATGGACATGGAACTAGCTATAAAAAAATGTTATTAACTAAGGTGGACTGACAATAAAAGCATCAGGATCATCATCATCATCACCAATCGCCGCATCATTGTGTGGCTCATCATTATGCCCATGACCTATTACATTAATAGGAGGTACAGGAGGAACCTCATTGCGATCGATGTCGAGGTGTCGCATGATATATTGGATTTGTTATTGCATCACTCTTATTTGTTCATCCTTCTGTCCAAGTAAAAGCTTCATTTCTTCATCCTTCTGTACAAGCAACTGTTTCAGTTGGCTCAATTATTGGGTCATGTGCTCCTTATGCCGTGTCCTCCTTGCAGCAGCTGCATTGGAGGATGAAGCTGCAGCAGCCTTCACTTTGAACATCCTTGACAAGGATTCCATTCCAAATATTTTTCCTCATTTCATCTCATCTACTGCCTTAACCCATAATGCCATACTGTCAACCAATGGCTCAGATGCAGCAACACGATCACTACTACCACTATCATCACTACCACTAGCACCACTAGCAGTGCTCATCAAAAGTTCATCATATTTTTCCTATATTAACAATATAGATAAAAATAAAATAAATTCGTATATATTATCATAAATATTTAAAAAATGCATGATTTCCATTTTAGTTTTCATAAAGTCCAAACCATAACTTTAAATACCTTAGTAGCTTTTGCTCGAACGCCAGTCCATGTCTTATCCTTTTTCTGAAATGTGCGTTCAAATATAGCTGTAAATGTGGGTTCCGTCCCCAATTCATCTGCATACAAAATTTTAAAAAAAATGAGTCACAATTGAATTAAATGAACTAACAAGTTTAAACAAACTTACCATTCTTCTTTTATGCTCACCGATGCTGATAGAGCTCTCAGCATATATGGCTGATGCAGACCCGTCACTAGAACTAGAAGTTCGGTTTTTCTTGTTCTGTTCACACCTTTGCTTATACTTCTCAGTTTCCCAAATTCTTGTAATTTCAATCCAATTGTTAGCTATAATGAAATCCGGCTTTTCTTTTGTTCTCTTCGCTCTATTTATCACATATCGCATGTGATCACCGACTTTCTTCTTGAAAATTCTTTTAACTTCAGGATCTTCCATTTCATCTCACGTGAACTTACACTACAATCAATAGCAAACGCAACTGAAATTCATTATAATGGTCACAGTTGAGATATCCATTACAATGCACTAGACAATTCATGACAAATTTCATTATTGACTATCAATATGCTACACCAAACTTACGTTGTGAGAAATTATAAGGACAACACTAACCTTGAACTCATTCCACCACAAAGTTTTTATTTCTTTAGGAGTGCTACTGAAAGTAGTAAACTGCCATATCCAAAAGTTATTGATTATTCTATTAAGTTCCCTCACAACATACGTAGAATCCGTGAATCTGAAAACATGTTATAATAATATAGACAATAAGACAATCAAGCATATGGGAAATTCGCAATATGGACAATTTTATTACCATCCATAATGTACATATACGTACAAAAATGAATTACTTACGAATCTCCACATATATAATGAATCGATTATCTTCTTCATCGTTCGAGTGTTGCACTGAAGAAGATGGTGGAACTGAAGGAGATGGAACTAAAGTAAATTCAGTTCGCATGTCCTCCAGTTCTCCCCGAAAATGTTGCTGAGGGTCGGAGGATGGGCCAATGTGTCTGAGTTGTCCATGAGCATATGGTTGTTGAAGGTTAGATGAAAGGGCGGGGGAAGAAAAGGGCCAGGGATGAGGATGAGGAAGCGGAGGGGCCTGATTTTCTTTGTGAACCCGTACCAAGTAAGTGACCTCCATGTTTATACTGACAAGTAAAAGTGTTAGACAAATATAATACAAAATATGAACATATATTATGGACAAAAAATGGGACAGAAAATGAAATCATTTTCCTTACCATTTTGTATCAAAGAGCAAGAAATAAATTTAAGAAAATGCAACTAATAGAATGTCGTCTCTGATAAATAGCCAATTCACTGGTCCTCGTTGGAATAACCTATTGCAATTTCGATCATATCAGATGCCATTAAACTGTTTAAAGAAACATATTAAATATGAAAAATGAATTAGACGTCCGATACCAAATTGCGGCGGCGACCCCCTCCAGGGTCGGAATCCGGCGGCGACCTCCCCCCCCCCCCCCCCGGATTTCGGCCGCAACCCCCCCCCCATCGGAATCCGGCCGAGACCCTCCCCGGCCACGACCCCCCTGTCAGAATCCAGCCGCGAACCACCCTCCCGGCCGGAATCGCGTGGCTACCCCCAGCTGCAACCCCCCTGTGCGGCCTAGAAACCCCCCCTCCCGGCCGCCAAAACCTCTGCGTAGCCGCGACCCCCCCTGGCCGAGACCGCCCCCCAGCTGCTCCTCCTGCGGGGCCGTGACCCCCCCGCGCTGGAATCGCGGCCGCAACCCCCCTCTAGGGCATCCCAGCTGCAAGCCACAGACACATTAGCGACTACTTAATAAAGGGCAATTACTTATTGGCTAGCGAGGCGGACGGCGAGAAGGACCGCGTGGTGGCGAGACAGACGGCTACCGCGACCGCGAAGAGGGCGGCGACCGCGAGGTTAAGCCAAAAATACTCAATAGACACGAAGTGGTTGTTGCGAAATAATATAAACACGTTTTTTTCTTTTTGTTACAAAATTCGCTGAAAATTTATAACGAATTTTGAATTTCCAACGAATTTTGTAATGAATTTCAAAATTTAGTGCAATTACGTATTATTTTCGTGGGAAAATTCGTCGGAATTTTCCAACGAAATTTAAACAACCGACTAATTTCCAACGCTTTTTTTGAAATTCCAACGAATTTCAAATTTCGGGGCAATGTAATATTTTTGTGGCAAATTTGCAACGAAATTAGTACACAATAATATTATTTCACCGAAAAATTCGTAGTCATTGGAAAATTCGTAGGACGTTACAACAAATTTTGCAACAAAATTAGTACAAAACAACATAATTGGACCTAATAACCAAATTCGTTGGAAAATTTGTTGGAAAATTTGCAACGAGGAAAAATAATTCTTCTTTATATATAGAAATTAGTTGCAAAATTCGTTGGAAATTTTCGACGAATTTTACAACAAATTTCGACTGTCCCGAACGAAAACGCGTTTACAAATAGAAATTCATTGCAAAATTCGTTGAAATTTTCAACGAATTTTGCAATGAATTTCTATTTACAAACGCTTTTGTGAAATTCGTTGCAAAATTAATTGAAAATTTCCGATGAATTTTGCAACGAATTTAAAATATACAGAATTTCTGAATTTGTTGCAAAATTCGTTGTAAATTTCCAATGAATTTTGTAACAAAATTTGGTTAATCCAAACAATACGACGATTTTTAATTCGTTGGAAAATTCGAGGGAAATTTCCCACGAATTTTCCAACGAAATTAGTACGCTCTTAAATTAATGTACCGAAAATTAAAATTCGTTACAAATTTCATTGGAAAATTCCCACGAAATTTTGTGATGAATTTAAAATATGCCGAACAATAATATTTTAATTTGTTGAAAATTTCCCACGAATTTTGCAACGAATTTCTAACAACCCGATCAAAGAGTTGTTTTTACATTTATTGGAAAATTCGTGGGAAATTTCCGACGAATTTTCCGACAAAATTAACACAATTATATTAATGTACCGAAAATTTCAATTTGTTGGAAAATTCGTTGAACATTTCCAACAAATTTCCAATGAATTATAAAACCATATTGTTGTTCGGCAAAATTGAAATTCGTTGAAAAGTTTGTTGGATTTCCAACGAATTTTGTAACGAATTAAACATTCATCGAAAAAATAAGGTTATCAAAATTCGTTGCAAATTTCCGACGAATTTTGGAACGAATTTCAAATATTCATAACTATAATGTGTTTTTCAAATTTGTTGCAAAATTCGTTGCAAATTTCCAATGAATTTTGCAACGAATTTTGGTTAATCTGAATAATAAGGCGTTTTCAATTCGTTGGAAAATTCGTGGGAAATTTCCCACAAATTTTCCATCGAAATTGGTATAGGCGTTAAATAAATGCACCAAAAATTGATATTTTATTGCAAAATTCGTTGGAAATTTGCAACGAATTTTCCAACGAATTAAACATTTCCCAAAAATAAGGTTTTTCAATTCGTGGCAAAATTAGTTAGAAAATTCCAACGAATTTTCCGACACATTTCAAATATGCCGTACAATGATATGGGTTTTGAATTCGTTGCAAAATTCGTTAGAAATTTCCCACGATTTTTGTAACGAATTTCTAATAACCCGAACAATAAGTTGTTTTTTAAATTTGTTGGAAAATTTGTGGGAAATTTCCGACGAATTTTCCCACGAAATTGGTACATAATTATATTAATGTACCGAAAATTTCATTTTATTGCAAAATTCGTTGGAAATTTCCTACGAATTTTCCAACGAAATTAGTACATAATTATATTAATGTACCGAAAATTTCAATTCATTGGAAAATTAATTGGAAATTTCCCACAAATTTTCCAATGAATTATAAAACCACATTAATGTTTTGCAAAATTGAAATTCGTTGGAAAATTTGTTGGAAATTTCCAACTAATTTTCCAACGAATATAACATTTCCCCAAACAGTACGGTGTTTTTAAAATTCATTGCAAAATTCATTGGAAATTTTCAACGAATTTTGCAACGAATTTCCATTAATCAGAGCAATAAGTTGTTTTTTGAATTCATAAGAAATTTTTCATGAATTTTGGCACGAAATTTGATTACCTGGTATTGTTCGGCTTTTTTTTTTAATTCATGGGAAATTTAGTCGCGTAGCTTTTTCCCGACTATTTCATTTCCATGGCTAAATATGACGCGAATTAGCCACGCATTTTAATGATAACAACAACAACAATAATAATTACAACAACAAAAATATTAAAAATTACGACAATAACAAAAAAACACGTGTCGCATTCTAATAATAAGTATACATAATTAGTAAAAAGTTTCAAAAATCATAATCTTCATCTTCACCATCATCTTCACCTTCTTCTTCGTCTTCGTCTCCGTCTTCATCTTCATCTTCTTCATGAGCATCATCTTCATCCTCTGTCTTAAAATCACATTCTATACCTACTTCAAAATTTGATTCCCGAATTTCTGTTGGATGTACATCGATCATCGCTCCACATGGATCTCGTAAAGTAGGAATGTTATATTCAACAATTTCAATCATATTACGAACTTCCTCTTGTTAATATGCTGTATCCTTCCAATGTTCCTTGATTTTTTTTCTTGCTTTGGTTTTACATACAGTCCACCAATCGATTTTGTCACGTTTCAAATTAGAATATGATGCATAATAGACTTGAATTGCTTGTTGTGCCAAGACAAATGGTTCATATTTTATATATCTTTTCTTGTGATTTATTTCAACCAAATTAAATTTGGTATGCACATTTATTCCTTTCACGGGGTTGAACCACATGTACTTAAATAACACAACCCGCATTAATGGTCAATGGTACTCTATCTCTATGATTTCATCCAACAAGCCATAAAAATCATCTTGCGAATTGCTACCATTGGATGACTGAACACACACACCGCTATTCATTGCGGTCTTTCTCATTTCATATTCTCGAGTGTGAAAATTATACCAATTTATGAAATATGCTAGCCAACTTTGTACTCTTGACTTTGGATCCCATGACAAATGATATAGTAATCCTTGCTCTCCAATTTGATTATGAATACTGTGAACCTAAAGAGACACACGCAATGTCAATAATATATATTTCAATATATGATGTATAAAAAATTTGAATAAATTGGATTTCCTCCATATGCAACTTACATATGTTTTGAACCATGTTGCAAATTGTTCATGGCACAAACGGTCAAACTCATTTGGTGGTAGTCCATACATTAAATTTTGGAAATTCCTAATAACAAATATCATTTATGTATTAGCAACTGTTTGACACACATGACATATACTTACCAATGTACATTTACTCGAAGTATAGCTCAACTTCTGGACAGTTCAGTAAGATATATGTATGGGCTGTCTGCTTTTCTTCGCCTGTTAAGTGACGAAACTTACATATGTCGCTTGGTCGACCCAAATAATTGAAAATAGAGAATGATTTGCAATTGTGATCAATGGGGCCCTCATCATTTCTTCTTGCTCTCCGCCTCTTGCATTGCATGTGCGACTCAAAATAGTATGATGCAAATGTTATCACTTCTTCCACAATATATGCATTACAAATGGAAGCTTCGACACATGCCTTATTCTTCCAAAATTATTTTCCTTACTAGTAGAAATTTGTTGCAAAATTTGTTCAAAATTTTCCAACGAATTTTGTAACGAATTTATATTAACCCGAACAATAAGGTGTTTTTTGAATTCGTTGCAAAATTGGTGAAAAATTTCTCACGAGTTTTGCAACGAAATTAGTACACAACAAAATTAATATACTGAAAATTGAAACTCGTGACAAAATTTGTTGGAAATTTCCAACGAATTTCTAATATGCTGAACAATAGTGTGTTTCTTGAATTCGTTGCAAAATTCGTGGGAAATTTTTAACGAATTTTGTAACAAATTTCTACTAATAAGGAAAGCAATTTTTTTTGAATTCGTTGCAAAATTCATTGGAAATTGCAAAATTCGCGAGAGATTTTCAACGAATTTTGCAACAAATTTCTACTAAAAAGGAAAATAATTTTTTTTGAATTCGTTGCAAAATTTTCAACGAATTTTGCAATGAATTTCTACTAATAAGGAAAATAATTTTTTTGAATTCGTTGCAAAATTCGTTGGAAATTTTCCAACGAATTTTGTAACGAATTATTACTAATCCGAAAAATAATGTCTTTTTTAATTCGTTGCAAAATTCGTTAGAAATTTCCAACGAAGTTTGCAACGAATTTGTACTAATCAGAAAAACAATGTGTTTTTTGAATTCGTTGCAAAATTTGTTGAAAATTTCCAACGAATTTTGCAATGAATTTCTATTAACCCTCACGCGAGACGACCCTGCGAAGCCCCCCCGGCCGAGACTGCCCCTCGGCCGCTACCCCTGTGCGACCGCGACCCCCCCGCCGGTATCGCGGCTGCGACCCCCCCTCCACGGCATCCCGGCCGTGGCCCTCCCGGAATCCCGCTGCGACACCACTTTATTGAAATAATAAAGAGCGATTACTTACCGCGGCTGGCGAGGAGGACGGCGACGGCGAGAAGGACTGCGAGGTGGACGGCAAAGGCGGCGACGGCGAGGAGGACCGCGAGTTGGACGGCAAAGACGATGACGAGAAAGAGATTTGGTTGAGCAAAAAATACTCGGTAGACTTGAAGTGGTTGTTCATAAGCAATATAAACATGTTTTTCCATTTTCGTTGCAAAATTCGTTGGAAATTTACAACGAATTTTACAACGAATTTGAAATTTCCAACGAATCTCAAATTTCAGGGCAATTATTACACTATGCATTATTTTCGTGGGCAAATTCGTCGAAAATTTCCAACGAAATTCAAATAAGCGACTAATTTCCAACGCTTTTTTTTTAAATTCCAACAAATTTTCCAACTATTTTCAAATTTAGGGCCAATTATTGCACTACGTATTATTTTCATTGCAAATTTCCAATGAAATTTGCAACGAAATTAGTATAAAAGAAAATTATTGCACCGAAAATTAAAATTCATTCGACATTCTAACGAATTTTGCAACAAAATTAGTACACACCGAAATTATTTCACCGAAAATCAAAGTACATTGCAAAATTCGTTGGAAAAATTCCAACGAATTTTGCAATGAATTTGTATTAAGCCGAAGAATTTTTTTTCAATTCGTTGAAAAATTCATGGGAAATTTCCCACGAATTTTCCAACGAAATTTGTAAACACAAATTAATGAATCGGTTTTTTGAATTCGTTGCAAAATTCGTTGGAATTTTTCCAACGAATTTTGCAACGAATATATAAACAGAAATTAGGATTTCGTCGAAAAATTCGTTGGAAATTTCCAACGAATAAAAAAACACACTTTTTTTCGGTATATTCGAATTTCCAATGAATTTTCCGACGAATTTCCATTACGCCAAACAACATAAAAGTGTTTGTGAAATTCGTTGTAAAATTTGTTGGAAATTTCCCACGAATTTTTCAACAAATTTAAAATATACAGAACAATAATTTTTTTGAATTCGTTGCAAAATTCGTGAGAAATTTCCCATGAATTTTGCAACGAATTTTGTGAAATTCGAACAATATGGAGTTTTTTCAATTCGTTGCAAAATTCGTGGGAAATTTGCGATGAAAAATTTTTCATCTCTATTTTCCAACGAATTTTGCAATGAAAAATTTTTCGTAGCAAATTTCTGACGAATTTTGCAATGAAAAATTTTTCATCGCAAATTTCCTACAAATTTTGCGACGAAAAATTTTTCGTTGTTATTTTCCGACAAATTTTGTGACGAATTTTTCTTTTCGTTGGAAAAGTTGTCGCAAATTTGCAACGAAAATTTTTTCATCACAAATTTTCGTGGCAAAAATCCAATTTTTTTGTAGTGTTACTTGTTGAGCTTTGTGCCCGTTCTTCTCCTTCCTCCGCTTGCTTCAATTCCCTCGCCGAAAAAGGTACAACTTTTTCTTTTGTTTTCCGGCCTTAGGGTTTCACTGTCGTTGTTAAGCTTCAACCATTCCTCTCATGGGAATTTGTTTCCTTTTTTCCTGTTGTTAGGAAAACTCAATTCCAGATCGACATATTCAAAACGTATTCGATTAATACGGAAAATGTGCCCGGGGACCATCAACTTGTATCACCGATCATACAGGTATATCACACAACGAACATACCCGGTATTGTCACAGATTAAGTGACACTTTGCGCTTGAGAGTTCTTCGATCATCTTTCGTTCTTGTTTTCGTTCCGAAGGAAAAATAGAGAATATGTTGTCTTCGAAGGAGTGTGTTTGCATATGAAAATCACGTTATGTTTTTCCAAGAGGTGCCTTCTATTATGGTGATAGACAAATAACCACCTCATGGGCCCTTGTGGCACACGAGCCGAGCTTGGCTCATCTTGGGCGGTTCATCCATTATATTTTTCATCTCCCACTTACCCACGATGGGCTAAGCACAACTCTCTTTCTTGCTAAGTTCATATTGACAAATAATTCGTGCGACCAGTATACTATGAGAGCTCGTTATTATACATTTGTTAGGAATATATAACAGCTCAAATTGGGCATTATCTAGAATAGAATTAGTATGCAGTTCCCTAGATCAATCAGTCACATTTTTATCTCTCTTGATCTTTTTTAATATCTCGTATATTGTATTCACAATTATGATTTACTCAAAATCATAATTGGTCGACCTGTAAATACAAATATAGAATGTGACATTATATATTAAATTGATCTTCATCTTTCCTTAAACCTCTCCATTTCGGTCCAACTCGCTTTTCTAGAAATGCCCTGTTAGACTGAATTATCATGATCATTGACAACAACCTAAGATAGCAAATATTGAATAGAAATTTTGAAAATAAGTAAGAGTCGTGATGGTACTTTAATTGAGCAAAAACTATTTTCCTTAAGAGTCTCATACGACCAAAAAAAAATTGAAATCATAATTTTTGTCACCTCTTATCGGTCGCCCTATGCATATGTAATATGAAATACGTATTACAGTATTCTCTCATTTTCCCATAGAGCGTATGTCTTTACTCTCAATACCGTACAGATGATAGTTTAGATATACTCAATGTCTAACTTGAGTTCATAAATCTACTCTATTCATAAGCGTCTATCAAAACTTACATCTGGTATTAAAGACAGGTAAAGTGAAATATGTTTGTCATTTCACTTTCGGACATAATAATTTATATGTCCTCATCTTAACATTCTGTTAAAACAACGTTCATGCTTCAAGCTTAAGCTCTCAATTATCACCTAGATAATAAACTTAAAATTGTCTCATCTCTATTCATCACACAATGAGTAAAGGCGATTACCTGTGTGAGTGGGCTAATATCTCATCTGTTTGACATATTTTTTCAATATAATGCACTCAACATCGACATTCACAAACGTTATACAAACTTATTGGCTTTGATAATAACAAACTTCATTGATATTGAACATTTAGGGAAAATTACAATATTCAGTACATCATATTCTACACAGTCCTAGAGATCTCACATAATCATGAAAAACTTCTCTAGGAATCGACTTCGTCATAGGATCTACTATCATCCTTTGTATAGATATGTACTTTACGTTCACTTCATTTCGTGCAATCATGTCATTGACATAGTTATATTTGATATTTACATGTTTGGTCTTTCCATGGTACTTGAAATCTTTAGTGTACGCTATTGCTGTTTGGCTGTCACAATGGATCAATACTGGGTTTGTAACTTTCTCAGTAACACCTAAGTGATCCAAAAATCTTCCGAGCCAAACAGCTTCTTGTGCCACTGTTGATAGAGTCACGAACTCAGCTTCCATTGTAGATAAGGCCACACACTGTTATTTCTTACTTCTCCAAGATATGGGGCCATTATTCAGTAAGAAAACATATCCAGAAGTAGATTTTCTTTCTTTTAAATCTCCTCCCCAGTCAGCATCGGTATAGCCTTCAAAGTGTAAATGACTTCCTTGATAAGTTAACGCATAGTCGGCACTTCTCTTTAGATATCTCATGATTCTTTTGACGGCGATCCAATGTGATTGACTTGGATTTGATTGATATCTAATTACCATTCCAACTACATAACAAATATCAGGTCTTGTACACATCATAGCGTACATCAAGCTTCCAACAGCACTAGCATATAGAACTTGTTCCATTTGCTCCTTTTCTTGCGAAGTCTTAGGACACATTCTGTCGCTTAATTCTTCGTCCTTTACAATAGGAGTATCTATTGATTTACAGTCTTGCATACGAAATCGTTCAAGGATTTTATTTACATACGTCTCTTGTAAAAGGGATAATAATTTCTTTGATCGATCTCTTGAAATCTTAACTCCAAAAATGTATGCAGCTTCAACCATATCTTTCATTTCAAAATTGGAAGATAACTAATTCTTGACTGTTTTAACAAACTCCATACTACTTCCGGCAATTAGTATATCATCAATATATAATGATAAGATCACAAATTAATATTTGGATCTTTTGATATATACGCAATTGTCTTCACTAATCATAACAAAATCATATGCCATTATGGCATTGTGAAAACGTATATATCATTGTCTTGAAAACTGCTTAAGGTCATATATTGACTTCAATAGTCGACATACTTTGTGCTCCTGGCCTTTTGTAATGAAACCAACAGGTTGCTTTATATAAATTTCTTCCTCTAATTCTCCATTAAGAAATGCAGTCTTTATATCCATTTGATGTAATTCAAGATCTATAATAGCTACTATTGCCAGAATAAGGTGAATAGAGGTAAATCTAATCACAAGAGAAAAAGTTTCTTCAAAGTCAACTCTTTCATGTTGATTATATCCTTTCGCCACAAGGCAAGCCTTATGCCTCTCTATTGAGCCATTGGCCTTATGCTTTATTTTGATAACCCACTTATTCCCAATGACTTTGCGTCTTTTTGGAAGGTCAACCAATTCCCAAACTTGGTTTGATCTTAATGACTCCATTTCTTCTTCCATTTCTTATATCCATTTTTCCTTATCATGGTACTTTAGAGCATCGTTCACATTCTTCAGCTCATCTTCATCTTGTGGGGCAATCATGATAGCTTCTTCTTCAATGTCGAAGCGTCGACGAGGAATCCTATTACGACTTGACTGTTGTATGGAATGCTGTACTCCTAATGATTCACCATGTTTCATTTCGCTCCCACTTGAATTAGATAATGGCGGTGTTGTCTCTTTAAGTGGTTGCAATTGAGACTGAGTTGCATTCAACTCTTCATTTGTCACAATGCTCTCACTAACTTCACTATCACGATCCACAGATTCGTATAGTGAGTAATCTCCACATACTTTGCCCTTTTTAGGAAATTCATTATCTAAGAATATGACATCTCATGATTCAAATTCAGTTATACTTCTGCTTTCTTGCTCACCTGTGAATGCATATCTTTTTTAGTGCTCTGAGTATCTTATAAAAATACTCTTTTTGCCTTTTGGGCCTAATTTTCCATACTTGTGAGAAGACTCACGAGTATAGGTAGTACAACTCCAATGTTTTAGAAAGCTTAAATCAGGCTTTCTGCCTGTCCATAGCTCATATGGAGTAGAAGCAACTGACTTAAAAGGCACACGGTTAAGTATGTAGGCAGTAGTCAACAAAGCATCACCCCAAAAAATGATGGGCAAGTTAGCTTGTGCCATCATTGACCTAACAATTTCCATTAAAGTTCTATTTCTTCTTTCCGCAACACCATTTTGTTGAAGAGTATGTGGAATAATCAGTTGTCTTTTTATTCCCTTTTCATCACATAAATTTCTAAACTGACCAGATAGATATTCTCGACCTCGATCGAATCATAATCTGGTTAAGAGCTTCGAGTGCCTCTTGCTCTTTTAGCACATATTGAATCTTGAGACTCCAAATCTCATAATTGTCGCCATTCAATTTTTCTCCCTTATTAAGTTCAGCCACTATGTTCTTAGTTGCTGAAGCCATCGTATCTGAACATTTCAGACACATACGCACGAATTATTAAAACCTATTTAAATGCTTCATCAGTATCATGATTACATAAATTAATCATATTAATGAATAGTTTTACAAAAAAGTCTTAGAGTCGAAGTTCACTATGTTCCCAATCATTGTCTAAAATTATTAATTTGAAATTATCATTAACATGATCATTTATGTAAAGAAATTAATTCTTCAAAAGTTATACTAACTTTTGAGAACTTTTCACATATGACATAACATATAATATGGAAACATAAAATGAGAAATCACCAAAAACTCATAGCCATATATATTTCATAACATATTCATAAATATTTAAGAAAATGTAATATCAACTTAAAATATGTACAAAATTGATTCCAAATCCTAAAAGAACAATATTAAGTATACCAATCCAATACATAAACAGGAAATGACTCATAAAGTTCTTTAGAAAATTATATTTTCTTCGAAACAAAAATGGAGGCTCCTAAAAAACCCCTAGATCCGAGCCATAGTTTGTCCCGAGACCCATTTATTGCAAGGGTTAACATTTTCCTTGCCGCGATCATTTATGTATTCTTGCAAAAAATTCTCCATAAGTATCTTATAGCTTTGACCTTTTAAGGTTTCTTTAACCTTATCAAGCATTCTTCCCAACTCCTCAGGAAAAGTGCACTTTAGGGCTTCGACGATTACATATTCCGGCATTACAAAACCCTTTCAAATGATATTCTGTATCATTTTATTGACCTTGATGATGTGTGTCATCATATCATCTCAAACGTCCTATCAATAAAGAGTTAGCTTGATTCTTAATTTCTCAAGGCTCTCCTTTTGAGCTGCCGTTCTTGGAATTATCGGAGTGCGTATCCAATGTACCATTGTTCCTGCAACGAATGCAGAACAAAGGGATTACTTATAATTCATGATACATCAAGATAATGAATGCTTATTCATATACATATGGCTTAGCACTTGTATTTCAAAAACTATAAAGAAATACTAAAGAAAATGCCAAAAAATATACCCCTAAGTATGTGTACATAGGGTTTATCATACATTTTCACGTTCATAAGTGCAGTAAACATATTATATGAATATTCCATAATGTAGAGCATTCTGATACGAGCACGTCGATATCAATAACGTCCAAATCGGAGTTCAAATGAGTTTGAATGGGCCGAAAGACCGCAATGGGTCATTCTACCCGATTTGAACCGGTCCGGTTTGACCGGTCTGATTGTTGACCGGTCAATCGGGTTGGGTCGGGTCAATGGTCAACCGAGTTGGGTTGACAGTCAACGGGTCGGGTCTCGGGGCTGCACTCCGATGACGTCAGCGTGACGTCATCATTGGCGGTTGTGGGCTAACCGACGAGCCGTTTCTCATGGCCGCACGTGGCCTCATGCGCCGTTGCGCCCACGGTCCTTGCCGGCGCGTGCGGCATCCTCCGGCGATGCACCGCCCCTTATTTTACTTGTCTTGACGAGTACTTTCTGTTTATGCAATAAATTCAAGTTTTGACGAAAAACAAAAATCGAAACATGCATGAATAGTTTGGCGACGCGAAGAAAATAAACCAAAAACGAGGCCGAAACGAAGAAACATGCAATCTACACTTTAATGTTAGAGACGATACACATGCATGATCGGGAAACAAGTAAATGGGCTCTGATACCAAGGTTAGGAAAACTCAATCTCAGATCGACACATTCGAAATATATTTGAAACGAATTCGATCAATGCGGAAAACGTGCCCGAAGACCATTAACTTGTATCATCGATCGTACATGTATATCACACAACGAACATACACGGTATTGTCACAGATTAAGTGCCACTTTGCGCTTGAGATTTCTTCGATCGTCTTTTGTTCTCGTTTTCGTTCCGAAGGAAAAATAGAGAATACGATGTTTTCGAAGGAGTGTGTTTGCATATGAAAATCACGTTATGTTTTTTCGAGGGGTGCATTCTATTATAGTGATAGACAAATAACCATCACGTGGGCCCTTGTGGCTCACGGGCTAGGCTTGGCCCATCTTGAACGGTTTACCCATTATGTCTTTTAGCTGTTGATTCCGCCGAAGCTTATTCAGTTTACACTCTGAACAAACACATGATAGGTTGCGGAACTCATGGACGTGAGGCCTGTGGTTCAAAAAGCTCGATGCATGAACTTAAATGAAGGGCAAGATGTTCGCAGCTCCACGCAGTTGTGTGATTTGCCCGATAAGATTCTTTGGCACGTCCTAAGTTTCCTCCGGCTGAAAGATGTGGTGAGAACGAGCACGCTGTCGAAAAGGTGGGAGTACTTGTCCAAGAACAATCCTAGGCTCGATAACTCAGAACGCAATTTCCCGGGGCAGACGCACTTTGTGAACTTTGTTGACAGAGCATTGCTGCTCCAGGACTTTCCCCTGAAAAGGTTTTCCATATCCTGCCAAACAGATTTCGACAGATCTTGCATCGATGCTTGGATTACAGCCACCGTGAGGCGCAGAGTTGAGGAGCTCCACGTGCGCAGACACGGAGGATTGCTCGAATACGTGTTGCCCAGTTGTGTCTTCAACTGCGAAACGCTGATCGAGCTCCATCTATTCATGTCGCATGAGCTGAGGCTCCCTGCTTTAGTTTGTCTGAAAAACCTCAAGGTCTTAACTCTTGCGTGGGTCGACTTTGGGGGCGACAGTTCAGCAGAGAAGCTTCTCTCGTGCCCTTCTCTTGAGGAGTTGTCTCTCATCGCCTGCAAGTGGAGGAGACTCAAGGTTCTTCATATCTCTGCTCCCAAGCTTTTGAGGCTGGACATAGTCGAAGATAGCTTCTATAAGAACTTGGAACGCACCTTCTATGTAGGGGTCCATGGAGCTCATATCGAGTCCTTTACTTATAGCGGGCAATTCATCGATCGCTATACGAAATTGAGTTCGTCCTCCCTGGTTGTGGCTCGCATTGATATGTTCATCTGCGAAAGGCCTCATCATCATGTTGCTTACCATGGATATAAGCTCTTAAAGGATCTTTCTTGTGTGAAACGTCTTACTCTACATAACGTGGGTGAGGTACTTATCTTTTTATTATTATACTCTTCAGTGCTTCAGTATTGGCTCATACAATGTATTTGTTACGGCACTATTAACGTATGTCTTTCGGCCTTCTTAGTCAGTTTCTACACGAGAGACCGGATCTTCTCAAGTCTCTCCCGGCCTTCTCTAACCTCACTGAGGTGGCATTGGACGCGTTTAATGGTTTGCCCTTAGAATCTAGATTCCTTGTTGCGATGCTCGGTAAGTGTCCTCGCTTGAGTCATATGAGCTTTACGCGGGTATGTAAATTGTCCTGCTGGTATTGTTTCCAGACGATTGTATTGATGAGATTTGATCAACTAACCCGTGAATGCGATGAATCAGGGCATTCATGCGGAGTCCGAAACGGTGGATGCAATATTCAACCCCACGCCTCGGTGCTTTGTATCGTCACTTAAGGTGATCAAAATCAGTAGATTTCAAGTGGGGGATGAAGCACTCTTAGCTACAAGAAATGTACTGAGGACTGCCGGAGTACTGGAGAAATTATTCATACATCCTCCATGGGGAAAGCAACTCCCGGGGAGCTTGCTGCCGCTTTTGAGGGAGCTTCCTAGGGCTTCAGATCAATGTGAATTCTTTCTAGGCTCGTGATCCTTTTTCCCATGTCTGAGTGCATGCAGAAGTCGAATTTATTTTATTGGTAAGTGACACTAAGATTTATTTACTTGTGATCGCAGTTTCTCTTTTGTCGAGATTTATCTTCATTAGTCTGCTTAACTTTTTTTTATGTTGTTTGCCTTCATTAGCATCATCCTTTTTTAGTAGACTTAAGAACAATGAAATAATCAGTTTCCACTTAAATGATGCCGCCAGCAACATACATCACGTACCTAATGGAAATGTGTCTTATTCTTTCGCTACGAGGACACGAAATCCACGCGGGCCACATAAGAAATCCTCAAGAAAGCACATTTATAGTCAGTTGTAAACAATACTAACAAAACGAGGACGTTCAACAAGCTAGTCAAGGAAAGGAACCTTAGAAAATAAAGGTGTCCAATCCATAATATGGACCTTAAGAGCCAGTGGAATAACACAAAAGCAGTTGTGAAAAAGTCAACACTTGCCCCACGCAACAGCTTTTGAACTTTTTTCATACGTAGGTTTATATATGTATGTAAATATGTACACACATGTATGTTTATATATTTATACATATGTATGTTTATATGTCATTAATTCATGTTGCGGCCCTCCCGAATGGGTGGGTTTGGGTTGGACGTGGGCTGGGTTGGGCGTGAGTCAAGTTGGGTTGGGTTATCTAAATTCTTTAGGGAATAAATGGGTTAATATGAGTTAAATGGTTGGATTTGGGTTAAACCCATTTATTACCCACCTAGTTGTAGTCCCTGCACGCAGCAACTCTCATGAGCTTAGTTCAAATTAAATTCAATTTTTTAAAGAAACTAATTTTCATATATTTAAACTGTTGAAAATCGCAAATTTCTGACTTATGTGCGTACTATCTAATTGAAACTAAACTAATTCTAATACTAAAATGTAACAACCTAATCCAAGCAAATTTTTCTAATCTATTTTCCCTGAATGGAAAAAAAAAAACACCTTCAAAAGTGGGGAAATGAGTAGGAAATCATTTTCCCTTCTCCTTCTTTCACCTTCTAATTTCTAATTATTTTTTCTTTTTATTAAAATTCTAATTTTTAATTATTTATTTCTTCTCGCTTTTTTTCTTCTACTCAGGTCCGGCAATTGACCATTGGCGAGCTCGAGCCTCACCAAAAAGCTTATAAAAAGACATGATCCCATGAAATTGAAAATGGGACATACAGTGCCTTAACCCATTGGGCACGAGGCAGACCTACCCCAAGCTCCAAAACGGTCGTGGGTTTGGTTTTTCCCGAGCTAACTTGGGTACTAGATCAAGCTTTATATGACCATCGAGGTGATTGGCCTAGTGATAAAACCAGATCACGCTATTGGCGACGCCCAACTGCTAGAGGGGACGGAAGGACCCTTGCTAGGCTCAAGCAACGGTAGAAGCAATCCCGGCCTACTAAACCATCCCAAACGCTTTGCACAGAACAGAAAGGAAAATAAAGGGAGACATTCAAGCGAGCACGAGAGTTGCAGGCCCTCTCCAACTATTGGCGAGGCTGGCGAGGGCCGTAGCCTTGCTTGGACTACATGCTCTCTCTCTCTCTTTGCCAAGTCCCGACGAGGGTTTGATCACCCTCGCCAGTGGCTATTATGAGGCGACCCCGCCATCCATCCTCCGTTGGTGAAATAATTTTCTTTTTTCTTTTCTCTTCACTTTCTTTGCAAATAACGTTAATATAATTCGTGTTCAATTTTTTAGCCACATAAGCACTTTGGCCTGATATGTGAAAAATCGATATGGTTCTTAAACGGCCACGTCAGCATTTCATTAATGTTTTTTAATGGTAGGATCAACACAATACACACGCATATATATATATATGTGTGTGTGTGTGTGTGTGTGTATGTATACGTACACACACATTTCGGTAAAATACAGCGGCTCCCACGAGAACCCCCGGCATCGAGAGGGAGGGAGAGCGGTGTCTCTGCTTTGCGCGCTCCATGAACGCATCGTTCGCGAGCAAGCGGCTCTCTCGAGCTCTGCTCGCCGCTGCTGCCTCCTCCGCTCCCCGCTCGTCGGCGGCGGCGACGACCGCCGCATCCTCGCTGTTGCACCCGCCGCCTCTGCCATCTTCCGAGAGCGATGGCGCAGCCAGGCCTCTCTTTCACTCCCCATGGTCCGTCCTCCAGCAACGCGGCGTCAAAGTCCGCGGATCCGACGTAAGTTCCTCTTCACGCGCGCATTGGCGCAGGCTAGCAAGAACTCGGTTTTCAGCAGATAGCTTAACGCGCTCGGCTTGCGTGGTTCCCCCATCTTGCTGGGTTGGCGTCGGAATTCGCGATAGTTTCGGTTCGTTCGATGCGCGAACAGTTTGGCGCAATGGGTTTTTTGTTACTTGAAAGCCCAGCTGAGTTGAGATCTTGTAATGCTCAGGGCGTCTTGATTTCAACTTTTCATTCTTTAAAGTATGAGGTCGTGAGTTGTTGAGATAAGCGGTTGGAGAGCGCGTGTTGTGTTTGATGTTATGCTCCATTCATTGAAGATGCGAATAGGGGTTCCTGGGTAGTTACGTATATGGCCTTGCTGTTATGTGATTATGGGATTATTCCTCTGTGGGTAAATTGTTCTTATTCTCAAGGATTTCTCTGTGCTGGCTGCACTGTGGTCATTGGTCGAATTTCGTACTCCGAACATGCTTACTAACAAGATTAGTGAGTCGACAATCTATTTAAATGGGTTCGTAGGTTTTGCGCAACAGGGTGAGTCCCCAGTCGATGAACTTGACATTTCAGGTCGCGAATTTTGAGATAGTTAGATTTGAGATGCGGCAGGATAAGTTTGGTGTGACTGTGAGAGATTCTTCCAAATAATTGAATAGGGATATCTAACAAACATCAAACAGCATACAGGGTAGCCAGTTTGATGAGTATCAGCTGTTTCATATTTGGACTTGATTGTTAAGTAGTAAATCAGGATTTGCGCATTGAGTGAGCGTATCATGTTGTTCAGTTTGGTATTTTTTGTGCAGTCGCATCTTTATTTATTTCCAATCGCATCTTCAATATTGCAGGTAAGACCTGGCAATGTTGTTGAAAGAAAAGGTTGCATCGTAATTGTACGGACTATTATAGCTTCACTTTTTGTTTTAACTTCAACATACTGATGGACTTCACTCATCTCTGTACATTGATGTGTACTTCAGGTCGTCTCTACGAGGTTGGTTCAGTCTATTCATTTTAAATTTTTCCTGTTAAACATGTCTAAACATGATAACTTCTCTAATATTGTTTGATGCATTTGTTTAGGTTGTGAAAGCTGATCATAACCAACAGGGCCGAGGATCTGCCATGATACAGGTTTTATAACAAATGTCCATGTTTCTGCAACATGCTTTCACAATTTATTTTGGAATATTGTGATGTTTTTCTGGCATCAATTGTTTTACAGTTAGGGTGTGTATGTTTCCCATAGAATCTACAATTTGGAAAATACTTTTCTAATATTGATCACTTGTTTTGCTTATAAAAATTAAGGAATAATATTTTCATCATCAACAAAAATGTTTAACCATAAATTTGTTGTTTATAATGAAAGTTTTTTCCTTTGACTAGTATTTCTAAATGATATAGAAAATTGTTTTTAGGAAAATATATTAACAAATCATTACTTTTTTATGAAACAAACACACGGTTTACATTTGGCCTATGATCTTCCATGGCTATCTCAATCCCTTATGATTTAATTTGTCTTAGTCAACTCATTATTTTATTTCATCTAAGTTTGGTTTAAAATTCTTACCCTGGCTTCTAATATGACATTCTGAGGCATGTTATGTTTACAACATCTTTTCTCTACAACAGAATTTCCAAAGTGAAGTACATGTCTCCTCTTCGTCTAATTTGGAGTAATTCAAAAAATAGCATGTGATTCTTGAATGTCATAAGCTAGAGAAAAGGAGTATGCAAAGTATTCTAGCCTTACCCATTGGTCGAATTTGCTCATTTTATGCCATGGGCTTTGAGTGAGATTGGAACTAGGCTCTGAGCCAAATTGAGGAAAAACTACAACTTCAGGATGTTGACTGTGACCTTTTAAATAGTAAAGGTTGACTGAGGCACTCATAAAAGTATAAAGGGCAATACTTGATTTTCTCAGTTGCTTATTAAGGTTGGTCTACAAGAGGCAAAAATAACTGTTAGTGAAATGTTTGAGATTTTGTTCTCAGAATTTTATCCCAAATTAGTCCTTTGACATTAATTACATGGGGTACATGGAACGTTTGATCAAGTGGCATAGAACCTTACAGGTCAGATTGATGTTATTTGATGCTTGCTAGTGATGTGGGGCCATTCGGTTATTGATTTTGCAATCTTAAAATCCTGATGTTCATTTGAAGTTGCTTAAGTGAATGAGCAAACACGTGTGTATCTTGAGTGGATTTTGGCAGAGAAGGAGAAATTAGCGCATCTACATCTTTTCACCATTGAGCTAGGACAGATCTAGGTTGCAACGAAGAACTTTGTCGTCACACGGCCACTGATCATCGCCTGGAAGAAGACTTGTACTGGATTAATTTGTTTTGCAACAAAAATTTGACATTGTTTGACGTGTCTGTGCCAAAAATGCTGCTGTCACTTGGTGCAAGTTGATTACCCAAAGGGAAAATTAGACAAGGATTACTATAGCTAGCTTCAACTTGGAGAACTTTTAGGTGGGTGTATGTTCATGGATTTAACTTTAAAGGAGACTCTGTCTTTTTTCCTGATGTTTATTTTAAAACCTTATTTCCCTTTTTGTCTGGTGCCCAAGGCTTTCTACTTTTCAATCTTAAACTCTTTATGGTAGGTATTATACTGATCAACCAATGTTGCAATAATCATTGTTGTTTCCGCAATATCTTTAACTGCTTGAATGAAAGTTATGTACTCTTTTCTGTTGCTCTTATGAAGATTCTGAATGCCCGGTCGCAGTATAATGTCTTTATGTTCATTCTCTATTGGTCGCTTTATGTTAATTTCTTCTTTGTTGCTTCTGAGTTTGCACTAAATTAATTGCTTGTCATAGGTGGAGCTCCGTGATGTTGAGAGTGGAAATAAAACGAATGCACGGTTTAATACAGATGAATCTATTGAAAGTACGCATCCGTCTTCCCTTCCTTTCATGCAAATATTAGCCTAACTTAGAGAGATTAGAGAAGTTTATAACATACAAATGTTTGGGTTTTGATGTGGAACTGTCCTCCTCTGACATTGTCAGATCCAGTTGACCATTGCCATATTAAAATTAGAGCAGACACTTCTTTCTACCTTTTTCTGAATTATAATTTAGTCAATAGCAGAGAGCCTTTGTAATTTTTTTTTCCTGTTTATTATTTTAGAAAGCTTAAATTAATATTGTAATTTATTTTTGTTTTTTGGTCGAAATTGTAATTAATTTTAGTCACATCGATTTGTTTTTTAGCCTCAGGTTTGTGGTTTGTGGAGTCTTGAGTGAATTTGGTAGTGCTTTAATAAGGGTGTTCTACTTTAGAAGTTGTGATTAAGAAGCGACCTGTGGGTGCTTTTGCAGCTTATACTTACTACTCTTCTTCATATATGAAAGTTTCTTCAGACCTCAGTGGTTTTAAATCTTAAAAGCCTTTAATAAAAATTTTGTTTTTAGTATTGGACAAACAAATTTAGTCTTGCAAAGTTATATTGTGTGTTCTATTGAACTCCTAATAGATAAGCACCTCACAGCATTACTTGTCAAACACTTTATTAAGCACCTTCAGTGCAGCATTTTTAGGATTTTTCTAACAAAATGCCCTTTACACTAGAGCTACCTTACGAGTATACAACCCTGTAAAGCACAATAACTCCAACACTAAATGTCACGGCAAACCTAAGCAAGCTTTAAATCTACTTAATCACCTAACTTATTCGTCAGCCTTAACTCCGATCTTGCATTTGAAGATGGATTTTATCCCCTGGAGTTGTTCCATTGCTGACAGATTGAGCTATAGGAGGATTCTTTTTAATAGTTAAATCATGAAACTAAATCTATTAGAGTATGTTGCCATCACATATGTCCTAGTTGGGCCGATCACAAATCATTTGAGGCTTGCCTTGTCAGATCACTCCAAATAGAGAGAATGATCAATTATTAATCACCTAAGTCGTTCGTCAGCCTTAGCTCTGAACTTACATTTGAAGATGCATTTGGAACCCTGGAGTTGTTTCATTGTGGAACAGGTTGACCTATATGAGAATTCTTCTCCATAGTTAATCATGTGACTGAATCTCTTTAGAGTATTTTGCCATTGAAGAGTAGACAAGATCACCAAGATTAGTCCTAATTAGGCTGATTGCAAGCCGTTTTAGTCTTACCTTCTCAAGAAACTCCAATATACAAAAAGAGAAGAACGAACTCTTATTGTTCAATGCGTATATAATAAAGTGAAGTAATTTTCTCTCTATCTTTCATCCGATCCAGAAGTATTTGTCAAGGAGAAGTCCTACACATGCATGTGCACGATGGCGGACGAAGTCGCCTTGATAGAGTAAGCTACACCACGCCCCTCCTTTCTTTCTAGTAAAAGCTAGGTCTTCACCTTGTATATGCCACATGTAATTTCGTTTATTATCAGCCCTCAGACATTTGAGCAAGTGGATGTGAAAAGGGATTTGTTTGGAAAAGCTGGTGTTTACCTGAAAGGTACGTAGAATATTACCTTCTGCGTTTGCTTTGAGAATATTGGAAGGAATTAACGGAAAATGATAACATAGGGAATTTATTCCCTTGCGTTCTCAATGAAGTTGGTGGGAAAGAGGAAAAATGGGAGGTAACCAATTCCTCATGGGCCTCGGCCTCCCAAAAATGGGAGGAAATGAGAGGGAAATTCCGCCAACTACCTTTTATGTTGTCTACACATGTGAATTGGTAGAGCCTCTTTTAGTCCATTTTCGTACTTTATTTCCCTCCACTCTTTTCTATTTTAAATACACTCAAACAAGAAGAGGAAATTACCGTTTCTAATTACTTCTTTTTATTCCATGTTACTTAATCTATAATTAAGGTTGGCATGATATGTTTCACTGACAGAGGAAATGAAGGTCATGTTGCGGTTCTTTGACGATATACCGTTGTCAGGATCAGTTCCCAAGCGTGTGATCTGCACTGTTGTGGATACTCCACCTCCATTGAAAGGGGGTTCAGCTACACCTGTGTATGTTCGGTTTAATTGCGCTTTCCTGTCCTTTATATTCCTTGTTGTCATGTATATGCTATATGAACTATGTAACTTGTTTCAGTCTTGGACAAGATTTTTCTCGTGCATATCCTGGAACAACACTACTATATGCATGTATATGCTGCTAGCAGCTTTGAGATTGTTACCTTTTTATGTTGATTACAAAAAAGAAAAAACCCTGACTAGCTTCTATTTAAGAAAGACGACCAGTGGAAAAGAACAGTGCCATGAGTGTGTCAAGTACCGAGGGAAATAGAATGATTATGTTTAATTGTTACATCTAGATATGAAATCTGAGGAAAATTAACAAATCTTTTCAACATCGATGTCTTCCAAGGTTCTCCTTTTTAATTATGCAGTTGTCAAATTTTAGGCCAGTGTTATTTTGATTGGGTTGTGCGGCTTGTGCCATGCATCTCACCGCAAGTTATAATCTTCTCCTTAGGAACATCCTATAAAATGACAGTCATGCTGTTGACTATTTATTTCTTTATTTCGTAATGGTGACTCTTGCTAGCTTTGCTAATGACACGTGGTAGTGCTGAATTGTCAATCTTTCTATCGCGAGAACTATAAAACAATATTGGCAAGTACCAACGTGACCAGCATGCTTCAAGTTTCTATAATTTCAACACTCGTCAGGTGGTTGGTGACTAGGATTTTGCATGGTTCATGCTGATCTATTCTTTCAAGACATTTTGGCGGCATATATTCTTTCCATTGTTGATTTTTTTCCCTGTTAATGATGGATCTGGCTGAGAAGAAAAAAGCTTTCATATGCAGGGAGAAAAGGGTTTTACTGGACAATGGTCTGACAGTGAAAGTGAGTAGGGATGACCTTCATCTTGTATTCTTTTCAATAAATGAGCTACAGAAGATGGTTTTATTTCTAATTTCCTGTAGTTCGTTCATGATGTTAAGTATTCTGTTTTGATGCTTTTAAATTGCCAAATATTCTATCCAATGTGCTAATTATTGCTTGCATTGCAACAAGTTTGTGTGAGTAGTAAATAGACTCAATGCACGTGCACCTGGAAATTTTGACAAACTCTAGATAAGCAATTACCTGAACCGAACTATTACACAGCAGTGCCACAAAAATAAAATACAGATTCTACAAAAGGAAGTTGATGCATACTCATTGGGGATGGCTTCATATATTCATCAAAGTAGTAAGTGCAAGTCTAAACTTCAAAACAAATTTTTCCGGCATTCGAAAGAACAGGGAGCAACCAAAGCAGGGAAATGTGTGGCATGCTGCTGGTAAAAGGTGTCATTGGTTGCAAGTATCCTGTGATGCACATTGATCAAACCGAACATAGTCGGTTCTGTAGGCTCCCTGAATATTACCAAAGCCTTCATATTTCATGAAACTGAGTTTTTCTGAGGCTTCCAGCATCAATTCTTGAGTTAGCCATCATCTGTTCAAGATGTTGTCCATTATCTTCCTGGGAATTTGTTTATGAACGCTGCTGAGGTACTTTAAGAATGCAGAGACTGAGTGCTGTGTACTGGTACAATTTCGTGCACACATTTACAGGTACCAGCTTTCATTGAAAGTGGTGAAGCTATACTTGTCAATACAGAGGACGACTCCTACATGAGCAGGTAAGTCTAGATATACGTTGTTGTAATCTGAAACTTGAAATCAACTTTCACCACTTATGTTTTGCTTGTATTCGAAGCTGCCTCCTGGGTCAAATATATACAACCTCACTGTCGCTAGGAATGTTGATGCATTCTCCGTTTACAGGGCAAAGGAATGATTGCAAGATATTGGAGGTTACGTTCTTGGCTGTCTCCAAATAAGATTAAAGCAAACTCTTTTTGAGATACTGAAAGTTAGAAGGCTGACGAATATGTTCTGAGAAATAACTTCTCTATTGACAAAGCAACGGTTCAGTGTTGATGACGCAGTCTTGTGGATTTAATTGTTTGTTGAATTAACGTGTCGTCATGAAGGTATCCAGTGTTATTCAAGTTTAGGAATGCTGCTTTTTTTGGATGAACTTATGCTTGAAACATTTGTCTGAAGAGCATGAAACATGATCTTTATGAGATCCAAATAGAGAAAAGGTGTGCTACTGCATTACATAAAGTGATCTTTACTGTTTATTATTACTAGTATTTAACACTCAGTGCTTTGAGTGGTTAGCTCCTACTCCTACTCGTTTTCCTTCACTGTCGTAGTAAAGCGTACACACTCTTAACGGCGTACCTTTTGCATAATGGGTAAGCGAGGAAATGGGAACACAGCAGTTTAAGTCATTAGGTGTAGGCGCTTTCCAGGATTTCCCGAGGATCTAAAACTCAAATCCCTTTTGGGGGCCAAATACCTCCGATATCTATCGTAGGTGCCAAAGAAGATTGAGAAGAAGTAAGATCATTAGTAACGTTAATTATATGAGATGTGATAAAAAAAAGAGAGAGAGAGAGAGAGAGAGAGAGAGAAGGAAATATCTATTGAATGATAATATTTACAACTCAGAAAAAAATTTGCAGCAGACTTACAGTTGACGGGAAGAAAATAAGCCTTATTAGTAAATTCTATATGCGGGTCAAATAATGTTTTTAGTGTAGATAATTGTTATGTTTGTAGTGTAGATAACTGTTAGGTCCACGGCCCGCGCCAGTGTAGCAAAGTTTTTACACACCTACCGTTGGATATTTGACATTGTGTACTTGAAAATAATAATACAATCGAATTCTTGCACATATCAATATCCAACAGTAAATGTGTAAACCAATTTTTACATCGGTAATTAACCTAATAAACATCCTTTCGGTATGGGCAATATTCACCTCGGCAGAATGCAAGAAAATTAACGATATAATAAATGCGCCCAATTTATTTACATTTTAACTTCAATTTCTTCTCCACAAAAGTTCCAAATTGATTAGTGGCGACTTCCTGTTATATACCATTTGCATGTTAAAAATCTAAACCCTAAGTCGCGATATGGCAATGGGCTTGGGAAAGCCCGAGTTAAGTTCCAAACCTAGATTTAGCACGTACCGGGCAAGCCCTCCCTTTTTTGCGCATGTTTGATAAAAATCGAGAAGTCAATCGTGACAGATTGGCAACTCCGCTGGGGACTTGCATTTTTTTAAAAAAAGTAGACTTGAACCAAAATTTTTTATCTTATTCAAAATAATTTTTGTTTGGCAGCGAGGACTCCAGGTATGATCCTAACATTAAGGTGTTATTTGTTCTTGCAGGTTCAAATTGATTGATGTTAAATTGTTGTGCAAGCTCTAATGATTTAGCACTACACTGTTGCACACACAACCATATTGCCGGACCTAGGCCGCAATAAAGGATTTTATGATGGTATTAGGAAAGATACGACCTCGAACGCGAGCCCGCGATAAAGAGGTTGCCTTTCTTTTCCCAGAAATTTATTTCTAAAAAAAAATCGTAAAAAATATATTTAGCCGCTATTTGCGTGATTATAAAATATTCCTTTCGATTTAGCCGAGATTAAAAGGACTTGACACCAACGCGAGACTACGACGGTCAAGTACCCTTTTAATTTCATTTTGTTAAACCAGTCTAAATAGAAATCGAACCTCACTCCTCATGTGCATGTCGTTGTGATTGTCATGGTTCAAGGAAAGGTATATATTCTATCCCTTCTTATTTATTATGCAGTCTACTTATTTATTTGATTTTTTATTGTTAGGCCACCCGTTGATTGCATTATATATATGATGGGAAAAGCTGATGTCCAATTTGTCCCCACTCTTAAAAAAGAACTTCTGGCATAGTGGAACCGACTCGATCAGAATGGCCAACAATATGTTAAAGCAAAAATTGGTCGCCTACTTCCACTGCTCAAAATCAACATCCATTCTGGCATGATGCAAGCATTAGCACATTTTTGGTGCTTACAGACATCCACTTTCATATTCGATAAGTTTGAGATGACCCCGACTCTGGAAGAATGTAGTGTTGCTATTGGAAAATCTTTAGGATCTGAGCTCATCATACCGCTTTTGGGCGTGTCTCTCTGCCTGAATTATCCCAATTTTTGCGAACCAAAAGCGAAACCATGAAAAGAGTCGTTAAAGCTCATTGTAATGCATGTCCATAATTTTTCTTGAATAAATGTTTTGAAAGTCAACCCATGAGTCAAAAAGCCAAGATTTTCATCCTTGCTTTTATCGGGTGTGTCATTTTTCCCCATCACAAAAATTCAATAAACCTCTCGATTGCGTATATGGCCAAAAAAATTTACACCGGCTTGAGTTATGTTAATTTGGTTTTGGCAAAAACATTTTTGTTTCTAAACCGTTTTAAACAAAATGATGAGAAAATCATGCAGGCCGCCCCGGAAATTTTGCAAATTTGGTTTTTATCTCATTTGAGAGGATTTGAGCACCTCATGCAGCTTTTTGAAATCGACAACCTCATGTATCCTATACAAAGATTTGAAATCTTAAAAAATAATTCCCCTGATAAGGATTACGCTACCTAGATAAACTTTTTGAAAGACCCCGATCCCAAAGCATTCTTATGGCATACTAAATGTTTCTATGAGGGTCAGGCTCATTATGCCCACAGATTCCACAACCCTGTTCCACTACTCAGTTTATCTAGCGCCACTTCATATTACCCCTACCGAGTAGCTCGCTAGTACAAGGCCCTTTAGGAGATTCTGTCGCCTCTCAAGACAGACTCGTTTCGAGTTCGATTCACCCGCTCGAACTACAACTACGCTAGCAAAATTCGTGCCATGCAGGAGGTGTGAATTGAATGTCATCCTGAGAACATTCTTGTGCCTAAGCTATTGAAAGGGCAGGAAAGGATCCACCATGCCTCTTTGTTCTACATTTTACATCATCAAATCCCGGCAGATCTATAGCCAAAGGTCTCGAATGTAACCAATATGCCCAGTCGCCAAGCACGGATTGATCATCTCTAAAGGACTGTAGGGACAAAGGAAATGCTTATTGCAGAGCTTGTCCATGAAAATAAGTGATTTCGAAAGACTGTAGCTTTCCCATCGTTTATAGAATGAGCATTCGGGAAGGGCGCCCTTTTTGTTAAAAGCCCATGTATTTTTTATTTTCCTAATATTTATGTTTAGGGGTTTTGATTTTCTTCTTTAAAAAAAATGTTTATAAGTTGTACTAATGTTAATATAATTCGAACCACTTCTATTATATAAATAAATTGTTTTGCGCCTTAATGACACCACCATAACCTTCGACCCAGTGGTATCCGGGAATGAGTGAAAACGGTCCGAGGCGACTGAGGTTCGAACCCCAGGGATGCCACCTGTAATGTTAATATTAATAAAAACATTTTTTTCTCATTTTTTTCTTTGCAAATAAAGAAATTATGTAATAATATTATGATTAGGTCATGAAATGATTCTTTATTAAATATTATACTCATTCATTTCAACATTTTCACAGATAGTTACAAAAAATGGCCGAAGAAAATGTCTATCTTGATAATATGGAAAATGAAATGAATATGGTTTTCAATGCGCTTGAAAACCTCACCAAGCAAATAGAATCCATCAATGACAAGCTCACGCCCACGCCTGCAGCAATTGAGGTAATGTTATCACCACCGTCTATTGAAAAAGACAAAACCTCCGCCAGCGACAATAAAATGCCCCTGCTAGAGGACGATCCGCTTCCCCTGGCTGTCAAAAAGGCTAAACCTGAAAGCGCATCAATGACAGAACATGATAAACGCCTTGCAAAGGTCGAGAAGATGCTGAAACAACTACAAGGCCCGCAGCATGCTGTCCCACTTGATCTGTCTATATACAAACAGGTTAAAGTATCAGAAAAGTTGAAGATGGCAGAATTTGAAAAATATGATGGCACCTCATGCCCTAGACACCATTATCATGTGTGGATAACTTAGTACGTGGATAATGAACCCCTCATGATTCAGACATTTCAGGCAAGTCTAACGGGACTAGCTTTAACATGGTATATGTCGAAAGACGTGGACACTTTTAAATCTTGGGATGACACTGCCGATGCATTCATCAAGCAGTATCAGTTCAATCTCAACGTCACCTTTACTCGGGACGATTTGGAACACACTGAAAAAGAGAAGAGTGAATCTTTCAAAGAGTATGCCACAATATGGAAAAATTTAGCCGTCTAGGTTACCCCACAACTCACTGATCATGAACAAGTGAAGTTGTTCATTAAGTCTTTTTCGTATGAATACAGACATTGCCCGGTTGGTGCCACTACTGAATCTCTTAATCGTCTTATTCCTGTGGGCGAACGAATTGAAATAGGATTGTATGACGGATGGTTCACAGACCCCACTTCCACAAGCAAAAGGCTCAACACGAGAAAAGAGAAGAAATCCCTGATGGATGGAAACATCGCGTGCACCCAAACCATTCATCCTCATTGGACAATCCAAGTAAGTAGTGAGCAACAACCGACCTCAAGTCGCCAACTTCCAAAGCAATATAAGAAAAAGCAATTTACTCAATTGCTTGGATCCTTTTCTCAAGTCTTGGCCATACACCGGAAGAAAAACCTGTTTTTTACCGAGCCAAATCGTCCCAACTCAAAAAACTTTTCGAATTACGATCCGTCTAAGAAATGTGATTATCACATGGGCGAGATAGGACATTCGACTGACGACTGCTATACCCTCAAACACTGAATCCAAAACTTGTTTGACACCAAAGCCTTTTCGTTTCAGACATCCAAGCCAAATGTCCAAAACAACCCGCTACCCGAACATGAAAACAGAGTTAATGTCATATCCACTTTCGACGCTTGTCGAATTAAGAGTGAAAGGGTATATATTGTTGACATCTATAACGCCCTAGTGAAAGCTAGGTGTTATCTTACTGGTAAAGTGCTGCCCTTATTCCTAATGAAAGAAAGGATTACCAGCATTGCAAAAGCAAGTTTGATTGTGTATGCCGACAGTATCGGCATAGTGGCCACCATCTCTGAAGTTATTATCGACTGGGACAAAGAACTCTCAGCATTGAATGCCGAAACAAGTGAATCTAGCCCCACACTTGTGAACAAACCTTTGTCTGATAGCCCAGACAAGGAGGAGGAATTGACAATTGAGGTATCCCTAATCGAGGAGCATAGTGATTGAGATACCTCAGCCTTACCAATACGAGAATGACAAGGCAGTCCCATGGTCCTACGAACTTGATGTTGACCTAGTTACCAGGTCTGGACGAACGTATGTCCAAGCTAACGCGCAGCCTCCGAAACCTGTCACTGATGAAGAAGCCAAAGAATTCATAGCCATTATTAAAGCCAGCGAATACAATGTAGTGGATCAGTTACGCAAATTGCCCGCCTAAATTTCTTTATTAGAACTACTCCAAACGTCCATGAAGCATCAGAAATCTCTGATGAAGGTACTCAGTGAAGTAAATGTCCCAGAGACAATTGAGCATGACAAGTTAGAATCATTTGTAGGGTCCATCCTTTTGAAGGATCAGATAACATTCTCGGAAAATGAATTTTCCGCTGAAGGTAGAGGACATACCAAGGGTCTTTACATCTCCGTTAAATGTAGAAACTTCCATGCGACTCGAATTCTAATAGACAACGGGTCAGCTTTGAACATCTGCCCGCTGGCAACCTTGTGCCGTCTCAATGTAGATACTTCCAAACTCCGTACCTCTAAAACATATGTCCGAGCATTTGAGGGGATGAAGAAAGACACCGTGGGTGAGATCGGTCTTGATGTCCAGATTGGCCCAACAATATTCAGTATTCTGTTTCAGGTAATAGACATCCCCACTGCGTTTAGCTTTCTGCTAGGCCGTCCCTGGATTTACTCTGCTGGAGCCATACCTTCAAGCCTTCACTAAAGTGTGAAGTTTGTTGCCTAAGGGAAACTAATTACAGTCCTTAGAGAGGAAGACCATCGAATCTATCAAGAAATTGTCATTCCGTATGTTGAATCAAGTGGTAAGGTGGAATCTAGTTATCAATCCATCGAGCTCGTGTCAACTGTGGATGGATATCGAGGAATTTCCCCCCTCGTCTTTGATATGTCAAAAACTTCAATCATAGTAGGAAAGGTTATGGTCGGAAATAGCTTCACTCCAGGCCAAGGACTCGGCAGAAGAGGCCGGGGCATCCGAGAGCCTATTCGGGCCGCCAAGAATCATCGTACAGCTGGCCTAGGGTATCGCGGAGGAAATCCACAGGTCAACAAGGGGCACATGAAGGGACAAGTTGGTTTGTTACTTTCCCATATCCGGGAGACTTTCCCGCCACCTACTAAATTATTGCAGGATGAAAAAATCTACCTTAACCTCTCAGGACAATTCGGTGAGGGATTTAAGTAGCCTACTGAATGTTCAAATCACCCGAGCTCCTCGACTCTTCCTGTAAATGTTGCTGTTGACCGACATCAGAACCCAAACAAGCTGCCGATTGAAGAAGATTGTGGACGAGAAGAAACGTTGGATAGTGTAGTCACCTTATTTGGCGACATTTTCATAGGCGTCATACACGAAGACTCGACCCCAGAAACTAGTACAAACCCGCCTGAATTGTTTACACATTTGCAGTATTAGTTAGGCGAGCTACAAGATTTGTTCACATCCTTAATGGATATCATTCGCCAAATCTCGGACATGTCATCACCGTTGCCCGATCAGGAACAGGTGACCCAAGTAAATAGTTCGGGAGGAAACCAGCCGTCAGGAGTCCTTCCTGACATGATTTGGCAAGATATCCAACTCTTACAGTGGTAGGGCAATGTATGACGATACTCGCCGATTCCTAAATCCATGGATGTGATATTCCCTATCCTTTTACAGAATAGGCTAACCACATGGAAGCCAAGACACCCTACTCCTAAGTACTTCATTAATTATGACCCCTCCAAATCTTGTGACTATCATTTGGGAGAGATCAAGCACTCGCTGGATGATTGCGATACTCTGAAGAATAGAGTTCAAGACCTACTGGACGCCAATGCATTCACTTTTCGTGCCCCATGGCTGTGTCATGGTGAAGATGATCTCTTGGTGGTACCTAGCATTCGTGCCGCTGCTCCTGAGCTTTCTGATAAAGCACGTAAGGGGAAGGCAATTATGGACACCCTGGGCGAGCTCAGAAGTAAGTTTGACTATTACGTTGACTACCAGATACCATAAAGTTTTTATGAAGACGAGCAAAATAACACTCTTAGCGGATGGAGCGACATGAAAAAGCTGACACCAGTAAAGAGAAGGGCCTGTGAACTGGATTCCTGAAACGATATTTTCGAAGATTTCTTTGTTGGCGCAATAGACGAAGGATTGGTGGAGGAAATGGGCGCAAACCCGCTTGAGTAGAATTCCTCTCCTCTCTTCTGCTTGAATCCCTGGAAAATGGGTTATCCTTGTATTTTGTTTTTTGTCATCATTTAAGTTGAAAGAAATGTCTTTTTGAACTCTCCCTCTTTTGAGATTATAAATCCATGTATTGTAAATAAATAATGTTTTAAGGGTATGAGGTAGCACTCCAAACCGGTCAGCTTTGAAAAGGAAAGTATTCTGAGGCCCGAGCTATCTCATGCTTCCTCGTTCCTAAAATTTTTCGAAAATTAAAGACATTTTACTATTTCTTCAAAAATGTTTTAAGAGGAAAAGGACAATGAAAATCTTTATCCCCCCCATTTGTTTTTCTGATCGATTTACCTTATATTCCAAGCATAATCTTACGACTTGTGAGAGAGCTAGTATGGTCCAGCCCGATGATGTAGACACTGACAGTAGCAATTCTGACGATTTAAGTGATGACCCCACTAAATTCCAAAAAAATTGGGAGTAGTATGAACAATTCAAGCCCCTTACAATTGAAGATACTGTTACCATCAATTTGAGTGGTACTCAAGACCCAAAAGAAGTGAAGATTAGAGCCAACCTTCCCGAAGAGAAAACCATACGTCTAGTTGCTCTTCTCAAGGATTATCAAGACGTCTTCGCATAGTCTTATTCTGATATGCCAGGATTAGACCCTCGGATTGTTGAGCACAATCTGCCTACCAATCCCGACATGCCTCCTAAGAAACAAAGCTTACGAAGGACCAAACCCGAGCTGTCGAAGAAGATCGAAGAAAGAGTGATGAAGCTATTGAAAGTAGGGTTTATCGAGGTTTCACAATACCCTGATTGGGTAGCAAACATCATGCCAGTAAAGAAAAAGGACGGTCGAATTTGAGTTTGTGTTGATCATCGTGACTCGAATAAGGCTAGTCCAAAGGACAACTTTCCGCTCCCCTACATAGATATCCTTGTGGATAGCACTACTGGATTCGAATTATTTTCTTTTATGAATGGATTCTCCGGATCCAATCAAATAAGGATGAATGACGAAGACAAGGAGAAGACGACGTTCATCACTCCATAAGGGACCTTTCACTATAAGGTTATGCCTTTCGGTTTGAAGAATGCCGGGGCAACATACCAACCTGCTATGGTCACTCTCTTTGATAACCTGATGCACAAAGAAATTGAAGTTTATGTTGATGACATGATCACCAAGACTAGATGCGGAGAAGACCACATTGAAGCCTTGAAGAAGCTATTCAGTCAGTTGTGCGAGTTCAAATTACGCCTGAACCCTTCAAAGTGTGTGTTTGGGGAGACCTCTGGTAAGTTACTCGGATTCATCGTGAGCAGCAAGGGGATTGAGGTCGACCCCTCAAAAGTCAAAGCAATATGTGAATTGCGACCTCCGTCCACAGTGAGGGAGGTCAGAAGCCTTTTGGGAAGATTGAATTACATTACTCGGTTCATCTCCCAACTCTCTGAGACTGCATGACCTTTCTTCAAACTTCTCAAGAAAGACGCTCAGATTAATTGAGATGAGAATTGTCGAGAAGTATTTGAAAAGCTGAAGCAGTATTTGATGAATCCCTCGGTACTAGTTCCACCAGTCCCAGGGCATCCTTTAACTCTCTACTTAACGATTTACAGTGAATCGTTAGGAGCCCTGTTAGCCTAAAGCCACCTTGAGGATGGAAAAGAACGAGCCATCTATTATATGAGTAAGAAATTCATCATTTCGGAACAGAATTATTCCGAATCAGAAAAAACACGCGCCGTATTGGTGTGGGTATTGCATAGGCTCTGACAATATACTTTACACCACCAGACGTTCCTCGTAACCGAAAACGACCCTATCCGGTACTTGCTTAACCGACCAGCATTAGTGGGAAAATTAGCCAAATGGCAAATTCTAATTTCAGAATTTGACATCCAAACATCATCACAAAAATCAGTGAAGGGTCGAGTGATCGCTGATATGTTAGCTAAATGCCCCGAGAAAACACATGGGGATGACCTCCCAGATGACCGTATTTTATCAACGAAGGAACACACATGGACCATGTTTTTCGATGGAACAGTAAACCTGTCTGGCTCTGGCACTAGGGCAATCTTAATATCCTAGATGGGTAGCATTATCCTGTAGCCGCGAAATTGGTGTTTCCTTGCACGAACAACATAGCCAAGTATGAAGCATGTATTCTCGGTTTACAAACAACAATTGATATGAAAATGGCCAAATTAAAAGTGTTTGGCTATTCTGTCTTAATCATACTCTAGACTGTGGGTGAATGGAAAACTAGGGATACTAAACCAGTGCCCTATCATGACTATCTGGAAGAATTGGTTTCAGCATTCAACGAGATCTCGTTTGAATACCTATCTAGATCTCATAACTAATTCGCCGATGCACTAGCTACACTATCATCCATGTTACAGGTTACCAATGGTTTGGAAATAGAGCCTCTAAAGATTGAAGTCCTGACCAAACCGACCCATTGCATGACCGTGACCAAGAAACCTGATGGTAAACCATGGTATTACGATATCATAAATTACATCAAGGAACAGCAATTCCCTGAAGGGATTAGCTCTGCAGATAGAAGATACATAATGAAGATGGCAACGAAGTTCTTTATCGATGGTGAGAACTTATATAATATGTCCTATGACTCTATTATGCTAAGATGCATGGATGCGACTGACGCGACACGAATCATACAGGAATTGCATGAAGGAGTATGTAGTCCACACATGAATGGACACATGTTGGCCAAGAAAATAACAAGATTAAGTTATTACTGGCTTTCCTTAAAAGGTGATTGCATCCGACATGTTCGAAATTGTTACCGTTGTCAAATTCACGGAAACAAGATAAGTGGCCCACCAACTGAATTACATCAGTTGTCAGAGTCATGGCCATTTTCAATGTAGGGCATCGATGTAATCGACCCAATTAATTCGAAAGCATCAAATGGATATCGCTTCATCTTGGTTGCAATTGATTATTTTTCCAAGTGGATCGAGGCTGCGTCATATACCAATGTCACTGCTCGGAATGTGATGAAATTCATTAAATGAGATATAATCGCTCGTTATGGCGCCCTTGAAGCCATCGTTACAAATAACGAGACAAATCTGAATAATAAGTTTGTTGATGATTTACTCAATGAATTCAAAATCCATCATCTGAATTCATCTCCTTATCATCCCTAAATGAATAGAGCTATTGAGGCTACCAACAAAACATCAAGAAGATCTTAGCCAAAACTACTGAAAACAATCGAAATTGACACGAAAGATTGCCTTTTGTATTAATGGCATACCGGACATCAATTCAGACATCTACCGAGGCAACCCCTTTTTCCCTGATGTATGATATGGAAGCAATCTTACTTGTTGAGGTAGAAATCCCCTCGCTGCGGGTATTGTCCCAAGTGAAACTGCCTGAGACAGAATGGAAGCAGTAAAGACTGGAGCAACTGAATATGATCGATGAAGAGCAATTGAAGGCTCTTTGTCATGGGCAATGCTATCAACAGAGGGTAGTCAGATCATTCAACTGAATGGTGCACCCAAAACACTTCGAAGCAGGCGACCTTGTACTGAGAAAAGTACTACCACTACCCCCCTGAACTTGGAAGTAAGTTCGTTCCAAACTACAAGAGTCCCTACGTTGTAAAAAAGACACTCCCTAGATAGGCTCTAATTCTAACTGAGATGGATGGATGCCAATTCTCTAATCTTGTCAACTTTAATGCCGTGAAGAAGTACTATTTTTTAAATAATTTCTATGCTCCTATTAATAATAAGGAAATTGATAGAAAAGTTATCGATAAGGGCACTCCTAGTGGCAAGTCTAACTAGAAAAGGATTTCGCACATGACAAATCAACGTCAAGGCCAATCCTAACAACCACGGAAGTCTCGATGGTAGTCATGCCCACATCTATCAAAGACCTTTAAAGAAGAAATTAACTTTATTGCGAAAATCCTCATGCAAGTAATTGCACATGCCCTGTGCATGTCAGAAATTATATGATTTCCGAGAAACTCCCCGATGTACCGGAGCCATATTGACGTAACATGCGCTAACAATAGGACTTTCTAATTGAAAGCACCCCTAATCATAGAGGATTATATTCAAGCTTCAAGACCAACCATGAGAGGAGAAAAGACTTTGCTAACTTTGAAGGCAAAATGGAAGAAGGGTAATTTGTATCGTTCTCAATTTACCCTCAATCATCTCATTGCTAACATAAGCTCATGTTTTCGTCAGAAGGGAATTGTTAACACCCGAAAAAAACTCAAGGAGTTGTCAATTTGATCTCAAATGAAGGGAATTACGAAGGGTAATGTTGTATCGTTTCCAATTTCTATCCCTCAAAGAACTATTCATTAACATGGTCTTTCTTATTACCTTGCAAGTTTGCCTTGCCATTACAACATAGATAAGTATCTCTTTCCTTATAAACTCTTCGTATAAGAGTAGAAAGAAACAAGAAGGAAGAAACATATTAAAACAAATGAATGCTTAACCTTCCCCCAAGTGCATCGCATATTTTTTGGGAAAGAATTTTGCATGATAATTTTACCTGTTTAATTCACCAATTCCCTGTGAAAATCTTGACAATTCGACGAATGGTGTTGAATTGCTCCGATATCTTGAACGAGATGTGTAAGGATGATGAAAGGCAATCCTTAGTCTATACACATTCTCACGTGCCAAACCCTTGCAAGATGAGCGAAAAAGTTTCATTTCTGCAAAGTAAAGGGATTTCTCGCTAAGGTACAGTAACCAAAGTGATAAGAGGTAGTTCATTTCTTTGCCCCATTGATTCTTTGCTTAACAATTTTTGAGCCCATATATTCGGAGATTCCCTTTAAATTACTCCTATCAAGAACCACCCCACATTGGGGCAGCTTAAGATAAATCAGCATCATAGGAAGGATTCAAACTCAGAGGAAACAAGAAAAACATTCCTTCCCTTTGATCACCGCCCTTGTGACTTCGACCTCGTTGCCTTTACGGAGCCGGCGGTCCTCGACAAGGTCCTCCAAGACAAGCACACCATCGATGGCTGAACAGTCGAAGTTAATAGGGCTTTGTCAAGAGAGGAACAGCAAACCAATTAGAACCTATCCAAAATGCTAACATATCATTGATAACAGTGATGTTCTTACCTAAAAACTGAACAAGACAAGAAGGATGAGGAGTTTGTAATATCTAAAATTTTCTATGATCATCAACCATAGCAGCTCGCACAAGATGAAAAAGATGAATAGAAATTTTTTTGCTCTCACTTGCATTAATCTTTGAGTGTTATTTTTACAGATGAACTCTCACGATGATTTCAGTGCCCTAGAATGACAAAGAGCAATTCTTCTTTTATCCTATACACTTATATCCCTTGCTAGCCCAATTAAGCCGGCAACTTAATTTCGTACGAACCCAGTTGGTGATCATCCCCCACACCGGGGCAAAGCAAAAGTCATCATAGTTTGAGTATCATAGTCCAAAGTACCGACTGAAGATGAAGACTCCGAAAGCCTAACACTTTTATTCTGTTCAAACTTGTTTAGGCTAATCCTGACAACACCAAAAGAACAGTAGTGTGCCTGGTAAAAGCAAGGCCAATGCCCATAATAAAAAAAAAAAAAAAGAAGGAGACCAACGCCCATGAATAAAAAACAAAGAAAAAAGAAGAAGAAGAAAAAAAACGATGAAAGAGATTAAGAGAAAGGAATATCTAATTTCTGGGTAACTGCTGTGAAAAATAATGAAGTTTTAGCTGAGGAGATCTCTGAGCGTGATGAAGGTGCTCTCAAATATCTCAAAGTTGTTAAGTGATGTAGAATAGACGACCCCAAAGGGTTTAAACATGAGTTCTTCTTCGATACAAATCCGTACTTTAAGAACTCTGTCTTGATAAAGATTTGTCATGATAGATAAAGACGAATCTATTCCGGAGAAAGCAATTGGGACAGAAATTGAATGGTATCCAGGAAAATGCTTAACACAGAAACTCCTCAAGAAAAAGCTGTTTAGGAAGCCAAGGCACAGGATTACCCAAGAAATTTTCCAAAAAGATCCTGACGATGGAGAAAAAGACTGGTGACAATGCCAAGATAATCACCAATTCTCACCCGTACACATATTTTTTTAGCCCAATGATCATTTCGTTCCCCAACTTGTGAACCAACCCTACGTTACCTCCCCCATGAAGTCTTTTCTGACTAGGGTACTTGAATTAACGTGGAATTTCAAATGTTTATAAATAACGCTCGATAAAGTGCGAACAAGACTACTTCTATCTCGTTTTGCAGGGTTCTTGACTTGTAAACCTGGAGATAGTTGTAGGATATTTTCTTTCATGGCCTTGACTTGGACAATCTCCTTTGTTAAGTCATTGACTAAGCCAGCATTACGACCTCGAAGAAGACCTCTCAGATTGGTAGCATTATACCGCTTGCAAGAAAACTTAGACCCTTGTTGATGTGATAACGGTCAGATTGAGTGTTCTCGATGTTCCCACCTCAATGGATGGGACAAACAACCCTTTTTCAATGAAAGCGAGTGAAAAGTTCTTTCTGACTGAAGGTCTCTCGTTCAGTATCTCGAGAAGTCCACCTTGAAACTGAAAATTATCTTGATTGACCCTCGGTGGATGTTTGATGACGCAAACATAGCAAAATCATCATGGATGAACTTTCTCTAAAATAGCCTAGCTTGTCTATCCTTGTTGAATGCAAGCATGTTTGCGCCAATTGTCTTTGACAGCTCAGAGTTTTAATCCTCAGTGATAGGACATGAAAATTCAGGCGCTGGAGAAGCCCTCATTATCATCCCAAGAGAGATGCCCTGAAAAAAAGGTCGGTTATTCAGCAGATGATACATCAAATCTCTGGGTAAGAAACACTAGGTGTTTCATCATATTTCTTTTCAAACTACCCGAAAGGTAAACCAGGTGTTCCTTTGAAAAAGAAATGCATCTTGACTTGTGGTCAAAATATTTCATATGATATTCTAGAATAGTCTCAGTTGTCTATTTTTTTTATGAATGCGTATGTGTGTACAGGAACGTGCCTAGGTAAAGTACATTATACCATTGCCCGGTTCCAAGATTATGAATTCTTTTCAAACTACCTAGGAGATAAACTAGGTGTTTCTTTGAAAATGAAATGCATCTTGACTTGCGGTCAAAAGATTTCATACAATATTTTAGAATAGCTTTAGTTGTCTATTTCCCCGATGAATGCGTATGTTTTTGTATAAAAAAAAACTTGTCTGATAGGAGACATGTCCTTAAGAGGCAGGAACGTACTCAAGTAAGTATATTCTACCCATGCCCGTTTCCAAAATCTATGTACCTACGATTGTTATGGTATCCTTTGAATATTGAACTGACCTCTCTGTTCACCAACTAAACATTGGATTGACCCCTCTATTCACCATGTACCTATGATTGTTATGATACTCTTTGAACATTGGACTGACCCCTTTGTTCACCAACTGAACATTGGATTGACCCATCTATTCACCATGTACCTATGATGGTTATGGTACCCCTCCTGAGTATGGGATTAATCTCCTCTGCTCACATCAAGTCTTTTCAGGTACTCCTCATAAGATGCAGGTACTCTAGCAAAATGATTTCTCCAATCAAGGCGACCGAAGATAAGTTCGAGTCCTTTGGCAAAGCAAACTCCAATCAAGGTGATTGAAGAAAGGTTCGGGTCCGAGACAAAAGAAATCCAGTCAAGGCGACCGAAGATAAGTTCGGGTCTTGTGCAAGCAATTTCCCCAGTCACAACGATCGAAGAAAGGTTTGGGTCCGAGACAAATGAAATCCAGTCAAAGCGATAGAAGATAAGTTCGGATCTGGTGCAAGCGATTTCCCCAGTCACGACAACCGAAGGTAGGTTTGAGTCCGAGACAAATGAAATCCAGTCAAGGTGCCCGAAGATAAGTTCTAGTCATAAGCAAGCGATTTCCCCAGTCACGGCAATCGAAGAAAGGTTCGGATCCGAAACAAATGAAATCCAATCAAGGCAACAGAAGATAAGTTCAGATCCTGTGCAAGTGATTTCCCTAGTCACAGCGATTGAAGAAAGGTTTGGGTCCGAGACAAATGAAATCCAGTCAAGGCGATCGAAGATAAATTCAGGCCTGTGCAAGCGATTTCCCCAGTCACGGCAACCGAAGGTAGGTTCGGGTCCGAGACAAATGAAATCCAGTCAAGGTAACCAAAGATAAGTTCAGGTCTTAGGCAAGTGATTTCTCCAGTCACAGTGACCGAAGAAAGGTTCGGGTCCGAAACAAATGAAATCCAGTCAAGGTGACCGAAGATAAGTTCGGGTCCTGTGCAAGCGATTTCCCCAGTCACGGCAATCGAAGAAAGGTTCGGATCCGAAACAAATGAAATCCAATCAAAGCAATCGAAGATAAGTTCGGGTCCTGTGCAAACGATTTCCCCAGTCACGGCAACCGAAGATAGGTTCAGGTCTGAGACAAATTAAATGCAGTCAAGACGACCGAAGATAAGTTCGAGTCCTAGGCAAACGATTTTCCTAGTCAATGCGACCGAAAAAAGGTTCGGGTCCGAGACAAATAAAATCCAATCAAGGCGACCGAAGATAAGTTCGGGTCTTGTGCAAGCAATTTCCCTAGTCACGACCGAAGGTAGGTTCGGGTCTGAGACAAATGAAATCCAGTCGATGCGACCGAAAATAAGTTCGTGTCCTAGGCAAGCGATTTTCCCAGTCACGGCAACCGAAGAAAGGTTCGAGTCTAAAACAAATAAAATCCAGTCAAAGCGACCGAAGATAAGTTCGGGTTTTATGCAAGCGATTTCCCCAGTCACGGCAACCGAAGGTAGGTTCGAGTTCGAGACAAATGAAATCCAGTTAAGGCGACCGAAGATAAGTTCGGGTCCTGTGCAAGCGATTTCCCCAGTCACGGCAATCGAAGAAAGGTTCGGGTCTAAAACAAATGAAATCCAATCAAAGTGATCGAAGATAAGTTCGGGTCATGTGCAAGTGATTTCCCCACTCATAGCAACCGAAGGTAGGTTCAAGTCTGAGACAAATGAAATCCAGTTAAGACGATCGAAGATAAGTTCGAGTCCTAGGCAAACGATTTCCCCAGTTAAGGTGACCGAAGAAAGGTTCGGGTCCTTGACAAATGAAATCCAGTCAAGGCGATCGAAGATAGGTTCGGGTCCTAGGCAAGCAATTTCCCCAGTCAAGGCGACCGAAGAAAGGTTTGGGTCCTAGACAAACAATTTCCTCATCGAGGCGATCGAAGATAGGTTCGAGCCCCAGACAAAGGCAATTTCCTCGTCGAGGCGAATGAAGATAGGTTCGAGTCATCGACACATGATACCAACTATTTGGAATTACTCTACCCTTCGGCAAGGTAAGTAGCTCTACGTATGTTTTTATTTGCCTTAGCATGCATTATCTTATCATATCAAAACTGAGACTCATAGTCTCACCAAAAATAATATTCATTGAGCATGCATTGGCCAAATTTATGTGTCATTTTATCTTTGAACGTAACATCTACGAGCTCACCTTCAAAAATGGGCAACTATTGACACATATTTTTAATTTGCCCAAAATTAATTGCGTAAAATTTAAGAATTAAATTTCTTTAATTCCTGAAACAAAAAATATTTCTATTTAAATGCATTGCATATAGAAATTAGGCACATTTGCATTAATATGGCCTATTAAAATGTTTAAAATTTTTCTTTTAAAAAAAAATCCACGTTGGGCCGGGTCAGAGCCGGGCCAACCCGGCCCTTTTTCCTTTTTTTCCTTCCCCCCTGAGCGGGCCCAACCCTTTTCTTTTTCTCTTCCTCCCCCTGCGGGCCCAGCCCGCTCTTTCTTTTTTCTTACCCCCCTCTCCCCCCGCCCCCCCCCCCCATGTGGCTGGGCGTAACCTGGCCCAGCCCTCTTCTTTTCCTTCTTCCCCCCTCGCCACCCTGTCCCTTTCCCTTCCCCTATTCGCCCCTATCCCTGACGTTCGGCGTGACAAACGCCGGAGCAGCTCCGCCCCCATCGCCATCAAGTCAGAGGTCTGCCAAGCAAGCACACCAATAGGACTGGCCATTAGGGCTAGTCCCGTCCTCCTCGAAATCCTGGACTCTCCTTCTCCCCTTTTACCTCTCGGCTTCACAGACGACCCCCCCTGCACCGACCTAAATGGCCGCGAAAGTCGCAAGCCAGAATAGGCCGGTGCAGGTCGTCGTCATACATGACGCAACGAAGCAGAAGGGGCCCGTCGTTGTCGGCCATATAAGCCGGAGAGGGAGACTGAGAGAGGGGTCGACCATTTTGAGAGAGAAACAAAGAAAGAAGAGAAAGAATAGAGAGAGAGAGAGAGAGAGAGAGAGAGAGAGAGAGAGCAAACCGAGAGTCCGCTGGAGGAAGAGGAAGAACCAGCAGCGTCGCCGTCGCCCTCAGAGCCGCCAGAAAGCCACCCAACCGCGCCGTCGACCGGTAAGCCTCCCAACATCCTCATCATCTCTATTTTCCCTTGTTTTTTGGCGTGGTTTGGCCGGAACTCGCGTCGGCCGTTTCGCGTGAATCTCGGCCTATACTGTCGTCCCCCGCCATTCATACGTCATCACTAAAGATAATCCAAGCCATCAGAGCCGACCAGGTCACTGGAACATGTCAATTTCTCTCATTTTTGTCTCTATACACCATATGTTTGACAAAATGCTTCAAAAAGACTGGTTTTGATTTGGTCGCCGACCGGCGAGCAGGCGGTCGGACGGCGACCTAGGCAGGTGGCGAAGCTCGGTGATGGTCCAAGGAGCGGATTTAGGGGTAGCGTCGGTTTGGGTCGACCGACGGAAGACCAATTTTAGCTTTGCCGGCGTCCCCGCATGTCTGTACACGTGGATGCAATCCGACCCGGATTAGCTTATTCAACCCAGGTCAACGCCCTGGATTGGATCCGTTGACCCGGGTCGATTCCAACCGACCCAGGTCAACAACCAGGTTGGATTCGTTGACCCGGGTCAGTTCCAACCTAATCCGGATCAACTGACCCGACCCAAGTCAATACCCCTGGGTTGGATCTGATCGACCCGACCCAGTTTTAATATTGTATTATTAATTTATTTTATTTTAAAAATTTTGTAAAATTTTTTTTTCTTCGCATTTATTTATTTTTTTATAGAATTTGTTTTTATTATTTTCTGAACTATGTGATATATCTGAGTACTGTAATTTATCATTATATATATATATATATATATATATATATTTTTGCATATTGTTTTAATTGCATAAATTGCCGTGTTTAAATTAGACTAGCCTATAGGTTTGTGCGATAATACTTTGTATGTTATCCTTACTACTGTTTTATTATTATCATCATGCATGTTTTTAATTAGACTTTAATTGCATGAGTTATTGCGTTTTAAATATTGGTTGCCCTAGTTATGGCTAGAACCTTATGCTGCATATCTACTATGACTGCTAATCGCTTTTGATTATACACTCGTTTGATTACCTCACATGTTAAGAGAAAAGTCCTAAAATCAATCCAAATTGTCTGACAAATGTTTTCAGAAATGAACAGAATAAAAAGGTACCGAAAGGATATTAGTTATCCAACTAGTGTAACAAAGTCCCCGAACTCATTTAATCTCTAGTTCGTAGGAATAGGGTGATTTTCCCATTACCTTATTTGGGTTTTTAATCGACCTATCACAAATCGATTAATGGCGACTCCCTATTATAAATCATTTGCATATTAAAAATCTAAATCCTAAGTTGCGATATGGTAATGGGCATGGGAGAGCTCGAGTTAAGTTTCGAACCTAAACTTAGCACGTATCAGGCGAGCCTTTCCTTTTTTGTGCATATTCGATAAAAAATCGGGAAGTCGATCACGGCAACGAGCCATGCTGACGAAGACCGCAGCAACTTTTGGTACATTTAAAGAGTCCTGACCTAAAAAGATTAGACTGAAAAGGCCTGAAGACAACGTGGTACTTTCAAGGAAAGCTTACATGACTCCTTATGTTTATGCAATTTTTTTGTTATTCTTCTTAACTTATGATTTAGATTAGGGTGAGGCTATTTCCAATTCCTGCATGACCAAATCCACGTCATTTTCGCTAGGTAGACATAGTCGCCCTTGATGGTTTCTATAATTTAGTTATTTTCCTTTTATGGATTCCCTTTAAATTTAAACTTATTGCTGTGCAGAAAATTGAAAATTAGCCTCTCTTGCGCCATTATTCTTTTCGCAACTTATTTAATTTTTCGTTACTTCTACCTCTAAGGTTCACCCTTTTGTGAAATTGTTATTTGATTAGTTTCGTGAAACAGATCAAGTTTCTTGATTTTCTATATCAAAGAGTTGGTTATGTTTGTTTTCTGCCGTTAGCAAGATACTATTGCACAGAATATGTAAGAGTATTGAAGATACAATAGAAACAATGATGTAGACTAATTTTGCACACTGTGATACCTTGATATTTTTTATAAACACTCCACGGATGATATTAATCTTTGTCAATTCAAAACAAATGAGATTTAATTGCCCTTTCAAAAAAATTATTCTATGCTAAGCTTTGGTTTAATTTAATTTCCTCTTTTAAATTTTCAAATGGGAGGATGTAATTGTGATTTTAATTTGGCAAATCTTTAAAAAAAATGGCTTTTTATGTTTCATTTTTTTCATCCCACGACCCACTTTGGTATGTAACAAATGATTTGTCGGGTTCAAACTTTTAAAAATTAGGCAATTAATCTATAAATTTGCTCCACATGGAAAAGAACTAGATTTTTTGGCAAAAAGAAAATATGCAATTACGGCATCAGGACCCAACAAAAAAATTGCAAAAAAAAAAAAAGAAGAAGGATGATTAGTTATTGAGGCCCAATTGGCTAGGATGGGCCAAATGAGCCATCAGCCATGTTCTACTATTATGTCAATTTGTCCGGTAATGAGAACCAAAGCATGGCTAGGCCCCCTATCAACGACTGAGTTATATTCGAAATGTATAGGCCTAGTCGACGCTCTTCATCAGTGACCCAAACTTTCACAAAATCATCCTTCAACACCGGTCGAGTCGACTCGACTCGGGTCGACTCCGTACCTTGCTTTTCATGGTGTTTTTGAGATCATAATGTCCGTTAATCGGGCCGTCAGGTAGCAATCACTTTCCAATTGCATCGATGAACTCTTCAGTCTTCTTTGCGAATTCCCATCTTCCTCTCTCTTCCGTGTTCTCTCTTTTAAAGACTTCCAAGACACCAGAAGGAGAAGCTCATCCTCCCCTTTCTATTCCTTGCTATTCCATTACAACCACAATCTATCATAATAGAATAACGGCTCTTAGCTCAAAGAAGACCCCGGCAATGCCAATCTCGGATTCAAAACCGACCTCATCAAGAAGGCAGCTTTCCTTGCTACCAGCTAGAAAGCATCGAACAATTCCTGCCCCTCGTTTTAATAACACCAGCCCAACACTTTCTAACTCGTTCTCGTTGATAAGTACGGTTTTGCATCTAATTAAACAATGGAAAAGGACATCCAAGTAGCGGGACAATCCAGAAAACATTTTGCCGGATTGTAGTTAGCATGTTCGATGGGTAATTATGATAATGGCTAGTTAATCAGGGTTCACGAAAGCAACCAAGATTAGCTAGGCTTCCCACTCATTGTCCTTTCTTTATTTGGAAGGTATCTTTTAAGGTGGAGTGGCCAGCTTGGGCAGAAATCCAGGTTTCAGCTCGTGAAAGAATCTCGTTCTTGCCGCATTCTATAACCTTGCAAGACAAATCCTGTGCATCACATGAAATAATTAATGATCTGTCAATGGATTATTGTAAGGATGCAATTGATTTGATATTCGATGAATTAGCACAAAATCGTTTTCTGTCTGCTGTGCATGGGATACCAAATATGAGAAAGGTGTTGCCATTCCATTGCCATATCTCATTTTTCCTGTGGCTGTCAAATCTAAAAGTGGGGTGATCATATCCAAGGCTCTCACTCTACTTCAAATCCTATTTCATTCTGACTTGATTCAACCCTGTCAAATTAGGCAACCTAGCTATTAGGAGACTGAAAAGATCAAAGTACATCTTAATCAGCTATCAAAATTAAAAGTCACCAAATGCATTGTCGTATGAGACTCATGTGCAAATAAAAGCACTATTCTACTGGGTTGAAGAGACCTCTCGCTGTTTCCTTTGAACATAAAGAAGGGCAACAAGGAACGGCCAGTCAAATTATCCCTTTTGACATTGTAATATAGATCTCACACCCACTAGGTTTGAGTTATAACTACTTCGTCTACTCGAAATCCCAAAGGTTTGAGATTGACTAGCCAATCACCACAGTCATACCAATGCATCAAAAGCCAGAAAATCTCTCCAAGATGCACAATAAAGCTAACTGAAAACTAAAAATTTTCTTTGGGCTTAGATAAACGGTGGCTAGTGCCGGCCATTATATTGACAACTATGTGAGTACTCCTAAGTGAGGTGTTTCGTCCATGTGCATTGGGTTGGATCATTATAAATGGTAAAAAAAACATGGAATCTTAAGATTAAGGGGGTGGTGGATGGTATAGTTGTAAAATCTGAGCGAAAAAAAAACACCTCACATCATATAATTAGATAGGCCGAGAAATCGAAATATATTTAATTCGTTACAAATTATTCGTTTTTATAAATAAAATTGATCCAAGTTATATTGGGAGCTCGTGCTTTTGTTGAGTTCATGTTATGATATTCCCTCGTGAGGTACTGGGATGTCAGTTCCATATCTCAACAACTGGTATCCAAATTGAAGGTTATTATGTTGGATTTTCTTCACATTTTCCAAGACTCCCACGTCGAGTAATCATAGTTAGGACATGCTAATTATCCGCCCATATCACGATTATAGCTTAAGATGTTTGTTACACGTGAAGTCTCATGTTGAGAGTAAGAGCGGTTGCACAGGTAATATGTGAGTGAAAACTCGCTCCTAAATGTCATGCTCGGGGTAGTAAAAATGGTTGATATATTTGGAGCCAAATTGAACCGTGCTGGAAATTAGGTTTGTTGGGACTTACAGTAGAAAAGATCACTGAGAGAAAGAGCCTAAGCTTGAATTCATCGTCGTATTGAGTCGGACTCACATTTGCTTGAAACTTAACCAAAAAGTTATGGTGAATTGGGGTACTTTAATTGCCTCGCATCACATAAATTCCTAATATGTGAGTATTGCCTAGAATCCTCATACATAGACCTCAACAGATCTCCCTCTGCATTAGCTCCGTTCCCCTTTAATCCAAGCATTCTTCTGCACTAACCTTATCTCAATTCAAATTCATACCTTGCCCTGCCAAGTTTGGCAAATGTCGATGGGTGAACTAGATATACTCTTCTAACTCCTCCTCAGTTGCCTCGACCTAGCCAAATCTAGTAGGAACACACCATATGCCACATTGATTAGGGAAACTCAATTGCATCCGAAAATTCATATCTTAAGATATAGCACGAAGCCAATGCACATTAGGGAGGCCACCTTTTAACCATTGATTATGATATCACTTGTTAAAAACACACCATATGCCACCTTGATTAGGAAGAGTCATTATGAGATTCCTTCATTGAGATATTCCACCAAATGTCTGTAGACTCTAAGAGGCCATCAACGATACCACTTATCAGGAACACATGCGAGATTCCTTTTTTGATTTCATCAAATGTCAATACATATTTAGAGCAAAACCACCAATTAATCATCGGCTTTGGTATTAGCTATTGGGTAGGTGCAGAAAAACTTGACCTAAGAGGGTCACCAAATGAGAGTCCAAGTCAATAGACCATAAGTATATCCAGTTGGACTTATATTCACTCAACAATTTAAAAGAATGGTTAATACCACAAAAACCTTCAAACCAATACATCTATAACATTTACTTCAAACTAATTTTTTTATCACAAAAAATCTCAAATTTGTGATAAATTTACCTTTTATTAATTTCCGTTAAATTTTACCGTCAAATTGCGAAATTAAATTACACGTGGCAGTTAAAGGGTGTACCAGTTTAGGTTTTTACCCCTCTATTTGTCACAGATTTACTATTTTATGATTTTTCGTGGTATTAATCCAATTTAACGAATGGTAAATTTGTCACAAATGTACCAGTTTAAAGTTTTTTTTGGTTAAAAAGTTAGTTTGAGATAAACTTATCATAGCTGACATTTGTCACAAATGTACCAGATTTTTTGTGATCATAAATATACCAGTTTGAAGTTTTTCGTAATATTAATTTTTAAAATAATATATAATGGCCAAATCAAGATATATTAAGTGCTACCGCTACATCGATTTATTTTGTTTCTTTCATCTCAAGCAAGGTCAAATGCCATCAACTCAAAGCACAATTTGCAGATGTCACGTGCATTTTTTGACTTGCAAAAGATCATTGAAGGCCGCCTTGTAGACTCTGATAATTGAGTGCCAGAGCAAGCCCTACTGCCTCAACCATTGATTGGCACTGGCAGCTTCTGAGGCACATCTCCATTTTCCCTATAACTAGGGGTGACTTGTCCGATTGGCTTGGATATACTTGCTGGGGTTGCTTGTCACCCTTTCAACAGTTTTGTCCTTTGGAAAGAATTTCGAAAGATAAAGTTTTCGATTTAGCTCTTTCCAATACTCCACATATAACGATCAAGACTTAAGCCACAAAGTCCTTCAAATTTCAACTTTCTCTCATCACTTCTGTCATCAATTTAAATTACCAAGCTTGGCCTAGCATCAGTAGAACATCTCTCTCTCTCTCTCTCTCTCTCTCTCACGGGGTCCACCTTCACATGTTCCGAAAGTGGAGCATGTAAATCCAAATGCATGGAGAGAACCTAAACTGCATATGTGCCAAGGGAATAACAACAACTCAAATGGAGGGGCTTCTACTAAGTGACAAAACCCCGCTTATATTTTCCTTGTTTTTCTTTTTCATTCGTTGTACCGACATGGTTGTTTTCCCTTTTGTAATCCGCAATCCAAAGAAGAGAAAATATTCTGTCTTCGTTTTTGTTCTGCTAAAGAACAGCACCGCTTGGATTGTTTATAAACCCAGAGAACAAATGACAATATAATAACACACAGCATGAATTGAGTTGTGACTCCTGTGACCGAGCCACGCCACCACACCCACATATGCACCAGAGAGAGACTATTCATCAATCTATTCTATATCCCCGAGCATAACAGTTATTTTCCAGCAGTATAATTAAGCAAGAATACTCTAGTATTTAACACATTGAACTTTGCATATCTCTCTCTCTCTCTCTCTCTCTCTCTCTCTCATTGCAGACATACACCCATTTTTCTGCCGGTGAAATAATACCGCCTTGAGCATTTTCTCGCTATCTGTATTGAGGGCTTGTGGGGTCATTCGATGCTCGGCAAAACATGTCACTGCACTGTGACCTGCAAATTTACGTCAATGGTCAACAGACATTCTTCCTGAACGAGGTAATCTGAATCGCTCAACCGAAATCCTTCTTCTTCCTTTCCCCTGCCTTTGCTCTCTAGTTCTTGATGGATTTTAACAGGCGCCTCCAATTTCTTTGCAGAAAATCATATCAGCATACTCGGGGTGGTTGAAGAAGATCATCAAGCAAGAGAAGAGGAGGACCCAGATCAAGAATTCCGGAATCGAGATCGACGACTTCCCGGGCGGCTCCAATGGGTTCGAGCTGGTTTTGAGGTTCTGTTACAGCGGCGGCGAGATTGAAATCACGGTCTCCAATGTGTGCCTCCTTCACTGCTGTGCTGTCTTCCTGGGAATGTCCGAAAAGGTCACAGCTTCTAATCTCCTGCAACAGACTGAGAAGTACCTGGAAGACATGTTTTATTGGTCCTGGAATGATGTGGTTGCAAGCCTCAAGAGCTGCGAAACATTCCTCAACTATGCAGACTCGGTAGGCCTGCTCCCGAAGCTCATCTGTGCACTGCTGGCAAAAATCGCTCAGAATTCAGATCTTAACCTAATTAATTCCTCGTCTTCATCGTCATCGTCCCCTGAAATGGCTTCCAGGTTCAGGTTCTCTTCCGCAAACACGACACCCGACTCTAAGAGCCCATTTTCATCGAGCAAAGCTTGGTGGTTCAACGATTTGACCGTCCTGTCTCCGCTGATAATCGAGAAGGTAGTAAAGAGCTTAGGGGCTCATGGGAGCGAAAACAACAGCCTGACCCTCACAAGATTCCTGCTCCATTACCTCAAGACAGTGTCTCAGAGGAAAGGCAACGCGACAGGGTTTTTGGCGAGCACAAAGTCCAACTACATCGGTCTCACGGACACGGCAGTTCACGGGGTCATCCTGGTGGGGAAGACTGCATTTTCTTGCCGGGGCCTACTCAGGGTGCTGAGAATCGTGTCGGGATTCGGAATCAGCAAAGATTGCAGAGTCGGCCTGGAGAAACTAATCGGCGGGATGCTCGATCAGGCAACTCTGGATGACCTCCTGGTCTCTGGCCATGACAGAGGTGTTTATGATGTGAATTTGGTGGTGAGGCTGATTAGGGTGTTTGTTAATGGTGATGGGTGGTCCACACAGAAGATGAAGAAAGTGGCCAGGTTAGTGGATAAGTACTTGGGCGAGATAGCCCCAGATCAAAACCTCAAGATCTCTAAGTTTCTTGGGGTTGCAGAGAGTTTGCCAGACTCTGCAAGAGACTGCTATGATGGGGTCTACAGAGCCATTGATATATTCCTTGAGGTGAACTATCTCATTACCTTGTCTCTCTTTGCTTTTTCTTATCCTTATATTTTCCAGATGACAAAAATAATTGAGAAACATGGGTTGGACATGGATGCTAGCGAGATGAAAGATGATGAGAAAGATAGTAAATAAGACGAGATGCTTTTGCAATAATTGTCTTATCATCCAGTGATGGTTCCTAGCGCCTAAAGTTTCCTTCTTTTTCGGTTCAGTAATTCTAATCCAGGCATGTAAGGCTTCAGTGAGGAATATCTGCATTTTTTTGGTACTTCTGATTCTCTCGGAAGTACCAACTTGCTGAGAAGGCTTTAACACTATCATATTATACTCCGCGAAAATAAAAATTTTAGGGGTTCCACTGCTACAGCATAATTGGCATCTTTTTTCTTGGTTCTACAGCTGACATCTTGTGAAAACTTTATTTCAGAGCAGCATCTGTAATGTAGGGACCAAGACACTTCCATATGAACTTCATGTATGCTGTTTGTTGAGCGTGATTCAAAAGGGTAGGACAGTTTTTCGGTCACTAAAATAACTGCATCATGTCTTATCTGTGATTTGGCCTACAATCTGCTTCTATTAGTTCCTCTCTCTCTCTCTCTCTCTCTCTCTCTCTCTCTCTCTCATGCCTGATGCTCAATTTCATTCATGGACGCTTGACTCGCTGCCGCTAGTTAACAATTTCATGAAATTGTCCTCTACTTGAGAGGACAACCTGCATTCTATTACGGGAAAGTGTTTCAACTTGAGATCTCAATTCGCGCCCACCTTTCATGAGAAATGTGTACTCCCGGGCCCATCATGCTATAGTATGATCATTGATTAGAAAATACAAAACTTGTAGGGCCGACTTGCCCTGAACAGTAGGGAATCATTCACTTGGTCGAATGTCCCATTAAATGCTTATGCTGCATTCAATATTTCCATGAAATGCTCATGTTTGGCAGTTAGATGTTTGAAGCATTGGAGTCACCCAGTAGGCCGATTCAGGAGAATCAATCAGCTAAACCCGTTTTGGCAATGACGTGATATGCAGAGTTAATCTACAAAACAGATCAATCATTTGGAACAACTTCCCTAATCTTTTGGCGGATATTTTGCAGTCGCACCCAAGCCTTTCCTTCGAGGAGCGGTCGAGGCTGTGCAGGTGCCTGAACTACAAGAAACTAAGCCTCGAGGCCTGCAAGGACCTGGCGAAGAACCCCAAAGTCCCGCCAAGAATCGCTGTACAAGCACTCATGTCACAGCAATCCTATGTGCAGCCTGCCGAAGACTTCCTCCCACGAGAAGTCACGAAAGAGAGCCCCGCGATGAACGACGGCCAGATAGTGGTCTACGGCGGGATCGACACCGACAGCATCGAAGAAGAGAATCATGACATGAAAATGAATCTGCAGAGGATGCAGTGGAGGGTGAATGAGTTGGAGAAGGTGTGCAAGCAAATGAAGGGTCATATGTCCAAGATAGTGAGGCACCCAAGCAGCAGGAGGAGTTTGCCCAGACTCTGTTGAGATCAAGGGCCTTGTCTTTTTTTTCAACTTTTTACTTATTGACCTTCAACTTTGCAGATATGTTTTTTTTTTTGGTAAGGAACTTTGCAGATATGTTTGTGGCTTTGATTTTGTAGAAGTTGCATTCCAGTGTGGTTTGAGATGGGAAACACGTAGATCCGAAGATCTATCTGTAAATTAATTAATTACTCGAGGAATTGAGATTTTCGGAGAGCAAACTTGATCCTCAATTGTGGACCATCCCAAATGAAATCAAATCATGGAATTAAAACAAACTATATATTAAAAAAAAGCACTTTTCACGTGCATTCGATATAATTTTTTTGTCTGCATAGCTACAAAAACTATTGGCCGAGAAGTTATTTAAGGGTCTGTGTGCGTCATCAATATTCGATGTCCATGTGACAAGCAATGCCAGCACAAGTTTAGCCTCGTGATTAGCAGCTTCTGTAGCTTAAAAATGTGAACTTTTCTGAGCCACTTAGCAGATGATTTCGTCTTCTATCATCTTTTGTTGCACTAATCTGTACATGCAGTATACTGGCTCTTGATCTTGCTCTCCCATGATTATCTGCCCTCAAATAATAATGCCAACTTGCCATTTATAATAATGTTTTAGGATTGGTCCGTGAGATTATTCCCTGAATAAATTGCTAATCTTTTGCAATCTTATCGAGATCATTCACAAGACTGCTTCTTGAGGAGTCGATCGTTCACAAGATCTCATCACTGTCAATTGCTCAATTCCTCATCTTGAAAATAGTAATTGTGTAAAGATCAATGTCCTGTTTGGATGCAATTTGCCATGTGGAAAGTCTCATGAGTTTCAAGTGTTAAAAGATTGCACAAATATGAAATTGCCCAGAAAAAAAAACCAGACATATAAACTTAAACGAACTCTTTAGGAAGTTAATGACATGTTTTAAAAAGTAGAACTTTTATCTGTACTTCAAAAGTTACCAATAATTTAAGTGATTCACCAATATTTTTCTCCGTAAGTTATCACCTGATTTTCGCTCAGCAAATATTATTTGAGTCATTTACCTACTTCCTTAGATTATTTGGAAAGCACCAAATCATAGTTTACCAACATTTATTTACGGAACCTTACGAATATGTTAAAATTATTGACTTTTATACAAAACTACCAACTGTAATTTGAGTCTTTTACCAACTTATCACCGATTGAGTTACCGACTAATCTAGTTATACGAACTCTTATTTAAGTCAATTATCAACTACTATATGTTGTTTTGAAAATTATTCGAATCATTTACCCTTTTGTATACCTAGAGATTACTGATGTGTTCAAGTAACAAACTCTAATACAAAACTACCAACTCTTATTAATGATTATGGGTGAGCAAGATGGACCGACTAAACCAAAAATCACTTAGATCGAACTGAGCCGATTTCCAGTTCCTAAAAGTGGAATCGGTGTCTAAATAGTCTAATTCCAATTCCAAAGGGGAGAACCGGATCACCTTGACCCCAATTTTTTTTTTTTAATATTTCGTGCACATCTCAATTGACACTTTGACTAGACTTGCAAGTGATCAGTCCTCTAAATGCTCCAAATCCAGCCAACGAAGCCAACTTGCTCTTGCTAACAAATGACAAAAGAAGTGACCCCAGAAATGGGGAGAGACTACAGAGACTGAGGTCGACATTCAAGGTGGGCGACCCAAAACTGGTCGAAATCACATTGATTGGGATCTCATCGTTCAAGATTTCACAGGGAAAAATACCATAAAAATTCTAAACCTTTTGCATTAGTACCAATTTAATCCTAAACCTTTTTTTAGTGTCAATTCAGTTCTAAACCATTTGCATTTGTGTTAATTTAGTCCTAAATATTTTTTTGGTATCAATTCAATCCTAAACCTTTTAAATTGGTGTCAATTCAGTCCTAAACTTTTTTTTTTTGTTTTTGTACCATTTTAGTCCTTCCGGCCAATTTTAATCAAAATTTACCGACGTGGACTCCTGCGGGCCGGCGACCAGTCACCAGCACCAACACGGCACTGACATTGACAACTTAAATAATATTTTTGAATTTTTTTTTCCTTTTTTTTCTTTTTTTTTCACTTTATTTTTGGATTTCTCCTTCCTCTGGCCAATCGCCAGTCCGACGACCAGCCAGAGGCCAGAGGCTGGCGAGCTCAACCTCATCGGCCACTGGCGAGGGCGGCCTCGCCTTGGTCGGGCGAGACTTGACCTCGCCAGATCCGATGAGGTCGAGTCTCGCCCGAACATGGCGAGGCTCGAGCCCTCGCTGAAGTTTGCGGCGAGAGCAAGCCTCACCATGGTTGAGAGAAGCCCGACCTCATTGGATCTGGTGAGGTCTGGTCTCGCTGGTAGTTGGGCGAGGCTCGACCTCATCAGATCCGGCGAGGTTGGGCCTCCCCCGACCATGGCGAGGCTCTCGCCCTTGTTAGAGGCCTCGGCGAGGGCGAGAGCCTCGCCATGGTCGTGGGAGCCCCGACCTCATCGAAACTGGTGAGGTCGAGCCTTGCCCGACCAAGGCGAGGCCGCCCTCGCCAGTGGCCGGCGAGGTCGAGATCGCCGGCCTCTAGCTGGTCGCCAGTCAGAGAAAGGAGAAACCCCAAAAAAATAGTGAAAAAAAAAATAATAATTCAAAAAAATATATTAAAATATTATTTAAGTTATCCACATCGGCGGTGGTAACCGATCACCGGCCGGCAAACGTCCACATCGGCAAATTCCGATCAAAATTGGCCGGAATGACTAAATTGGTACAAATGCAAAAAGTTTAGAACTGAATTAACATAAAAAAAAGTTTTAGGATTAAATTAGCACCAATACAAAAGATTTAAGACTTTGTTGGCACTTTTCCCAGATTTCATATAAATCAAAGAGGTAAGACCCGTGATTTGAAGATCCCACACCAGTCAAAGACATATGACGATAGAAGGTAGCGCTTGCATATGAATACACAGGAGTGGAGACAAAGCGTCTTTCAAGGTGAAACAAAGAGCTATCAAACTCCGTTTGCTTGCATCACCTCCCCCATCATGTCTTACAAAGACGTTCTGAACTCAATGGACCCACGGAACTATTCTCTTGAGTTTTGTTTATGCTCAATAAGCACAGCACGTCGTCACTAGTTAATTATTGGACGATAAAAGATTTATCGATGATGGAGAGCAAGGCATTCTCTCCTTTGAACTCAACCGGTTCCACTAAACCCCGGGAATCAGACCGAGCTAGAACCAATCACCCTTATTAATGATCCGAACAATCAACCAACACTTATTTTCATAACTCAGCAATACCAATGCGTTAAATTTACTAGCTTTTATAATATATGAATATATTCACTTTTATGTGACTAGCATTTATTTGATTGTTTGAAAAGTATTAACACTTACGATAATTTACTAACATGTATTTGCGAAGCTTGCCTATGCATTATAATTACTAATTGTTATGGCAAAATACGAATTCTTTTCAAAATTACCAACAATTCCAACGGTTAGTCAAAGTCTCAATTCCAATAGTTAGTCAAAGTCTATCTGCGAAAGTTAAGTTACCAACTTATACGAAATTATCGGTCCTTGTTTTAGTCAGTTACCTATATTTTTATTGTCTTGAAATCACCAACTATTCCAATAGCTTACTAACATTTGTTCACACAGCTTACAAACACCTTAAAGCCATCAAATGTTATATGAAATTACCAAATCTTTTTTGAGCCCACATACCAACTGTAATTAGATTGTTTCAAAACTGCTAATTTTTGCAATAACTTATAGTCAATTATCGACAAAGCTTATCAACGGTAAAATTACATGAACGGTTGGCATTTTGAAACAATTAAATAAACTGTCAGTAAGTTGACTCATATAAAAGTTGATAAATTTGTTTGAGAGCTAGTAGTAGCCTATTATTTCTTTTTTGATTTCTAAAAATTGTCTGGGGATTTTTGAGTACCCGGCTAATCCCATAATGCGGTAGTCTCTCGTCCCATATATATCAGGTAATTACCGAAGACGCACAGGTCTATGCTCCGTGTGTATGCTCCGGGCAGTAACTAGTAGCTTTGTCACTTGGTAAGTTGTGCAAATAGTTCTTGGTAAAATGGGAAGTATTGTTAGTTTTGAAATAATCAAGTACATGGTAACTGAATTGAATGAGAACTGGGAAGTTGACAAATGAGCTTATCAATGGGATGAATACACCAACTTTTAAGAAATTGTCGACTCTTTTCAAAATTATCAATTATGCCAATAATTTACCATCATTTAATTGTTGAACTCAACTTACCAATTCCTATATGAAAATATCAACTCTTACTTGAGACAATCATCAACATTTATTTGATGAGTTCAATATCAATTGTTTCAACAGTTAACTAACTTTTAATTGCATAACTTACTAACATCTTAAAGCCACCAACTCTCATTTGCCTCCGGTTACCAATTTTTCTTTTTTTAGTAAAAACGAACCAATTGTTATTCGATTGCTTCAAAAAAAAAAAATTACCAACCATTCCAATAATTTATGCTTATTATTTGTGTAACTTGCCAACAAGTTAAAGTAAAGGATAATACCACGAAAAATCTCAAACCGGTACATCTATAATAATTTTATTCCAAACTATTTTTTTTGCCACAAAAAACCCCAAACTAGTACATCTGTAACAATTTTGCCCCGAACTAATTTTTTTATCACAAAAAATCTCAAATTGGTACACATGTGATAATTTTACCCCGAACTAGTTTTTTTACCACCAAAAACCCCAAACTGGTATACATGTGACAAATTGCTAAGTTTGATGACATGTGGTAATTAACGAGTGTACCAGTTTGGGGTTTTACTCATTTGTTTGTAACAAGTTTGCTAATTTGTGATTTTTCGTGATATTAATCCAATTTAACGAACACTAACGGAGGGTAAATTTGTCATAAATATATCAATTAGGGGTTTTTAGTGGTCAAAAAATTAGTTTTTGGTAAAATTATCACAGGTGTACCAGTTTGGGATTTTTCATGGTAAAAAAATTAGTTCGAGGTAAAATTATCACAGATGTATTAGTGTAGGATTTTTTGTGGTCAAAAAAATAGTTTTAGATAAGTTTGTCATAAGTGTACCAGTTTGGAGTTTTTAGTGATCAAAAAATTAATTCGGGAGTAAACTTGTCATAGATGTATAGTTTTGGATTTTTCGTGGTATTAACCCTTAAAGTAACCAACTTTTATACGAAAGTACAACACTTTTTGAAAATGCCTAACCATTCCAATATTTTAGCAACTTTTATTTGCAGCGCCTAAGTTATTAACTCTCATATTAACTCCTATTTGAGTCAGTTACAAATATTTATTTGATAGTTTTCAAATAGCCAACTGAATTTACCAAAATATATTTGCACAGATCACTGAGTTATAAAGCTACCGACTAAAACTTGATCGTTTTAAAAGTACAAACTGTCTCATAACTCACCAACATTTGGTTGGAAGCTTATCAATGGGTTAAAATCACCGACTCTTGTAAGCAATTATCAACTCTTTTTCAAAATTACCGACCATTCTTATAATTTCCCCATGTTTATTTGCGGAGCTTAAATTACCTACTTTTGTATGAATTTGCTAACTTTATTTGAATCAATTACCTACGATTATTTTATTGATTATTACTTATATATGGTAGCATGTGACAATAAATGCTAATAAGTTTTGGAATAGTTAGCAACTTGAAAGGGTTTAATAATGTTAGCACTTTTCTTAGAAGTGCAGGCAAGTAACCAATATGCAATGGGGTTAGGTTTGGTATTTTCTACCATGTGTATTTTTTTTTTAAAAGAAAGTCTTTGTCACTGTTTTGATTATCCGCTGACATTCACTTTTTGTTACTTTTTCACGGATTAGAATAATTGTAGAATACTAAATTTAATTGACTTTTCTAATTAAAGTTAAAGTTAAAGTAAATATGGGACAAAGCAAACGAGACGGTGACGCCTGATTGCCCCATGGGAGTCGGGATGGAGCCCATAAAATCTCCCCAAAATAGAAAACTTATATGTCTGGAGTTACCAAGTGCAGTGGGAACTGAAGTTTTTGTCGCATATAATTTGTCTTCCAGATTAGTTTCTTTGGTTGCCTAGTACTTTCGAGGTTTTCATTTGTCTAGGTACCCCAGTTTTATCGTTTCCATTTGCTCACATACTTTCTTGAACAGAAATACGCTTCAATGAGATTATAGGAACTTCAACAGGCGAAGGCGAAGTCCAACACGGCAGCAGAAACCAACTTCATGTGAGAATAATGAAAAGCAGCGAGGATGATTGATGACAGGAAAAAGTCAAGAGATTCAGCTGACTAAAGTCGATGACCAAAAACTATCATAAACGCAACGGCGAAAAACCGATGAACAGACAGGTAAAAAGTTCGACCCGTGAACGGGACAGTAGAATCAACTGCAAAAGGAAAATGGACACAGAAAGGGCAGAGCTGATCTTAAACAGGTATCGGCTGCACCTTCGCTGGAGTCATTGCAAGAAGAGCGCAATGCACAGGAGCTTCTGAACTTGCCCAAACTGTTTTGAAAATTTTAAATTTCACTGGAGCCATTAACTCAAAGTTTCATTCCAAGTTGTTCGATGCAATCAAGTTCTCCAGACCTAAATGCAGTCGCTGTGAATTGATCGGAAAACAAAAAGAACACAGGAAACAATGGTGAGAATTTAGTATCTTTACATCAATAGACTTACGCCGCCCGTACCGCGAAAAAAAAAAAGTCAAATCAAATTAATGGGTGGAAAAAAGAACATCGGACCCTAAGCCCTCATATGCTCAAATGTTCTTCCCTGGGCAAGCTCTGCACTGTGTCTGACCACCGTCCCGGTGAGTGATCGCTACTGTTGGATGAAACTTGAGCCTCAGCTCTTGCATCTCTAACCATCTTTAGGACCTCTCTCATGGCAGGCCGGTTCTCGGGGACAATGGAGACGCAGGCCATCGCTATGTTCAAAAGAGCCTGAAGTTTTTCTTCAGAGGCCTCATTACTAGAGGCCGGTTCGTCCCCGGACTCCGTTTCCTCCTCACGGACTGAGCGGACCCACCTCGGGATATCCGATCCGTGCTCCTGAACGAGGTCCTGAAACGGGGTTTTCCCCGTGAGGAGCTCCAGGAGGAGGACGCCAAAGCTGTATACATCTGCCGGCTGGGTGATGGGCCTTCGAGGGTCCCGGCACTCGGGGGCCCTGTAGAAGAGGGAAGTGGCGCTCGGTTCTTCGAGCGAGTCTGGGTCCCGGAATGACAAGAGGCCATAATCCGTGAGGCAGGACTCGAAGTCAGGGCCAAGCAGCACATTGGAGGATTTCAAGTTCCCGTGTGTTAGTCCGTGGCTTTGGTGGATGTAGAGCAGTCCGGTCGCCAAGTCCTCGGCTATTTTGAGGCACGAGGTCCAGTGAAGAGGCTTACCACCACCTGAAGTCCTTGATCCTGCAGAGAATAATGAAATTTCAAGCAAATTCAGCGCACAAATATGCTTCATCAATAATCTGTTCTACAAATTCGCATTAGCAGGCGATCAGTGAATCCACACAATATGATTCAGCAACGATCTGCACTGCGCTCAGCAATTTCCCTCTGATATATTGTCCGCAATATAGCAAAAGTTCTAGTTAAATGTGCAAAAGACAAAACTGGTGGTGACAAGTGAGATAACAACGCTATGAGAAATCCAAATCAGTAGCACCCAAGAGCAAGACGAGAGGTTACCAGTAAGAGACAGCAAAACATTCACAGGTCATCTGACAAAAAAGAAAAAAAGCAAAAGCAAAGAGATGCGATCAAGAACCACCAGAGCAAAGACTGATAAGCACAGTGCAGAGTGATGCAGCATGCACACGTCAACGTGAGTGACAGTATGCAATGCAACTGACAAACGAACTCAGAAAGCCACTGAAAACATTAACCAAATGCTCACCGATGATAGCATTGTCACGGTGGATTTAGACATAAACTCATGCTGTTAAAAAGACCCTTTTCTCGCTTTTCCTTATTTTCACTACGCCGGTTCTCGCAATTCAAAAAACATACCAAGACACGGAGGTGACGGGTCGACGCGAGAAAACAAGGTTTGCACGGTGAGACTAGCAAGCGCAATTTCCGCAGTAACCATCCTCTAAAGAAACAATACACAACCTGTAGTTTGCCCTAGCTGCTCTGGATCGTTATGCTCATTGCTCAAAGATCCAAGATGGTTAAACTTTTGCAACTCAAAAAACAGTGGCACGCTCAATAAGATGTGACAATGCGAGTTCTTGAAACAAGGACACAAATCTATCAGACAAAGCCTTCGCTTTGCCGTCGCATCAAACCGGAGGTGAAAGAAGAACCCAACAGTTGAGAAGTCAGCCTCCTCACAAGACAAAGTTGAACAATGGGGATCGTACAAAAGCGGGTTGGCAATTTCGAAGCAAGAAGAAGCTCTTTTAAGAGAACTTAGATTAATACTCTAATAAGAAAAAATAAATAAATAACTTGTTCCTGTTCTCCTTTTTCTTTTTTTTGGGGGTCAAATAAATAATTTGTCCTTTGTTCACCTAACAGACTTTTGAGACCGACCGGTCGATAGTAGAAGATTTCGATTTAAAGAGTCTTTCGGCGAAATTCTTTTCGGCACTTTTACGACGTACATAATTCGATACTTACTTCAAGTGGACCGCGTAAAAATTCTCACAACGCATAAATATTGACACGAAAAACTTGTAACAATGTTTTCTTTATTTTATTTTTGCATGATCTTTTACAAAAGGAGAAAAAATCGGGGAAAAGGAGAAAAGCAAGATTTCATTTTTCAAAGTATTAATTGAACGAGCCTTTTGGGTTTGGTAACTATAGTAGTAGTGTGTTTTCATATGACTATATGAGTAAATTTAAAATATTAAAAAACTCAACCCTGAAAAAAAAAATTATTTAAATTCCAAAACGTCGTTGTGGGGGAGAGAAATTATCACCTAGAACTAGAACGCAAACACGAGTTCCTCATAAGGATCGTCCGCCGTTAGATCCGCGGGTCCCACGCGAGGCCAGCTGGGTCCCGCCGATTCAATCAGTCAGTCTCGAAGTAGTTACTTTGAAATAGCGTCGGTTATTTTTCATAAAAAATAAAAAAATAAAAAAATAATTAATTCGCCAAGATTCACGTGAGGTTTTTTTTTTTTTAATTTTCCAGACGAGCAGCTTTTTTTGAAAGATGCGCAAATCACGAAAATTCATGACCAGCATGATTAAAATCTAGAAACCCTAGACTCCATTTACATTATTTTCCTTTCGCCACATAAGTTTCATCCGGTATTAATCAAAACGCCATGATGATTATATAAGCTAAATTTATTACGATAAATAAATAAACAAGGGCGAGACGATTCGCATTCGCGTCCATTGATTTAATAGACCCCCCCACGAGTGATGCGAGATCAGAATATTTAAAGATCATCGCGTAAGATTAATGCACATAAAGAACAAAATAAAGACGGCAGCCCAAAATCGGGTCCCCTCTATTTTTTTCCTTCTTTTTTTTCCACAGGAAAAAATTAAGATTGGCGAATTAATTAAATCGCGGCGAGAAAATTGAAAGATTTAAGAGCGGTAATAATAATGATGATGATGATAATAAAAATAATAATGGGGAGCCAAAAAGATCAAATGCGATGGACCGACAAGAAGACAGCAACATGGGGGATGTTTACCGTGGATGAGGGTGAAGAGGCTGCCGTTGGGGAAGTAGTCGTAGACCAGCAGCCGCTCCTCCTTGGCCTGGAAGTAGGCCCGGAGCGCGACGACGTTCGGGTGGCGCAGCCTGCCGAGGCCGTCTATCCGCCGCCGGAACTCCTCCATCCTCGGGTACCTCGCGTCCTTGAGCCGCTTCACCGTCACGATGTAGCCCGACTCCATCACCGCCTTGTACGTGCTCCCGAGCGTGCCCCGCCCCAGCGTCTCCGCCGACGCCTTCAGCAGGTCCTCCAGGGTGTAGCCCATCTGCTGGTCCCCGGCCCCGAGGAACACCAGGCTCCCCAGCCCTTCCCCCTCCCACGAGAACCCCCCCGCCGCCGCCGCCGCCGCCGGCTGCTTCTTCCCCGCCCCATTGTTGCCGCCGGCGGACGCTTCCCCTGCCTCCTGGCCTGTCTCGACCCTGCCGCCCTTGGCTCTCGCCTCGCCTATCAATTGACACGAATCAATACAGCTCGGCATGATCGCCATTAGGATAATAAATAATAATAAAAAAATCACAACGTTCGGCAATGATTTGAATCAACGCGAATCGGTAATCTGAGTTTTGACAAGTGAAAACGTGAATTAACCTGGAGGCTTCTTCCTCTGTCCGCGGCTCCTGCAGACCAAGCACAGCAGGAGCAGGCAGATCAACAGAAATGCGAATCCGCCGACCGTTCCCGCGACGATCTTGATGAGCCGCGAGCGATTCGAACGCGATTTCTTCGCGGCCGGGTTCTCGGGGTACGCGGGGCTCAGAGACGGGCCTCCCGACACGGTGCCGTTGCAGGGGTCGCCGAGCGGCGACCCGCAGAGATCGACATTGCCCGCGAAGGACGAGGCATTGAACCTCGACAGCGCGGGGGTCGCCGGGATCTCGCCGGAGAGCAGGTTGTTCGAGACGTTGAGAAACCGGAGGCTGGTCTGGTTCAGCGGGGGGATCCCGCCGGTGAACCCGTTGTCCTGCAAGTAGAAAACGTACAGCCTCCTCAGGTTGAGGACGGACTCGGGTATCTCACCGGAGATGCGGTTCCCGGCGAGGACGAGGATCTTGAGGCGGTGGAGGCCGGTGAGAGAGGAGGGGAAGCCGCCGGAGAGGGCGTTGCCGTTGAGGTAGAGGGACTTGAGGTTGACGAGGCCGGAGAGGTCGGGGACATCGCCGGAGATGGAGTTGTCCTTGAGGCTGAGGACGCGAAGCTGGTCGAGCCGGTTCAGGGTCTTCCCGTCCAACGCGCCGGTCAAGTTCAAGGACTCGAGGACGAGCTTGGTGACGCGGCCGTCCATGCAGTCTCTAACCCCAGGCCAAGAGCAGACGGCGTCCGCGTTCCCTCCTCGCCAGGGCAATGAGTCGAGAGGGTCGACGGCGGACTTGAGAGCGAGCAGAGCCTCGGCGTCGCCTGATCTGGCGGTGGGAACGAGGAACAAGAGCAAGAAGAGGAGAGAGCAGTACCCCGAAACGAAAGACCCCATTTTTGCGAGCCTTTTTCAATGAGCTACAGTTGAGTCAGTGGGGATCGATCTTGAAGAAGAGAGAGAGCGAGGAAAAACTGGGCTTTTCAGATTCATCACTGCGGAGAAGAAGAAGGAGAAGAAGAAGCAGAAGGAGAAGACCAAATGTTTGTCGAAATGTGAAGAGAGCCTTCATCATGATGAGGGGGGAGAGAAGACCCGCCAATTTGGGTCATTTTCAGAGAAGCTTGAGTTCGTGCTTCCTTCTTCTCTCCTTGGACCGGGCTGCTAAACGACAAGGCGTGAAAAGGAAAGGAGCTGATGATGGGGGGCGAGGGGCAATAAAGAAAGTGCATCCCACTCACACTGTAGCCACACCGGCTGCTCTGCTCCTGCTGCTCCTTGCCCACCGCTCGCTCACTCTCGCAGTGGCAGATGGGGAAATGGGGAGAAGAAAATATATTAAACCCTTGAAGTTGCAGTCGCAGAGAGAGCATTTAAGGGGCGAGAGAGAGCTCCAATGGTGGGAATGGAACTGTGAGCTCTCTCCCCTCGCACATTCCATTCAAATGAAGACAGACAGACGGGGTGAGTGGGAGAGAGAGAGAGAGAGTCGTGTGTGTGGCATCGTTTCTCCCAAACTTTTTCTTTAATTGAGGGCATGAACTCACGGATTACTACGGGGGCGGAGGGCGCACAAAAACGGAGACAGAGAGACTTTCTCACGTGAGCTGAGCCGATGATCTCAGAACCCTTTTGTTTTCTCTCCTCCGCGATTTCTTTATTCGCTAACCTGCAGGCATTATTGAAACTAGATAATCCCCCCCGCCCCACCGCACATCTATATAAAAATGCGATCTTTGGTCCCAGTTCACTTAAAGCACTCCGATTTTCACCTTCTTTCTTTTTAGTTCCCAGCTGAAACGGAACTCTTGGGCTGCTGAACAAACGCTTTAGTCGCTCCCTATCATCGATCTTGAAACTTTCAGAAACAGGGATCGAGCAGCCGTGGCTGAAATCAAACGACCCACATGCTCTGCTACCGCAAGCATTGCAACGAGCGAGGAAGGAAGCGCGAGAAGGCTGGCTACTCCACGAAAAAGCCCTTCTTGAATGGCTCTTCAGCGGGGACAATCAGTCCATTAAAGATCTGTTAGAAATGAGACCCAGAGAGAGAGAGAGAGAGAGAGAGAGAGAGGTGTTGGTTGAGGGCCTCCTTTGCTGAGACACCATAAATACAGGGTCGATCAACAAAATGTTGGGTCAAGACAAGATCGGTGTGGGGTGCTTTGGGTCCCGAAACTTACATACATCGACTGAGAGACAGAGAGAGAGAGAGAGAGAGAGAGAGAGGACATGAAACGCTGAAAAGAACGTCTCTTATTGCAGCTGCGGGTGTGTTTCTGAATTCTCTGATACCTCAAGCGCTCCCTGCACTCTGGCCATTTTATTGCTGCGATCAAGACACGGTCCGATTCGTGGCAAAGGTCTAGACGGGATCCAGGTCCCCGGCCGTTCGATTCCATAAGCGACCCGTGTAATTGACCTTTGCTTACGATTTAACGAGTATATGAGTTTATGGATTGGACACAAGACACAGATTCGATGTTTCAAACTATCGAGCATGCCAATAGCAATGCGGCGCTACTGGTAAAGGGTTTGGGAGCGAGGCAAGAGAGTATTAGGTTCAAGATTTGATCCCCGCGAGCAACGCACACACGTATATATGTATGGAAGAGAGGAGATGCGTATCGAATGAGATTGGGGTGTATAGTTAGGGGGGTACTAGGAAAATCGCCTTAAACTTCCATTGAATTTTCTAATCTAACGTGTTTGTTTACTTATTTTTTGAAATAAGACTATTGATACACAAATTGGTTCAATCGTTGGTATCTGAATCTTTTGACTCGAATCCGACTAACACACATGGATAGCACTTTGGAGCATTTAAGTTTCTTTCACCTAGATTGGCCCTTTGATCGTTGAAACCGGTTGGAGAAACGAAGATCACAATTAACTGAGGAACTTGAAGTGAATAATGTGAGCGTAGAATTGTACTTGAACTTTTAGAATTGATAATCAGAGATAAGCTTACCTTCTTGATAGAAGATTCACCATATTGGTCTTAAAGGTGTGCTAACCTTCGAGACATTAGTCCTAAATTGATTTTGATTATGCGTAAGTCAATACAGTTCTAAACTTTTTAATTTCGTCAATTTATTAGTCTAGTTATCGCCGGCCATCCTACATAATGCATCGTCACGTTAAAAATTTTCGGCGAAAATTAATTTGAATGATTATATTAGAATTTCGCGCAAAAATCCAAACAAAGTTAATCATTTTAAAAGGTTTTAGACAGAAGTGACGTGTATACGCAGTAAAGTCATAATTGATTGAACGGTATTCCCGTCAACCTCCCGAGGATCAAGTGATACCTGCACACATGGATAGCACTTTAGGGTATTTTATTTAGTTAAATGAAACTCGTCATTGTCAAACATCATTGTCAAACATCAACTTTCTAGTGTCATGTTGGATTTTTTGTTGCCTTACATTTCTATAACTATATAATAGTTCATTTTTCATTAGCAAATGAATATATATAGAGAGAGAGAGAGTAAAGAACATTACCTGAATTAGGAAGAATCACATAATAGTTCCAAGATTAATGTGAGTGGTAATACTAGGACCCGTGTTGGCGCTATTAGAAAAGTAGCTTGTCCTAAGTAAGATGATGACTGGGGCTCTCACCCTAGCATGTGAGAAGCCTAGTTCGTACTAATAAAGTTCGCATGAAAGAGTTCGCACTAGCCCTAGCCAAAAGGGCGGGAACGGTTAGTGGCATTTGAATGTTCTAAGCAAGAGCGGGACAATCAATAAGGAGTGCTCGTAAAGTGAGATGGTTATTATTACTAGAGAAAGCACAAACGATTGGAGAAAACGTGGACTGTAACGTCTTTGATTTAACTCACTCAAGATATTGTTCGCTTTTTGAGCCTTTGGCCTGTCGTATATTGAACCTTCCAGAGCCACCATACGGTGCACAGGTGGGCATTTTTCTAAGAGGTCATCCATATCGGTAGTACTCTCATTCAAGCACGTTTAACTTTGGAATTCCAAAACTAAAGCATTGCCGTTATGTCAAAAAGGACCTCCGTGAGTTATCCCAAGCATGCTCTCATCATGTTTGGTACGCAATTTGGTTCATTTCTGCTCTTTTTTGCCGTCCTAAAAACCTGCCAAGCAGCCGCTCAATGTCCGAACTCTCTGGCATCGGTGGCCACTCCCCGCTCTTATTGGACCAGATCGTTACATGGGTTTGACTCCATGGAGGGTAGACCTCCACGAGAGCTCAGGATCTATAAACAGAAGAATCAAAGGAAGAAGGAGCACATACGCAGTGAGATGGTTACGTCGTACCACTTTAGGGTCAATCTCACACTTTAATTTCCTTTCAAATTCTATCATCGCACGTTGATTATCTCTTTTAATCTCCGGTCTCGCGCTTTAGATTCCCCTTAAGACTTCTAGCCTTTCCCGACTCAATTTTCGCGCGCTCCATCTTCTCCTTCTTCTTTTTTGTCGATTTTCCACCTCTTGTCATGACGTGTGGCCGTGATATTGGATTGTATTATCAACGAACGTGTCCTCTCCCCTCTTTTACTTTTTTATTTTTCCATTAAACTAGAGATTATTCGTGAACCTGTGCCGTACTTACACGTGGCGAAAAGTTGAGGTGGAAGTCACGCTTCCTCTGCCGATGGTCATCATCCCAGCGACCGATGCCAGCTGTACTTGCCGAGGTGGGCCTGGGAACAGAACAGCATTTGCTTGCCTTATGCATATGCATGTGCATCAGAAGACTCGAGTTCAGTTCGGACATGTTTTCAAGGTACCGCCGGTTGTTTTGAATCTTTTCCTCTTCTCACCAACAAAATCTTGCACTCTATTCTTCTTCTTTTCTTCTTCCTCTTCCTTCTTAATTTCGCTCGGGGCCGAAAATCTAGTGCCTTAGATCCCATTTCTGTCCTGTACAAACACATGTGCGTGGCTTTCAAATGTCTCGGGATAGTTTAACACGGCGCGAGACTTGTCTGAACACGCGGGACTTAAAATGTGAGTAACCTAGGATCGGAAATATGTGCGCAGCACCTGACGTCTCCATCCTAACTTTGACATCTTAGCGACTCGCACCCCGCACAATCTTTCGAGGTGATGTGTTGTGATTTGTTGGGCGAAAGGGGGGTGTCGCTAGCCCCCGTACTCGTGTATCATCGACACCCAATGAATTTTTGGATGTACGTCACTTGATCGTCCAGCACTCAACTAAAACAGGCTCTCTCATCTCTTTATCTCTATAAGCCTCTACTCGCTGTCAATGGGGCCTCCACCACCACCTCGGACAAAAGGGCGATGATATGGCTAGCTGGTGCGCTAGAGGACGACCGCCACATCGCCCGGTCCCTTTCCTCCCCCCTCGATTTTGTACACCTTTGAAATTGTGATTTTAGTCTTCTTTTATAGAAGCCTCAAATCTAAGAGTCACCATCGCATCTCATCAATGGTTGCAATGTGTGTATGTATGCATTGCTATGTGCACCCGTGCTCACACATGGTGTGTTGGACAAGCACAAGCGTAGAAATAGGTTCCCTCTTTCGTGATTTGTATGTTTGACAATACACATAAAAAAAAACACAACACCTAAAGACACAGGTGAAGCGGCTTTTTGTTGTCTGTCGTGAGGTATTTCAGCAATTGATATTTTACTGAACATCGTGCGAAAGTTACAACACCGTTTTGAGAAGCTTTTTTCATTGTGATTATGTTTTGAGAAGCTTTTTTCATTGTGATTATGGCTTGGGGTATCACATCTTCTTTTTGTGTATGTGATTCATTACGTAGCTTGCACCCTTGGCGTGTGATCAACGTCAATGCAGGGGGCCCTTCCTACTTCAACTGCAATGATTAGAAAACAGTGGTTTCCTTTATTTCTTTTTATTTTCTCCTGAAGAAAAATATTTATAAGATGAACATCAAATTGGAAGTTTCGTCTCTAAAATTTTGTACTTCCAAGCAATATGAAAAGAATAAAAAATGCTTTATTGATTTTCTAATGGTTCTAGAAAATCAATTCTCTTTTCCTCAAACATTAGATACTAGAATCAAATGCAAGGGGCCAGCTATAGTTTATTCGTCAATACATACCTTTTGTATGGTGATTTATTTCAAAAGTAGAAAAGATGACTCGCAAAATACATGATGAGCTCGAAATAACTGGACTATGGAACATTAGGAGATATGGAAATAAAATGACCATAAGTGAAAATAATGTATTCTACTTGCGCGACTTATAATGCACTTTTATTTAAGGAATGTTGAGATTGGTAATTTTTATTTAATCTTAAATATTAGTTGCAATCACCATGTCGACATTGCAAATTCGTTTTATAAATGACTGATCATGCATACTTAATGAAAATTTGTTCTCATGCTGCATATATTTTAAATACTACCATAAGGTTAAACAAAAGAGTAATTGCGCATCAAGGTGGAGAATAGAAAAATAAAGCCAAGTGTGGATCGAGGGAAAGTTTGCCTATGAAGAAATTCTAGACCACCCGCATTATCCCTTTACTATTTGATTTTTTTTTTGTAGTTCTATTGATTTGAGTTCATTTGGAAAATAAGAACCTATAGAGATATTAGAAGTCCTCCAATAAACATCATCTTGTACTCATCTTGACCATTTCATCTCATTACTAATCATCATCCGATCGCATTAATATTGAGAAAATAATACTAGAAGTGTCACAATTTTTGTACAGCATTCATTTTAGTACCAAAATTTTCTGAACAAATGCTTCAGTCGATCACTTTAGTGCCATGACCGATTTAGGCTGCCCAATTAGCTGACATAGCTATATTTCAATACTTTCCAAATGATATGGCTCGTCAGCAAAGTGAAGAATATTGAGGCAAAATTAAAGTCATGCATACTGTTTTGGATGGATTGAATCAGTCTTTTTCTACCGTGTTTGCCTACTCTGAAAAGCCGTCGAGGCAGGAATTCAGAATCTAAAGAATCAACACGACTTGGGGACTTACTGAATCGTCGTGACAAGCCTACAAAGATTGAATGGAAATGCCCATCGCTTCTTTCGACGCTAATGACTACAGAGCTCGTCTGCTGTTCGTTCGTGGATGGCCAAATCTGTATAGAAGCTTACGGGTGTTCTAGCTTTAGCCATGGTTTGGGCAAAGAAAATGAGAGGTTGAAGAAGAACAGAGAAAAGAATTGCAATAAAATTTTGGGAAGAGAGAGAGAGAGAGAGAGAGAGAGAGAGAGTCAGTTTCTTTATTCGACAGATGTGGTGACTGTGGAGCTCTGTCTCTTTCTCAGGAAGCCATTCATTGGAGTGGCCACACCCCTTTGTTGGAGCTCGAGGGTGTACTAGCGTTTGCCATTGCTATGGTGAAAGAAACAGGAGGTAGAAAAGGATCAGAGAAAAGAAACAAGAGAAAATCTTCGGAAGAGGGAAAGCAACAATTTCTTCAAATGTCGTTTTGGACTCCCAATTGCCACATCATTTTGTACATTTTCCACTCTGGACTTGAATTTTTTTTTTTTAAAAAAAAAGCCACTTGAAACTTAAAAATTCATTAAAGAGGCCGCTTAGGACTTTTGCTAGAATATGTCGCCGACAACACTTGAATAATCGTTTTTCGATATAGCATTAAAGTGATAGCTCGAAAAGTTTTAGCACTGAAATGAACTATCTTCCTTTTAATGCATGTATAATTGTCTCGTGCATTAACCTGGCGTACAAGGGAAATGGAATAATGCCGTAGTAAAAAATCAAATAATTTGTCTAGTTAGAGACCAAAACAAAGTGTACACAGGTCAACTACACAGTCTGTACTTCTCATCATTTCATCTTTTATACTTAATCTAAACAAACCAAGTTAACAAGGACAATAAACAAAGTCGCACACTTAAAGGGAAATATCTGTTTGCAAATTTCTAGTGGCGTGAGCGATGTCATCAGAGAGCAAGTATGACTTTCCTGTATAAGACCATAGACTTTGGGAATAATCTTCAATGGTTTTCTTATTATTATTATTATTTTTAATCTCTTTTTGAGTGGTTGATGAGACTTCGCAACACACCCAGATCAAACAAATTATAGAAAATAGGTGAATTTAGGTCAAAATGTTGGGAAGTGTAGACCCGCTCGGCCCTGTCCCGGAAAGACACAGACAGTATTTAGGTGGAATGTCAGAAACTCTCAAGGCCAATTATATGATACCAAATCTTCTGAAAAGTATCTTTGAGTGGACCCTCGTCTAATTCAAACCCCCCTCCCCTTTTCTTCAATTTTATATGAGATTGTTTATGGGGAAATGTATTAGTCAGTCAATTAACAACACTCCCCAATTTCCCAAAAAAATTCATGACATTTCATTTGGAAATTGGAAATTTTCTCTATTAGACATGCTTAAGAGTACCAGTCCACATGAACCCCTTTTGGTTCATCAAGCAATTGGTACATACTCAATCGGTTAGATTAGATTACAAAACATGGGTGTCGTGGGAAATAATGCAGCAAGCAAGGGTGGTTGAGCGGTCTAACGAAGGACTAACGTGGATTAAGATTTGGGGTCCAATTGGAGTGCAATGCTTGTCTTTGATCGGTCTTGTTAAAAAAAACTTTTTGAGCATGTATGGTCATAGCTATCTTTCGTAGTCACCTAAGGTTGGGCAAAGCATTGTTTTGTCGGTGGCACGTTATGGCAATCAAGAAAATTTCAAATAACAACCCGAATAGGTACTGTTTTTCTCAAAAGAGTTTTCAAAACAAGCCTCGTCTCAAATAAAGTCATGAAATGACCAGCTTAATTTCAAATAAAAACTGGAACTCACAAGCCTTATGGTGGTGAAATATTGAATACACCCTAGCACAATCATCTTTTCGTTAATTCAAAACGTTGAAACATCCGATTACCTACCAAAGGCTAAGTCCGTTTATTGTGATTGTGATGCAAGTTACTGTTGTTGTGAAAGTGTCATTAGTCATCTCAGTTTACGTGTTGACTAACTAAAGATTTCAGTAGGCGTACGAAAGAGCTTGATTTTTTTTTTCACTTTTATCTAAACCTAATAAAAGACCCATGTGGCCTAAATACGTTTGCTATTTCTAAAATTTAATTTTGTCCACCATGTCAAACGCATCACGAGATTAAGACTAACATTTATTACCACTCGTGTTAACTGCGTTGGTTCGTGAATTACCATCTTAATTTAAGCATTCAACAATTAAAACTAAACATTAAAATAGAAACTTTTATTTGTTTTCTTAAGGGAGTGTACATAGAATGCAAACCTGAGCTTTTCACTCACGGTTTACCTAAGAAGCCCTTTGATTTACAGATATTAGCATGTCACCTCCGATTAGTCATAGCAAAGACAATTGCAACAATGAGATCACCATGTAGAACAATCCATTCTTGCTTGGAATAAAAAGAGTAAAAGGTTTGGATCATTTGAAGAAGCAATTGACTTCACATCCTGTAAGGGATAAATAAAAAATCAAGAGAAATCAGAAATTTTATTGCTACCACACTTTTCAGATGTCTGGAGTTCCTGATCTACCATACCCATTAGAAGCAAAAGGAAGCAATGGAGGACATGTACGATACGAATAGCCCGAGTTAGCTTCCTTGTTGCGAATGGCAACGAGCTGCAGCCTTCTTCAATGCCTTGAGTCTGTTGAGTTCCATGCGAGTTTTTTGCTCATCCGAGATCTGGCTTTTGGTTGATTTGCTAGTTACAGTATTTGAGACTTGATTCTGTGATTCATTTACTGAACCCAAGACATCATGCCTTTGTGAGCTCCGAGGTGGATCCTGCAGAAACCACAAAAAAAGAGGGGGGAAAACCTCTAAGTTCTAAGCATACGCATCATGCATATAACCCGAGTTCATCACACCTCAGGCAACAATGTCCCGGAGGTGATGACGATATTTGACAAAGGAGCAGTAATACTGCCTAGATTCGGCAAATTTATATTAATGCAGACAAACCCACTGCATCCAATAAGAATGGAGACCATTAAGCTTGCGTTTGGTTGGCTACATATGAAATTTGAAAGAAAAAGATTTGCCATATCATGTCTTCGGTCAATTTACTGGATTGACATGGGAGGAAAGGATTTATGGAGAGAGGGATTGCCTTATTCTAAGCTGAAGGGATGATGAGAAAGAGAGAATCCAAACGAGGAGAGGATGAGGGTAAATAAGACATACAGATTGAACAAAGATATGCAAGACCTCAACTCCAGTTTGTTCCTTATTGAACCTGATCACGTGATGGTGAGGCCTCACATAGATCTAACCAAATGTAAGTCAGCTCTTCAAGCTGCAGCATGAAATGTACCATGGCTAACAAAAGCTATGGTCTAGCAAAGAAGTTATTTTGCACACAAGATATCGAAAGTCGCTAAGGTGGAAGACAATTTTCTTTCATTTTTTTTTTCCTTGGGATCCTGGAGAGGCACTGGGTGCTCGGTTTTGAAGATGAAAAGGCAGGACTCATTCCGGATATAATAAAACTCCAGTCAACTCAGCTGAGTTTATGTACAGGTGTGTGTGTGGATGTACACTTTAGGACTTTGCAGTACTCTCCACAATTGTTGGAGATGATTATGAAGTGGAGAGGATGGAAATGCATGGCAAAAAAGAAAAAATAAATCTTGGTTTTTTAACCACAGTTGTTAGCACCAATAAGACTTAAATATCTGGGGAAATTTCCACAAATTTGAGATAGGAATAACAGACGTCTACGTGATAGACTGACCATTATACCACAGAACCCGGACAAACCAGCTTTTGTCAATATATTTGGTAAATTCTGTCACAAACATAATGTAAAACAAGTCAACCTGGCATGGATCCTCTACTTTTGATACATACTAAAATCTACAGCTACCACCAAAACATTTTGAATCCTTTAACTGCAACAGCATGAAATTGTGGGAAAACATGAGTACATATAGAGAGTGAACACTTACTTCAGTAGCTTTCTCATAGATCTCATGAAGTAAGTCTTGTGGTAAGTCATCAGCATTGGTGTTATTTGATAATTCTCTCACATGTTGTCTTGGTTCCTCAGTATCCATGGGTTCGAAAGGTGTTGAAAGTCCTACGAAACAGTAGTATAGGATTAGGGGCGACCAAAACATGCTGCTTTCAGATACATATCTTGTTGCAGAAAGGAAGTTAGAGGTTAGCTTTCAGAATTAGTCCAATGCTCAGTACAGATCCTGACAGCTCAATTGAAGCTCCAGAAAAATGACAACACAGAATTGATCCTCTTCAGTGACTATTAAAAACCTGCTTTTCACACCACCAGAACCTGTGCTGCCAGCCTAAAGCTAACACTGACCAATCTTCATATTAGTACATAGAATTTTAAAGATAGCATTATCTGATCGGACCAACAAGATCAAACAAACCCAGAAAATAACCAAAAAAATGGATGCTCCTGAATATACAGCCAGAAAACTGGAGCTGCAACAATGGCGGCAGATTATTTCCAGACTAGGCATAGAGCTCCATCACAAAGGAACGAATCTTAAAATCCATTCTGTAAGCATTTACTTTCATCAGAAAGAATGGCATTCCATTAAGCTGGTAAGTGGATAACAGCTTGGAAGTACATGAAGACCAACCCTTTCATTATGAAGTCGTAGATTTCCATATGCAGCACCTACTGAGTCTCTGTTAGAAGAAGTTAATGAGACCAAAAGTGTTCTTCCAAAAATTCGTACACAACATTACAAGAATCTAGCTAGGTGGGATGAAAAGGTACATATGGGATCTCAAATGTCAATGAACAATTTGCAAGCAGCAACTATTTGCAAAAGATATGCTCCTAGAAAGACAAAAAATTAAAAAAAGTTTAAGGCCACAAGAAATGGCAAATGATCTTTCTCACCTTGGTCATTGTTTACGCCATCTTCCTCAGGTGGAGGTGGTTCATGCAACTTTGTTGGATCCCCACCACTGGCAACTCTCTCCCTTAATTCTCTGATGCATTTCTGCCAAAATATTGAGCAGAGAATTATCAAAAGGATTATCCACCGAAAAAATGTACCCAGTCCACATTTTTCAGTTCATTCACTTTTCCTTGCAGATATCACTATCACTTGCTTATCCTTAAGCTACCTCCATACATATTGAATATCAAATCTGTCATCTGAAAGTCCACAAGATTAAAGTCCCTTCCATGCACGGATTTTATAAATCACATTAGAGAGGCTGATGTAACAGAAGCATTAGATTCGTGATCACAATTCATCACACAGTATCATCAGTAGTGGTCAATCTGCAAGAATTGGCTAAACATAATCAGTGAAAGTACATTCTCAAGTGATAGATGATCTTAGCCAAAAGGTGGACAGGAATTACCAAGTGATGGCACTGACTAATGGGAAAATGATTTTTTTTATTTTATTCTTTTTACCACAATTTGGGCACTTTGAAGAAATTTAACCCATATTAAGCATTGAAATCCCGATGTGGCTCAAAGGAGACAGAGATATCCACTTAAATAAATTACAAGTTCAATAGTCACTCTTAAGCCTGGTGTCCAGCCTTCACTGGACCAATTGCATATGTGATAGCCATCTTCTCTTCATATTAGAGGTCCTAAGTCAGTTATTTCTAGCAAAAAGAAAGAGAAGGAATTGAAATAAAGCATCAAGTAGGCAATGGCGTATCATCTATACAGGATATCAACCAATATATGGAAAATTTCTTTGCTTTTCTTTTTTCTTCTTGATCAGTCACATATAGTATGAATGCCCATAACAAACAAAACAGAACTCGTCTTCATAGTCCTTCAAAGTTCTGTTTCTGTAACCAATCCTTGCTCTTATTAGAGATCCTAATATACTATTTATTGCCTTGGAAAATATATATGTTGGTATATTTTTAGATAACAAAAACAGAACTTAGGGGAATATATAAAACAAAAAGTAGAACAAAAGCGCCCGAACAAAAGTTTCAGGACCATAGAGAAAAACACACTCAAATCAATTATTTTCATTACAGCCTCTGACTGTGCTCACATTCCTTCATCATATACAAACCCCACATGTTAAACCTAGACAAGCTATACAGTGAAAACCGTAAAAATGAGATGGAATTAAGCTAAAAGAAGCATTATACAGTATGTGTATTTGAGACAATTAGAGAAAGAAGTGTGTTTGGGGAAAGAAGGAAGAGGAAAGACAGAAGCTTAAACCATCAATATCAATGTAACTTAAGCCCTGAATTGTACTTTTTAACCTACAGTATTTGATCTTAGCACAGCCAAAAACAGATGATAAAGACAATTGAAAAATGTGAAGAAAGCGGGCTATTGCACATTATGAATTAGAAGACATAACTTTAATTAAACAAGTAGTTCTACTCCAAAAAGAAATTTGATAACCCACATTGGCCAATTATATTTATGGACATACCAGACAGACAATCATGGCAGTTCACAGAAGAAAATCAACTAGCTTTCTAGGCAACCATGTAATTAGATCACTCAAAATCAAGCAATCAGACTGCAATTTATATTTCCACAGAGTTGTGTGATTTCTGAGATCAATTAAAAGTACTCAAAGGCAGACAACATCTACTTACTTTGGAAAGGGTTCTTGTACGCTTAACAGTTTATTACAGCTTGATCTATCAGGGTCTTTCCATTAATATAAGACGGAAGTAACCAAGAATAGCATATTAAAGAAAAAGTTCTAGTAAAGTAAGCTTAACAGGTTTATTATGGCTTGATTTATCAGACTGAAATGACCAAGAACAGCTTATCACAGGATGCTGACAAGTAGATAGTCCAGATTCTCCATAAAGAGATATATTTCAATTAGTGGCAGTCTCAGTCAGATAATAGTTAATAAACTAAGTTACATAACCCTGTAATGTTCAGATTAAGTACAAGAATCAGTTCTCATCTCTTCTCAAATTCGTAGTTCTTTTGCATCAATTACCTTTACTTGATTTGTGGCAGCCACTTGTTCTACCTTATGAACAAACTGATCAAATGAGTAATAGGGAATCAAATGAGAGTGCCATTCCCGGTACATGCCGATTAAGTTTCCCAGATCGCTAACCTGCAAATCTTGAAAAAGAACATCGTGATAATTTTGCAAAGTCAAAAATATATTTAGTAGAAAGACGGAAACAGCTCATAATATCATCATCTAATCAAAGAACTGAAGATTATAAAATAACAGAAAACGACAGGAATGTGGATTAACAAAGATCTTATTTCTAACTTTTGTATGAAATACTTCTGCTCTACTTAGTTGATAACCAGAAAATTGAGCTTGGGGAAACTGACTAAAGAATAATTTACCCTGCTCTCTGCTCGCAAAAATCCTACTTCCCATATGAACAAAACAGGATACAAGAATTACAATGCTAATCTCTGGAACATAAGCTTGCAGTTAGTTATTTTGATGAAAATTGAATATGGATTTTTCACTTATCATTTGATTCTTATGTTGCTCTAGCAAAGGTCAACTCTTTCTGGTTATTAGAATTACAAATTAATGATCAACCCTGTCTAACAAAATTATTCAAAGTATCGAAAGTCAATTATGGAGAGCATTACAGACAAATACATCATAAAATTCATGAGGTTTGGCAGCCATCACTGCAGCAATATGCGATATCTTCAACCGAAACAACACATAACTTACTTGCAAATACGTAATGCAATAAGTGAGTAGGTGATTGAAACTTCTGTGGTAGGACCATATACATTTCCACGAGTTAAAAATTGGGGAATGTTTTATAATGTTCGCTACAGTAAAAGGACTGTTAAATCTTAGGAGGCCCAAATCACTCAGCGTGCCACCCTCGGCACTTCGAGGTTACACAGCGAGCTAGCAAACTTTAGAACGTGAATGATTGCGAGGGATGCTGCATACACATGATGAGCGAATTGCAGGATGCAAGTTTGCAAGTTCATTGGCAGCAACTTTGGTCAAACCCCATCTCTGAAGTGAACCAGAGAAGGTAATGCAGTTGGAATATCTTACTTTCTCCTTTCTTCTCCTATATCTCAAAGTGGGCATCAGAACAATGGAAAGTGCGAGGTAGAAGATGACGGATAAAGCGCTTGGCACAATGGATCGGCAGTCGATGCAATGAAAAATCTTGCCACGCCCTTCCTCCCAGAAACTCGACAAGATATCGAAGTAAACGACGGAGCGCTAGCTTTCGATGACAACATCATGACCAGCAAAGAAAGAGAACCTCGTGGCCGCGGCCGCGATACTTGAAGTTGCGAGGGAAGTGGCGGAGGACGTAACCGAGGCCGTCGTCGGAGAGGAGGAGCTCCGGCGTGAGCTTAGGTCGCTTCGCGGGGACCTTCTTTGGCTTCGCCGCCGGCTTGCCGTCGAAGCCAGTGGCCCTAGCAGCTGCTGCACCACCACCGGCGGGATTGGGAATCGACGACGAAGGAGGAGGAAGGGCGGATCTAGGGTTGGGGCCTGAGCTCTGGATGAGATCGGCCGGACAGTCGCGGGACCAGTGGCCCGGGAGGCCACACTTGAAGCATCCCGTCGGCACCGATTTTCCGGCGGTCTCCATTTTTTCCGATGGGGATCTCCGATCGGGCCGCTTCTCTCTCTGATTCCGTCGCAGTTTTTGTGGGGGATTTCAACTGAAATATTCGGAGTCGCCCCGTAAAAGAGCTAATTTTCCCGCCATCGGGCTCGTTGTTTTGGCGGGAATGATTTTGGTTGGAGGGAGTCTTTTGGGCCGAATCATTCGGCCCAGGTTCCGCTTTTTTTTTTTTTTGATTAACACAATTAAAATTCTCAAATTGGTACCCATCGCACGTTTATCCCGAACTGATTCTATCTCACGAAAAAAATTTCGAAGCGGTACTCTATGTTATATTTCACCCGATTTAATTTTCATTGCATGGAAAAACCCAAATTGTCTATTACCCCCTAACCCAAATCTACTTCCATTAGCATTCCGTCTAATGTCTCGTTAAAATGCGTATGCGTCAACACAAGTGGCGGATGAATGCAAGACAAATCTGACATGGAGGATAATCGACCATATGTGAAAAATTCACATATTATTAACACATAGAATTTTAGTGGAGGTTGGATTTAGGTTAGAGTAACAATTCGAGATTTTTCACGAGACGAAAATCATTTCAATATAGCTAGATATGCCATCGAGTTATCGGTTTTGTGGTTTTTGTTGTGAGATGAGAGTTAGTTTGTCATAGATGTATTATGAGTTACCAATTTGAGTTTTTTTGCGAGACAAAAATTATTTCGAAGTAAATGCCACATGTCATCAAATACCAATTTAGGTTTTTTTATTTTTTTAAGGGTATTAACCCTTTATTTTCCAAAGCATTCGAGTTACATACTCAGAAGCGGTTTGCCAGCCATATTGCCAGCGCGATCCACTCATTTCAAAGTGCAAATTGTCAACTTTGAAAGCACAGTTCATTCAAACAGTTTAGACTTTGTTCTTGGCAAGTCTAAACGTTACAGTAATATGTAAAATCACTTAACTGAATGCAAACAAAGCCCAGATGCTGGGAAAAAAGAATATGAAAACTTGATAACTTGTCGTCTTTGGTGTGCACGTCAGGACAAACAAGCATATACCTCTATCGTATCCTCGAATTTCCATTTTAATGGCTTGGGATGGACTCGCAATATTCAGCTATGTACAGTATATAATTGGCATCACCTCGACTTTGCTCATCGCTCAATGTGATTTATAAGTTTTGTGTTCTTCCATTTTTCTACCCACGAGAATGGTGCCGGTTGTTGCATCAGGAATTTACAGACCAGTCATAGTTTTGGTAGGCGAGGTGAATGGGACCCCCGTCACTTAGGAGATGCGTCAAGAGACCTGCCTTGGTCGCGTCCAAGTAGCTGAGGATCCACCGTGGGATTTCCCTGTCCTGTCCAAAATCAGCACTGAACCTGAAACAAACACACGGAACCGTGTCACGTTTGAGATGCCATTTTGAAGTAAATGCAGACGGGACGAAAGGCTAAAAAGAGGTCACGTACCACTTCATGATTCGAGTGAGTTTAAGTGTCCTCTTGTCCAGGTCCACATCAACCCCACCGCTCTGGAAGAACTCCCTGGCAGCGCATCTGAGTTCAGATTGGACTCCTTGAGGAGAGAAGAATCTCACGGTTGGGCTCGACCTCGTGCCGTCACATAGACCAAAATGTATAAGGGGGTTTACTTTAAGAACAGCAAGCTGCAAGCATATGAACTAACTGTTAGAAGATTTTTCTTCCGACACCAAATCAAGATCTGCAAGTACAACTGCCATCATATAAGCAGACAGTCAATTCCGACACGATATGTGATATTAACTTGCTTATGTGAATGTGCCAACTACCTCTAAGCGCCTGTCTCCAGTGCCAAAGGGCTTGGCCAACGAGTACGGAGGTCTCCGGTTGTTCCTCAGTATTCCATTTCTTATTGTGCTAAGGGAGAATGGATACCCGCCAACCACATACTGGAAGTCAGAGTCGAAAGATCTCCTATCCATGATTCCTTCTGGGAGGCCGACCATTATCACAGCATGAATGACCATGGCATTATGCAAGTTCAAGAAGAATGCCAGGCTTTCATCTGGTGAGAGTTCCAGTAGGTCCACCCGGTGAAGTTTTTGAGACAAATTTACGTATCTGCATACCATCAGAATTAGGAAATGAGGAGCGGAAACAACAATTAATAAAATGCCCATTAGCAGCAGTCTATCGGGCTTTTGCAAGAAGGTCAATAATGGATGGACTACTTCTGCATATAGCTTAATATAATGAGGAGAAATCTATGAAAGCTGTTATGAAATAAGTACAAGACCACTAACGAGTTAATAAAGTAAGAGAAAAAGAAAGAACAGAACAGATCTGTCGAGTAAATTTCCCGTGTTGATGGCTTTTCCCTTTATAAGTAAACTCTATGCAAGAGTTTCTTACCGTTTGCCACCTAAACTTTATCCATATTTGCAAAGACAAAACAATGATCCTATATGCATTTCTTGGATAGAATTGTACTTTTGCACTTCTTAAGAACATATAGGGCAAATTCATGAGCAGACGCAAACCATGATGTCAAACAAGACGGCACTGACTGGGAGAACATACTAACCCTAGACAAATAAGATCAAATATTTATTTTAACACGTCTCAAAGAGGAACTGTAAACATCATCTATGCTTAAAACTTGTTAACTCATTGCCTTAAGGGAACATAACAGATGGAAGCCAAAGGCATGAAGAACTTGACTGCAGTGCTTCAGTTGAAATATAAGTTGCTGTCAATATACAAAATAAATTTTCATCACCGGCTCAATAGCAGCCTTCTGGGTTTAATTCCTTTACGCGTCTGTAAAATCATTGCTTTTTTTGCACAAAAGATGGCTTACTTTCCTTATTGAGGAAATGCTAACTGTCTGGTACTTTGACCTCTGGCAACTAAACCCCTTTTAAGTCTCAGTTTTCACATTCATTAGTCTAGTCAGCATCAATAGGGAAAGTAAGATATACTGTAATCTTTCGATGATCTCAGCTAATGATTGCATTATGTATTATATCAAGGTAAATGAATGTCACGGAGTCGCTTTACCTTCTGAATTCTTCACTTTTGCTGATGGCTCCATAATCAAGATGGCGCCTATCTTCAGAGGCGTAAGACTCAAGTATGGCAGACATTATCTTGGTCATCCTCAAGCCAACTTCAGCTGCACGCTTTGGTTCACTGTCATTTGTAGATCCTCGGAAATTGAAGCATCTGGGAATATATGGTTCGTGCTCAATGAAACGATAGAAGTGGTTTCCGTCTTCAAAATCATTCTCCCTGCAGTAGCAGAAATACCAAAGAAACTATTGAGTTTAAGGAAGATTGATAAGATCATTGACCTAGCTGTGTCTGCAAAATCCACTTACCCAAAGACATGATGGAAAAAGTGTTTCTTGGCTAACTGCTTTCCAATCTCAACAGCCTACAATGTGCAACAGAGGAGAAACTCAGACACAACGAACGAATTAAGGACAGTTTTGGGGGAGTTTTGATATATCAGAAACGAACATACTTGTTTTCAGCCAAAAACGTTACAATGATATAGAATATATATGCATTTCCTTAGTAGCAAAGTAAAGCATAACTGCATAAGGTCTAGACACAAAAAGATATTCTAGACTTCTTTTGCACCTTACTTGTATAATGGCTTCTATTTGTATTTGTTTACATTGTTTCTAACAGATTGACAATAACAGGTGGGAGGTTAGCTAAAATCAGGTTGAAAGGAAACAACATTTAAGATGTGCTTTGAGTCACACATTATAAACAAGAAGCAGAATGTCAATAATTTCCAAGCTTGAAAGCTGATCTACCACGTCCATATTGCAACCCACGTATGACATATCCGACATTTTCTTAAAACCGGCAACAGCTGCAGCAATTTCACTGAACTCAATAGACACACGCGAGATAAAAAAAAAAGGTTTTGAATACCTCCCTTTTATCTCACGTGCGAATATGTGACAGCTAGATGGAGTGAACTCACATGAGTGAAGAACAATTAGAATAACAAAAGGTAAGTTATCAACAGTTGAGTAGTATCTACTAAATACTTCGGGAAGTTACTGAAGATCCGCCTTGGTTCTAGTCCACTATAAACGGCACATTACCTTACGCAACCCGTGAAAAAAGCTAAATAAGCTTAGTTTACCATATTAACTGTGAAAATTTTTTTATTCTGGACAGATTCCCCCAACGGGTATTAATAGAGACGTTGAAGAATGGAAGACACGGAAGCCTTTGGACACTATTAGGCCCCCAAAAGAAAGCATGAACAGTTCAGGGTCTTCGATTAAAAAAAAAAAAAAAGTTCAGGGTCAAAAGGTTGCTTTTGGCCAGTGGAGCCAAGGCTTCGGGGACAGTGGAACTGGGGAAAGTCATGACATGGACCCCCGACCGAAACAACTGTTTCGAACGCTTCCAACTTTTCGACCTCCCAAGGTATCATTCCTCGTCACGTGGTCGGGGCTCCTCTTTTCATCATTTTATTGAACTTCCCCTCCTCGATTAAAGCAACGATTTCAGCTCACGGGGCCAGCCTCCTCCAAAAGGCTGACACAATGACGACAGAAATCCTCTGACAAAAATCCTTTCTTCTTTTTCGCTTTTTTGCGGCCGTTCAAAAGCTTTTTCTTTTTTCCGTTACCAGACAAAACAAAGAAAGATTAAATACGTCTTGAAGAAGGCTTCAAAAAAATATCGGGGATGAAGTCAATTGGTCCGAAATCGTTTAGCACGACAAAAAGGGGGACAGCGGGCGTTCGAATGTAGATCGACGAACCCTCCATCTGTCCCCTTCTACTCGGTGCTTTGATCAAAGTATTGTACTGAGTAGCTTGAGTTTGGTGAGCGATGTTGCCGTCGCGCGCAACCAAACTCTAATAATGCAAACTCCCTACGCCCTATCCCATTGTCTCCCCACTTTTTGGGGGTACCCATCAAAGTGGACAAGACCTTCTATGCACTTCCCCCGCAAGCGCATATTCAGCGGCTCTCACAAATGCTGGAGACACTTCATCTGAGTATATTCCAGAAGGAACAACTCTATTTTCAAGGTGCTGATTATCCATAACACGGGATAATGAGCGGACTGAAAACTGTAAAGTGCCCACAAATCGGTCATCAACATCATCCCACCATAAAAAAAAATAAGCAAAAAAAAAAAAAAACACCATCCCACCATAAAAAGGGAAAGAAAATCAAAACGCGCAATTCACTCCTAAATTGCGAATCTAATCATTCCACTTTCCATTTCAACTGTGCGGCCCCCCTCCCCCGAGATTGATGCGAGAGAATTCCCGAATTCGGACATGGCGAAAAAAAGGCGCGGTCTGGCGACACAATCCCAAAGTCCCAAGCAAAATTACCACAATGCCCCGCTGGAGTGCCAGCAGCTGCCTTCTTTCCCCTCGACGACATGATGCCCACCGCCCTTGCGAGTCATCACGAAGCTGACGAGGGTTATCATCACCACCGTTTGACTTGCCACCTTGATCCTCGAGGGACATACCGTTGTTGACCGTCCGTTGCTGGCGGCTCAAGAGCGGATTCAAAATCCGAAAAAAAGGAAAGAAATCCTTCCAAACCATAATCCTTCTTGATTAAGCAACTAAATCTGTACTTAACATGTAAGCTTGACCGGGTGATCTCGAGGAGTTCGGTAAAAAAATCTCTCCTCGCACGACCCTCGCGCGACTCAGCAAACTCGGCGCACGTGCGCACGCGCGCTCGGTGCGCGCACCGCCCCAGTAACAGTCGAAAGAGAGAGGGAGCGTGGTTACCTTTTTCCGGCCGCAGTCGAGGTGGTGGATGAGCACCTCCACCATCTCCGCCCCGGCGAAGCAGTTCTTCACGATCTTCATCTTCGTCAGCCGGTCCTGGATCGGCAGCCTCTGCCTCACCACCCTCACGATCCCCACCGCCTCGTCCGCCCGCTCCTCCTCCTCCGGGTCGTCGAACCCGTACACCGGCGGCGCCGGCGCCTCCCCGGAGCACTTCCCGCCGAGCATCTCCTTCAGCCGCCGGTCGAACCCCCCGCTGTTCCTCAGCGAGTTCAGCGCCACCAGCCCGCCGAAGAGCTTCTCGTTGAAGAAGATCTGCGGCACCTGGGAGCTCCCCGTCCGCTCGATCAGCTCCTTCTCCCGCTGCGGGTACACGTCCACGTTGATCTCCACGAACTTGAGCCCTCGCTCCCGGAGGAAGCATCGCACCGCGGTGCAGTCCCGGCAGTTGGACCGCGAGAAGAAGCTGATCCTGCCTCGCAGCTCCTTCTCCGGCTGCTCCTCCGTCTTCAGCCTCACCACCACCTTCAGCCCCGAGAGGTTGATCTCCGTCACCCCGTGGGGCTTGAAATCGGAACCGCCCCTCCCGCCGTCGTCGTCGCTGCCTATTTCCTTGAGAGACGACAGCCGCTTCACGATCGCAACGGAGAAGCTGTTGCTCCTGTCCCGGATGAACTTCCCGATGGCCGGCATGTCGACCGCCGCGAGGCGGCCCGGCATGGACTGCGATCGGCCGGATATGGCTGCGGCGGCGGCGGCGGCGCCGACGTCCCGCGGCGGAGAGCACGACATCGGCGGCGCCTCCGGCTTCGGGAGCTGCGAATGAGGCTGGACCGCGCTGGTCACGTCAGAGCCGCCGCCGCCGCCGCCGCCGACCCTCGCCCCGTCACCAACCGCATGCTCGCGATCCTCGGCCCCCGCGCCCCGCTCCTCCCCCGGCTCCTCGTGCGCCGGCGCCGCCGGCGACGCCGGAGCCGCTCCTCTGGCGCTGGCGTCGATTTCGGGGACGGGGCCTTCTTCCCCGATCGCCCGATCGCCGGGATTCGCGCTCGACGGTTCCTCGTCCGGGCGGGGGGACAAATCCACCTCGAGGAATCCGTCGGGCTGAGGAGGGGGCAGCTTCCCGCCGGCGAGGTCGGGGCCGGGGACGGGGGATTGACCGTCAATGGCCGCCGCGTCGCCGTGGGGCTGGTGGTGGTGGCCATTGATCGTCAATTCCATGGCGGAGCGGGCAACGAGGCGGGGGGCGAGGCTTGTTCCCTTACGATGGAGATACGCGCATGGAGAGAGAGAGAGAAACAGAGAGAAAAAGAGGGAGAGAGAGAGCGGTGAAATCGGAGGGGGGTGTTGGGGGGAGGTTAAATGGAGGAGGAGGTGGAGAATAATACTGGGGGAGATGGGGTTTTAAAATCTCTCCCAATTTATAATCCCAGAAAAGTTTCTAAATAAATGAAAAAAAAAAATTTTGAATACGCACATAGATATCCTCGAAATATATTTATAAATAAATAAAGAAATAAATAAAGGAGGGGGAAGAAGTCAAAGACATGAAAACCAGGAGACCCTTTTCTAGGCGGTTTCATGTGAAAACGGGGCTGGGTCAGCTCCGACCCGGTCCGGCGATTCGATACTTACGATCGCGAAGGAGACACACGTCTCTGTCGCCGGGGCCCGAGCGATGAACGATGATCGCGGGTGGGGCCCCTCCCCCTCCTCCTCCTTCCTCCTCCCTCCTCCCTCCTTCCCCCCCGTAGCTCCTCCCTGCCGATTTGACCAAACTGCCATCCCCCGCGTCGTTTATACATTCTGGAGACCCCGTCGTATTACAACGAAGAGCGGGTGAATCACCGACTCATTCCTAAATTTATGGTATGAATACTAATTCAGCAGTAATTGGGATTTTCACGGCGAAATTTGACACTACGTGGGCAAAATTGAAAAAATTTATGATCGAATCGTTATGCGTACAACAACGTTTATGGGATTGGTTGGGTAATCATCATCCGTACAGGGAGCAGTGCGCGGAAGACTGAAAACAACATAGCCATTCCCTACCTTATTAAATTTAATGAAGTTATTATGGGAATTTAAAAAGCAAAATCCATTTTCACATTGTGCAAATTTGAATTTTCTTTTGAAAAAAGAGTATTTATTGGAATTTACAAAAGGAAAAAAAAACCATTTTCACGATTAAATCTGACAAGGCCACGACCCCATTATCATCAATGCGAGACTTGTCGAACAGGCATGTCGGGTCAAATTTGAGTCGAGTCGAAAAGGGTCCGACCTCAATTGACTCGTTTAATTCATTTTGATCAATTTCCACGCAATACAAAACAATGACTTATACCCGACTCGAATGCATACCAAACTCGGACATAACTTGATCTATATCACCAAAACACTTTCATCATATCAAATACGGATTAAGAAATGGGGCTTATAACCCATTTCAACGGGTCTAATCAATATAGATGGTAGTAGCTATTGTGCGCCCGAGGCCCTTTCACATTGATGGAATCCCGTAGCGACCTCGACGCGCGAGGCGGGGAGGTTATCGATGTAATTTGCGACCAACGCGAAAATGCGGCCGTTGATTCTGTGGTGGTGGGGGGGGGGGAGCCAATCGCGGGGGAGGAGTTGAGCAAGAACAAGCGACGCGGGAAGCTGCGTCAAACGGCACTCACCATCATCATCAATGGCGGGGGAGGCGGTTCCAGTCCCACTCACTGAGTGGGACTGGACCGAGTCAAGCTTGGCTTTTTCCCACTTCCCCATCTCCCCCACCTCCCCAACCGAGTGCCGAGTCCTCTTCAGTTGTTGCGCGATTGCATCGGCCGTCGGGCTTGACACGTTGCGCCACGGACCAAGTCCATCCCCCGGCGCCCGAGTCGCGACTTCAGGGACTCGCGAATGACTCGGCTCACCGCTCGGTTCACGCCGTCGCCCGTGCCTGTTTTGCCACGCCCTGCTTCGTGCCTTTTGTTCCCACGCACGACCACCAATGATTTTGGACGAGAAAAAGCAAGCCCCCTGAAAATTGATTTTGATGAGAAGTTGAAGCACTAAAAATAAATGATTTTTATAATGATCGAAAGTGCGGTGTTGACATTGATAAATCGTAACGAGACGATTGACAACGTTCTAAATGTGATTTAGAATCATTCGAATGAATTTTTTATTATTATTATTGGCTAGATATTCAATTGAAAGAGGTAAGTGACTAGCTTTTTCCCCCTCGTTCTGCCCGGGCTTGATCAATTAAGTTGGAACTCCTTAGTTGCACCAATGGCGCGATCTCACTAAGTGCCGAATAATTTAAGCTCACGGTGTTTCGATAAGTTTTTCGGACCATTCTTCCCATAATATTGCACGAGGGACGACCGTGCTTTCACCGGCACGCTCTGCGATTAGGTGTGTACCGATTCAACATCAGGTATGTTCTGCAGAAGGAAATTGCTGTTGAATTCTTCTCTCTTTTTTGTAGCGATGGTTTCGTGAGACGAACGTTACGTCAGATTGACGAGGTTGAATTTTCCGCATGGTTTTTTTGTTTTTTTGTTTTTGTTTTTGTTTAGGTTTGATTTGACCGGAGCTGCCGTGGTGCTATTGCCACGTGGACGGCGGTGACCCTGATGAATACGGGCAGGCGTTCCGGGGTGTCGATTTCCAGCATCGCAAATGGCAGCCGATCATTCAGGGGGCGAAGTCAATCATACGAAAAGGAAACGAAGTATGTATGTATGGGTGGGGTTCTGAATCCCTCTTTGTTGAGCGGACAGTGGATGGGATCTCGACCAATTGGCTTTATTACGAGACAATAATGTCTCGCCATTTCTTGATATGTTACGGGCAGAACAGTTTTTTAAATTTTGACTCTTCCTCTCGCAAAAGGTTGAGTGTTTGAATCCCGGGAGCCGCAGGGTGACTTAACCGGTGGCACGTGTGTGGTGGCTAGCACGTGTCGCCTCCAGGGTTTACTCCCCGGCTGTCGGCCGTGCGGGGGTTCCCTGGGTTATCAAAAAAAAAAAAAAACAGTTTTTTAATTTTGTTTTCATAACACTTGAAAATGCTAAAGAATGAGCCATGACCTGCTGCATGTGAGATTATACATGCTCGTTTTCCCGCGAAGGGGACTTGACGTTAATATCGTAGCTGAAACTAGGACCGTCAACGGTTCGGTTTAGGATTCCGTTATACTCGAACCAAAACGTTTAGGTATGCGTTCACTTCGACCCGAACCAAAATCACGGTTTTGTTCGATTCGGTTTTCGTTTTTTTTTTTCTTTTAGGGAAAGCCGGGGAGGGGGGGGGGGGGTTTAACGCGACTGCACGTAGCGGGATCAGCTCAATGGCAACATGCTGGAAGGAAAACAAAAGGCGGAAACAAATATGTTAGGAAGGCGAAATCAAACTTACAAGAGTTGTACCGTGAATTCGTGACAAGTTTCTAATCAGAGAATAGGTGCACTCGAGCACAGTGCAGGCATCGAGATCCGACCGAGGCTACACCGGAGGGGATCGGCAATGAAGAGTCGCATTGCCTGAAGCAGAGGAGAGAAGTGAGCGAGATTCAAGAGCTAGAGACCCTAGGCAGACAACAGGGGTTCGTGAAGAAGAAATGTGTGTGTGTGTGTGTGTGAGGGAGAGACGGTGAAGACCGAGATTTGTTTGGGTAGGGAGTCACAATACCCACTTGCCTTCACTTCCTTTCTTTAGGGATTAAATGATGATTGTTTCGGATCGGTTTGGATATATGACATGAACTAAACTGAATCGTCAAGATACCCAAACTTTTTATTAACTACCCGAACCGAAATTTTCGATTTAGTTCGGTTCTATTCGGGTGTTTTTGGCACCCTTAGCTGAAATAAGGGGTTAGAGAAATGTAAATTAGGATGGCAAGACATGATCTAATTAATTATGGACTTGAACCTAAGTCATTTTAAAAGTCGAAAGATGTTGCATAACTAAGGGGAGCTCAGCTCAGGGGGCCAAAACTTTGATTGATCCAAAGTTTTGTGTTTTAACAATAAATCATCGTGTTAACACGCTATCCGTGTTAGAAAGAAGGACTCGATTACATAAAGTGTGAAATTTAGAAGGCTCAATCAAGCTAAATTGAAAATTAGAGGATCAAATTGCACTAAAAACGAGAATAAGAGGACTAGAAGATGTGCTCGAGCCAAAAATTAGACCCCGTCGTAATCAGCGGAACTGAGTTGAGAAGAGGCCCGAGGGATGCTGTGTTATAGGCAGCCATTTTTGTTTTGGAATGTGGACTTAGGGCTAAATATCCATCTTCTCGAGGCCTTTCTCTTTGGCCCACCATTTTTCGAGCGTTTTCAATTTGACCCCTGCTTCCATCTTTGTTGTTTTCGTCCATAAACCAAATTGCTTGTGGCGTCGTGTTACACTTGCCTTTTGATTCTGCAAAATTGGGTGCGAAAATCTAAAAACAATTGAAATGAGGGACTTGTTTAGATACCTTGCCCTTTCATGTAATCAACGGTCAGCCTAGAAGTCTCAATTTGATCTTTCCAGTCCAAGTTTCATCCCCTCCTCTTCTCTGACTTTGAATGTTTAGTGGTGTTTGGAACATATTGTAAGATAGAAAAATTTAGAAACATGTCAGTTTTGGCTCAATACAGGCTAGGTCAAATCATTGAATTCCACTTTTGGTCCATGAATTCCCGTATTTTTTCAACCGAGTCATTGAACTTTTAATTGGTCCAATCCAGCCCTTGAACTTAAATGGCTATTCAAATCAAGTCCCTCCAATTTCTAATCAATTTTATTGAGTGAAGCGGATGTGTTTGTCGGAATTGATACAAGTATGACGCGGAATGCTCGATTTATAGTGTTTATGTCAAGAAACTTGATCGCTCAAAGCCCGGTCGTGATCTCTGTGTATGGCATCAACCAATAGTCCACTCCAGCGATGAAAGAAAGTTTTTCCTGCTCGGGCTCGTGATGGCACCGACCGGACATGCCACTCCAATTAATCAGATTCGGAGCAGGAGGGACTTGATTAAAAAATATGCACATGTTTAGAAACTAAGAGTGGATTTTTGCCTTTTGGAGCGAGCTTGAATAATGTGTATATTTGTCACCTATGGACGTAGAAGAGCTTATCTATCTTCATAATGTAATGTTGTTTGTCAAGGAAATTCAACAAACCAAAGATAGAGATTTAGACCGCGATTATTGTACAAGGCTAAAATGCACAGTTGAACGTGAATTATGGACTGAGCAGACGGTCCAGTGGTTGGGATTTGGGGGGTGGGAAAACGAAAAGTGAGAAGTGCAGAGATCGATTCCTGCGATTGAGAAGACAGCATTCCTGTGTTGTACCAACAATACCTAACACTAATTGTACTAACAACGACCAAAAAAATAAAAGTAAAATGACACAAATAATCTATGAATTTTGATTCAATATATAATGTGATCCTTAAACTTTCAGTTTATTCAATATGGTTCATGAACTTTAAACTAATGTGCAATGTGATCCCTATATTTTTGCACATGTTCAATATAGTCCATGAACTTTTGGTACATATTCAATTTAATCTTTCCATTAATTCAAGATCGGGGATTTTATTGAATATTTTCATATAGTTCAAGGATTACATTGAACATGTACCAAAAGTTCAGGAATCATATTAAACATTAAACTAAAGTTTATGGATCACATTGAACAAATTATAAGTTCAGAAACTGCATTGTACATTGAGCCAAAATTTGTAAACCATTTATGTCATTATCCAAAAAATAAAAAAAATCTTCACATCACTCGTTTCTATAACCATAATTTCTCACTTCATTCGCTCCGTCAATCCTCTCCGCAATCCATCACTTGTTTCTCTCTCTTCATGGCATTCCTCTCCATAATCTTCACATCACTTGTTTCTCTCTCTTCACAGACACCACTTCTCTCCATCTCTCTCACCATCATTTCTCACTTTATTAAGTAAGTCAATCCTCTCTAGAATCTTCATAGGCACCACTCCAGTGTCTCTCTCTCTCTCTCTCTCTCTGCATTTTCTCACTTCACTCGCTCCGTCAATCCTCTCCAGAATCTTCACATCACTCGTTTCTCTCTCTTCACAGACACCACTTCAGTCTTTCTCTCTCTCTCTCTACCAATCTTCAATCGATCGCCTCTCATCTTCAATTTCGACCCAATTTTCACCCGATTTGGGAAGTAATATGGAAATCCCAAACGCATTAGAGTAAATATCAAGCACAAAATTGTGTGTTTTAATGGAGAATGGAATTGCTTTTCCTCTCCGTAGAAACGAGTGTCTCCATTTCTCGACGAGTTTTTACCAAACACACAACATAAGTAAATGGGTGAATGAATCACAATTACATCATAACCTCAATCCTAACTGCATGTGCTTCCTTGGCGAGTATTCTCAAAGTATTTAGTCATGTGGTCGCAACAGTCCGACATCAACGGCGAGAGCTAAATCAATTAATAGCATCTTACTTTTGAATAACTTAATGATGATTCAGTGGCACAAGCATAAAGACACATTACCTAGAGACTCATGATACACCATGTTAAAAAACCCTTCTGAGTTTTTACCTCAGTCCCACCTTGCATCATTCATCTTCAAAATTATAACTTTGCAACATCACTTCTGTAATTACGCACCACAATAATTTGAGTTTACCATGCCATTTTCTTTTCCGAATCATCCTTGCTTACTTTCCTACGCTCGACCACCAACGGTGGCAAACTGGTTGGGCCGGCGGGTTAGCCTCGACAGGCTAGGGCAGCACGAGGCCCATGGGCCTGCCGGCACGGCCCATGATCTATTTTCTAAATTTCATTGGGCCTAAAGGGCCAGTTTTAGTATTTAATTTTGGGGCCCTGGTCGCCCTTCCGCAAAAACTCAAGTGGGTCGTGTGTGTTTTTCTCTCATGACGTACTCTTTCTCCCTCTTACAAAACAGTTTTTGTGCCATGGACCTTTGAAAGGTCCATTTCAGTGAAAGGGAACACGGTCCATAACAAAGGGGGACACATGTTCTCAATTCGACTGTCCTATTATTGTACTGTCGGTCAACTTCACATGGACGATGCGTCGATTCCTATGTTTAATTTGATACCCAACAGGCCCTTTTTTCTTTCTCGTGCATATGAGCATTCCTGCCCGTCATTTGCGCCCGAACGCGTGACAATTGATTTCAATGATTCAATGCGCCGTACTCTTCTGTTCTTTGCAGTCATTCAATGTACCAGCCTATGATCATACGTATAAGCAGCTACTTAGAGGGGAACTCATCTTAGGTAGGTAATAGGCCGCCCATAAAATGCTTGGCCAACGTAACTTATCAAGAAAGTCGCGAGCCAAAATTATGATCTTTATAAATGTGGCTCAAAACATAGGATTGTTTGCATTTCAAGGGTGCCGGGCATCTAATTTTGAGTAGAAATTTCTTATTTAGTCAGTCGAGAAACCAATTTTGTGAGATGGGATGACTTTTTCTAAGGTAGGTGTACATTTGTGGTGGATATTGAGTTTAATGGCGTCGACAAAGGCCCCCACCTATCCTTTAAGAGGTAATCCCACTAAAGAAGGAAGTTTTCGCTCCTACGAGAGCCTGTCCCGATCTTGTGGGGCAGGCTCTACGAACACATTTCTTATTTTTAATATGCTTGTGCCCGCATGCCTCGCATTCTAAGTTCCCTTGTATATTTGTCTTCCCCTGAGGGAGGGAATACTCTTTAATAGTTTTAAATCTCAGTGATCCCAAGATCCTCATGAAAATGAGATAAAACCTTTTGGCTACATTTGGTAGTCCGAATTTGAGTTCGGATACGATAACAAAGTATCCTATCCAATGTTTGGCAATGTCTTATGAACTGGATAAGTAATCCGGGTTAGGGGGCGGGATGGACCCTAATTGGATAAAAAAGTTTTAAAAAAAACATAATAATTTCCTTCTCCAGCTTCGCTGGCCACCACGCAAGGACCGCCGCCACAACAGCCTATAACTATCAACCACCATGCAATCGTCATCATCTTCGACCACGTTCTTGCTGAGTAGCAGGAATAGGATGCTGGTCGAACCGGGATGACTAAACATATTCTTTAACTTCTCGGGGTGTGTGTTTGATGAGTTGTTTGATGGAATGGAGAGGAGAAAAATGTGGTTTGGCGAAAGCAGAGTAGGGAATAATAAGGGGGAGATGAATTTTTGAAATTTTACTGTCTTCATTAAGGTATGAAACCTCATAAAGATAGTCAATTTTAGAAACATTTGAAGTGCGAAAATCTGAAGGGGCATTTATAGTGACTAGTGGAGTAGTATCAATAGAATCAGTCATAATGGAATAAGTCTACCTTTTCCACCTGGTGTTTCATCTAAAAATAAACAAGTATGCTGAATAGAGTGCTGGCTCTGATACTAAGAAGAGGTTCTAAGATGCAAATTAGGGAAAACGAAAACAAGACTTGTGGTAAGTATGCTATCGCACATACAAATGACTCTCCAGGCCTTTATAAAACAGACTTCCTTTTAGCCACTAAGCCCTTTTTTCAAATTTTGATTTGCACCTTAGAACTGCTTTATAGTAGTAGAATTTTGATGTACAGGTTCCATACCATGGCAAATGTAGAGCATACTACCAGGACTAATCAGCGCATATTTGTTTAGAGAATCATACCAAGCAGAAAGGTAAAAGTAAAGATTTAGTGATTCATAACACAAGTTTTATTTCTTGAGGCTTTTTCTGAGAGCAGATCGTGCCTCCAAATTTTACAAGCATGGCTTTTATAGGCTCAGACGACTATACAAACAAACAATTATTGGTGAGGTTTTGGAAGTCACCAATAATTTAACACTTTAAGACTGACTCTAAAGACTTTTACATTGACACATGACTTGTTCAACCTACAAATGATTGACAAACACATAAAAAGGTTTCGGACAACATTTTTCTTCATTGCTATAGTGTCAAATAGTGCTCTACTGTGATGAACATTGTGTAAATAGTGCATGAACAATATTTTTTCGACAACGGATTGATTTTTTCAAACACGCTTGTCACGACTTCAGAAGTCATATCTATGGATAGTTTTTTCGATATTGTCATCATCAGACCTGTTCGAACTACCTATGTCCTTTTTTTTTTTTTGGTAAGGTACTACCTATGTCCTTTTGTCTTTGTAATTTCTAAGGATTCGTTCAATTTCCACAGTTTTAATGTCCACATCTTCATGAAGTTTCGAAAACTTTTGCTTTTTCCATGAAGACTCTAGAACGTCCATAGAACTTGAGTCGATATCAGCAGAACTTGATGGCATATATGGCTGAGGAAAATTCTCCAATTGTAGTGACTGATTATCTTTGTCATCGCTTAGACTGAGTGCTAGTTGTACGTCACTGTAATCATTTGAGTTTTGAGATAACGGTCCTCCCCATGGATCTTATGACTGAGAGGCTTGGGATGGGGATGGTGCCTCTTGAGATGAGGATGAGACAACTTTATCTGAAGTAATAGCAACATCCATATTTGCTTGCATATCTATGCCATAATATTGTCCCAATGCTATATCAATTATCGCCTGATATTTCTGATCAGCTAGATGATCCCAAGACATGCTGGTAGAATTGGCTAGCCATACTTTTGCTCGCATGCCTCGCACCCTAATTTCCCTTGTATATTTGTCTTCCGCTGAGAGAGGGAATACTCTCGAGTAGTTTTAAATCTCGGTGATCCTGAGGTTTGAATGAAAACTAAGATAAAACCTTTTGGCTACGTTTGGCAGTCCCAATTTGAGTCCGGATATGATAAAAAAATATTCTATCTAATGTTTGGCGATGTCTTATGGACCGGATAAGTAATTCGGGTCAGGGGGTGGGATAAATCCTAATTGGATAAAAAAGTAACATATATATGTAAAATAATTTCCTTCTCCAACTTCCCCGGCCACCATGCAAGGACCGCCGCCACAACAGCCTATAACTATTGACCACCATGCAATCGTCATCATCTTCGACTAATGCCAATTGTCATCGCTGTCCAACTGATTGTTCTTTGATGATTGTGGAACCAAACCAACCAAAACGCAGGAAGTTTTGGGTGTTCATACTTTAGTCCTATAGTCACCTGATTTTGCTGTGATGCTTCGACACCCAATCCCATCCTCTACAGAGATATAAGACTCCGTGTTGACAATCAGAAGATTTGAAAGGAAAAGGAGGAGGAGGAGCTCCAGCAAAAATGGTGATCGCTCAAAATGGTGCAAGTCTAGGCCATGCGAGACTACATCAAGAGGATGCCGCCCTAAATTTGGAAAGTATCACCTTTATGAGCAAGTAAGATTTTCAAAAATTTTGAATCCTATCTTGGATAGAAGCAAACACTAGAAATGATTTTCTACAATCCGGAGGATATTTGAAGAATTTCTAGGTTCTATTCGTTTCGCAAAAAATGTTATGTTTTTGGAAAATGTTAAACCATTTTCTTGGAAAATTGCACAATTTTTCAGTGTTCGGCTGAAAACTAAAAAACCTTGGAACATATTTTCCATAATTTGGTATTGGAAATATTTTCCTCCTTGCAATACTTTTAATTATTATTTATTTATTTATTTTTTCCTTCTTCTTCTTCCTTGGCTGGTCACCTGCCATGGCGATGGACGGCGACTGGACACAAGCGAGCTTAAGCCTTGCCATAGGCGAGCTTGAGCCTTGCCACAGGCTAATGAGGCTCGAGCTCGCTAGATTTCAGTGAGGTCGAGCCTCTCTAGTATGTGGTGAGGCTCCATCTCACCTGATCCGATAAGACTGAGCTTGCCCAAGGCAGGTCGAATGAGGCTCGAGCCTTGCTCTAGGCCACTAGATGTTGGCAAGGCTCTAGCAAGCCTCGCCCAGCTCAATAGATCTAGCGAGGCTTGAGTTTGTCGGTGACCAGTCGGCGACCGATTGGCCCAAGTTTGCCGGTGAGTACCTAGGCTCGAGCCTTGCCATAGGTGGGCGACCGACTGGAGAAGAAGATAGAAAAGAGAAAGAAAAATAAAATGGAAAAAAATTAGAATTTAAAATAATAAAAATTAGAATTTTACAAAATAAAATAAAAATAATTATAATGAATGACGAAAGAAGGAGGGGGAAAATGTTTTCCTCTTTTCAAAAAATGGAAAATATTTTCCTCACTTTTGAAGGTGTTTTGTTTATTGAGGAAAAATATTTTTCATAACTAGTTTATTTTCCATGAAACGAACACTGGAAATCCCCAAAAATGTTTTCCTAGAAGATATTTTCCATTAAATGAATGGAGCCCTAATCTCAACTTATTTTAACCTATCATAATTTAAATTTAGATGACTAAACGCAACCTTTAAGAATATGGTCCTAACCAATTTTGTGAGATGTGAGATGAGTTTTTTTTATGGTAGAAAATTGGTTTCAATGCTGTCCACAGGGGGAGAAAGCCCACCTGTCTTTGGCATAAAAACTGAGTACCCAAGGGCACTCAAACCGACAAGCCAAAAAGAGAGAAGGATAGAGAGTAGGGGCAATGGTAGGAGAGGCGGAAGCAAGCAGTAAGATCCTCATCTTTGGCAGCACCGGATACATTGGCAAACACATGGTGAGGGCGAGTGTCTCTTTAGGCCATCCAACTTACATTTACGTCTGCCCCGCCGCTGTGCCCCGGACCCGACCTGTGAACCTCGACCTCCGCTCTGTCGGCGTCCATATCATCGAAGTATGCATACCTCTCTTTCTCTCTCTTGTGTAATTGGAGCACAATCGGATGCATTCATGTGTGTGCATGCACCTTTTTTTTTTTCTTAATCAAGAGGTAACAAGTGTGTAGATTCCAAGCGCACAGGATTATTAACAAAGGCTATATTTTCTTCCAATTATATCTTCGACTACTGTGCTATATGTTATGGATATCATCACCTAAAACACAGTGTGGCAATGAAATAGGGAGAGCTAGAGGAGCATGAGAAGCTTGTGGCAGCACTGAAGCAGGTGGACATAGTCATCTCCGCTCTTGCATACCATCAAGTACCTAACCAGTTGAAGATCATCGATGCCATTGTCGCCGCTGGCAACATCAAGGTAAGTTATCTCTCGTCTGTCTAGGAAATCGGCCATTTAATCTCTTTTTCCTTTTTGATGGGGAGGTTCTTTCTCTGTTCTTTTTGAAAGCTGAATCCACCCGGTTCAAGCATATGATAAATCACTTCTCCTAAAGAGTTTTCGTGCTAAAAGTACGGAAAAAAAACCTATCTTCAATTCTCGCTTGTTAAATTCAAAAGTCTTGGTCTCAACTATCTAAGCCACCCTTTACTCTAAGAAGATGTAAAAAAAAGATTGTTCTCTTTACTTTTTTTGTTCTCACCAAAAAGAAAAGAGTAAATCTATCGTACTGAATGATCGAGGCAGAGTTAATAGAAATTTAATTTCTGAACACCAAAGAGAAAATTCGGTGCATTGAAAACCACCCCCTTCAATGGCCCACGTAAGACATCCCTGGCAATCTGATTATCCCCTGGACAATGGATTCTAGTTATCGTAACTCACTAGAGTCTCGAAATTAAAGTGTAGATAATTATACTAGAGAGCTCTACATTTCTTCATTTATATACTTGGTACTATATTGGGTTGATCCAACGGGTTATTTTTCTTGCATTCAAAACCATGGTCGAGAATTAGTCGTGAAAGTAACGAGGGCACAGAACAACAATGTGTCACCTTGGCTTTGCTACCTTTAGTTCCATACTAAATTTTGGGGGGAAGAACAACAGAAGTACCAAAAGTTGTGTATGGAGCTCATTTTGATGCCAAAAGTTCTATTTGGATCACTTAAGTGCTAAATCGGAGGAAAAATGATTACTTTGGTGCCAACGGCAAGAGATTCCAACCAAATTAATACGTGGTATTTATAATTAAATTTTTAATCTTAGTTGAATTTTTTTAAAAAATTAATCTACGTGGCATTTCCACGTATATATTTCGATTTTTTAAATACTTTTCCAAATTTTTTTCATTTTTCCTTCTTTTCTTTCTTGTCCCTTTGGTCACTGTCGGTGACCGGAGGCCGGCCACTGGCCACTTGGCCTCGCCCGGACGAGGCCGCTGACACTCGCCATAGGCGAGGCGACCTCGTTTAGGCAAGGCCAAGCGGCCGGTGGCCGGCCTCCGGTTATCGGCGGTGACCAAAGGGAGAAGAAAGAAAAGAAAAAAAGAAAAGAAGGAAAAAAGATAAAAAAGATAAAAAATTATTTAAAATAAAAAATGCTGACTGTACGTACTGAATGTATCTCCGGTGAGCCACATTTGCTTCAGAAATTAATAAAAAAATACCACGTCGGATTTCCGGCCAAACTAACCGGAATTGGTATTTAAGTGATTGTTTTTCAAAAGTTTTGGCACTTAAATAATTTAAATGAAACTTTTGGCACCAAAGTGAGTGCCGTACACAACTTTTGGCACTTCTAGTGTCCTTCCCCCTTAAATTTTGTCAGCCATACAATGTCCGATGTTCTTGTCATGTAATAAATAATGTACATCTTTATTTATTAAATTTTGCTGCCTTTAGTGCCATATTAAATTTCATCGTCTCATCTCGATATGTACTTTTTCTTTTGTCATCTCATCTTAATGTGTACCTTTTCTTTGTGTCACGTCACCTTCTTACTATTCTAATCCCCCTGATCTAAAAGGTATAAGTTTTTGTTATCAATGAACATCCAAATATTGGCAATGGTTAGGTTAAAAATTGAGAAAAGGATGAGATAGAATAACGAGATCAAATGCTTGAAGCTTGGAAATCAACATCATCAAAAAGTCTATGAGAATCTTACTTTGTGTCGAACCTTTTGATTCGATTGATCCCTACAGATATTGCATGCGAAACATTATACGTTGGAATTGGTCGGATGATACCGATAAAATCCTAGAGCTAACCACATAACATTCATATATATTTTAGATTCCACTCTCGTTCTCAAACCAAATCATCATCATCATCATCATCATTTTGAGCAAAGGTTTGTGCCATCTGATTTCGGATGTGAGGAAAGACAAAATGACGCCACTCCCTCCATTCCAAGAACTCTTGGAGAAGAAGAGGAAGATCAGGAGGGCCACCGAGGCTGCAGGCATTCCCTTCACCTTCATTGCGGTGAATTGCTGCGCTGCATACTTCGTCGGTGTCCTCCTTCATCCCCTTGACCCCCAGGATGAAATTGTCATCTATGGCAATGGTGAAGCCAACGGTACTCTCCCTCTCTCTCTACTTGTATCAATCACATTGTACGAGAAAATCGTGGGATCCTTTAAAGAATCTCCGAGGTTATTCCATTAAAGAAAGACCCTCCTCCGTTCAAAGAGTTAGTGTGATGTTCCATAATCACATAAATAATAAAACTTGGGGTCCAGTCTGATTTTGAGTATTCTGATTTCTCTAAAGGGCAAAATCCTTAAATTTACTTTGAGTCCAAACCTTTCTGCTTTGGTAATGTCGTCCCTGAACATTGTTTTCTACGAGTGAATTTGCGGACCATATTTTTTATCTATTCATGTTAGTTTCTCCGATGAAAAAGTTAAGACTTTCCTTGCCATTATCCTATTTATTTAGCATCTTTAAATATGATTCTATGTTGTGTTTAGCTGTGCTTAATTACGAGGAAGACATAGGGAGGTACATGATCAAGGTGGCAAATGATCTGAGAGCGTGCAACCGGGTCGTCAGTTATCACCCCGAATCGAACATAATTTCTCAGCACGAGCTGATTTCGCTGTGGGAGAAGAAAACGGGTCGTAGCTTCAAGAAAGTCTATGTGCCCGAGGAAGATCTGGTTAGGCTCTCTCAAAGTAAGTTCAAATCACCAATGTCGCTGTCCTATTTCGCATTGATTTTGACAATATCATCGGCGTTTATCCTAAATTATTTGTGGTACCGCCCCCACAATTTTCTTCCAAACACTCATTGCAACCCCGACATCAGTCGAGACATGACTTTCTCTGCATTTTGCCTCGTTCCATGAATGGGTTCAAGAAAAGTTTGCTGACATTTGATGGTTTTCATGTCCTTTGTTAAGCTCTGCCACCTCCAGAAGACATACCCGTCTCCACACTTCACTCGATATTCGTCAAGGGAGATCTGGTGAGCTACGAGATAAGGGAAGATGACCTTGAGGCTACAAAATTATACCCAGAAATGCAGTACACCACCATTGATCAGCTCCTCGACATCTTCTTCACAGATCCTCCAGAGCTAGCTAGGGTTGCTTTTGAATGAGATGATTCCATTAAGGTTGAACTTTAGCAATTTAGTAGTAGTATAATGTGCCGAATTACAACCAAAGCATTACATCGCTTTAGTGAGTTTGAATGACTGAGTTGAAATCCGATAAACTGTTTCTTCTCTTTCCCATGTTTTGTCAATTGGGACTCGGTTCCCATCGTGCCAAGCCCTGTTATTTCTGTCCATTGTTTGTTGAAACGACAGTTTTCATGTGCAGCACGAGGATATTGATTTTGTCATTTAATAGTGCTTGTATATGCAAAACAAAGTTGTTCGACAAACCTAAAATCACGTTCTAATGAATAATCCGAATGTCGACGAATGATCCGAGCCCAACGAATTCACGTTGTGTCCTTAAGACAATTTGTCCTGTTGGGAAGCGAGTGTTGGGAGAATCGACTAACCTGTTCGATGCACTACGAACAAAATTTTCAGTATCGTACGTTGAATCACTAGCAAATGATGAATGAATCTACTTCACGTTGGTTCGAATACAATCATGGGGAAAGTATTATTGTTTCACAGCGTTAATGCTGATTGTCTTCTCAAAATAAACACGGAATCCTTATGCGTGGAGAGAGAGAGAGAGAGTTTTGATTATCTCTTTTTATATTGTTCATCATCTGAGGAAGTTATCTTAACTTCCCTTAAGAAACTCTTATTGTACCTCTTTAAAAGGTGTCTCTTAGACATACTTCTTAATTATTAGAGCAAATGGTGTCCCTTGGACACACACATCATGGGCAGACCGACGAAATATAACTTCTCCCACTCGCACATGATAAGCTTGATGATGCTCTATCAAGAATATAAGGCATTTAACATTCATCTACCTTAGAAACAATTTATACTAGCAAGAAAGCCGTGTGACCAGTGAGTATACCTACACTTGGGAGCTCTAATTATGCACCTGTTAGGGACAACATAATGACTACAACCCCAAAAATAAATAAACAATTGATGTCTCATAGTGCCCCAAACATATTTTGTTACATCGGTCCAAGTATACCTATCCCTTAAAGGCTATACTTGACTTTTCTCAAGAACACCATGTATTTACAATTATTTCCGAAACCATTGAAGGTGAAATAATTGGTCGACTGGTAAATACATGTGATAGATGTAAAATAATAATAGTCTTCCTTCACCCTCATGTCTCTCCCCATTTCCAAACAACTGCTTTCCTAGATACGTCCCATAAAGCCATATATATTTATGACCGCCAGTAACATGCTAAAGTAGTAACATTGATCTTCTACTTCGAGAGCATAGTCAGAAGTAACATAGAGCACAAAGTAAGGTAAATTATAAATTACCTTAAGGACTCACACAATGAATAAATAGGGATAATTATATTCATCTTCCTTATTGGTCAAATAAAGTACATGTAGTATGAATTACATGCTACAGTGGATTTCTCTTTCTAGAAAAGCGTATGTCATTTGTTAATCATATCCACTATACGAATCTTAGCCTAAACATAGTCACATGCTTCTCACGTACTCATGTTTAGCCTGAGTGCTATATCAGCTCGCTTTCCACAGTGTCCAATTTAGTGCTCGCATCCGGCTACCTTCAGGCATACATAATTGTGGGACTATCATGTTCAGTCTTATCACATACGAATAATAGACCTCATCTTGATTCCAATCAAGGCGACATTAAATCATTTTATGTATTAAACTGCTCTTTCGGCATTTATAGTACATATCGTCTCATCTCAACGTGTTTACTATAGCGTTTGAGGTAATTGCTCGTGTGAGTGAGCCAATCATTGCTTGATGATATACCTTTCAACAATATATGTGTGTTTGTGCTAGTCTCATAATATTGTACCAATTGATAAAACATCAATTCATTAACAAATAAGTACAATACATATACATACATAATCCAGTGATCCTCAACAATATTACATATCATAATCATATTTTATGTAATCCTAGAGACATCCTGTGGGTCAAGAACACGTCTCTTGGAACAACCTTCTTAAATGGATCGGTATCCATCTTGTTGGTTGAAATATATTACAGGACTACTTCTTTTTGCGCTATTGTATCTCTGATGAAGTTATTCTTTATGTCAATGTGCTTCGTCCTATCATGGTACTTGGGATCTTTCATATAGGCAATGGCTGCTTGACTATTGCAATATACTGTCACTGGTTTTGGGACACTAGTGACAATGGCTAAATTTTCGAAGAAACGTTTTAGCCATACTGCTTCTTGCACTGCAGTAGAACATGCAACAAATTCTGCCTCCATCGTAGATAAAGCTATGCATGCCTGTTTCTTGCTATTCCAAGAAATTACCTCATCATTAAGCAAGAACGCATATCTAGACGTCGATTTATGCTCATCTAGGTCTCCTTCCCAATCAGCATCAGAGTATCCTATTAAGTGTAGATCACTCTCTTGATAGCAAAGTTGGTAGTCCATAGTGCCTTTCAAGTATCTTAGGATCCTCTTAATTGCTTTCCAGTGTGCTGGACCAGGATTTGATTGATATCGGCTCACTAACCCTATAACATGACATATGTCAGGTCGAGTACACATCATAGTATACATCAAACTTCCGATAGCACTAGCGTAAGGAACAGTTATCATTTCTGTGACATTCCGAATTTCGACCCATTTTTGAGATTTATAAAACGTGTAATTCGCCAGTGTGCTTATAGTAAAATCTCACCCGGGAACTGATCACTTCCGATTATTGTTTTAAAATAGAGATTTCGCTAGAATCGCATTTGATCGAATTTAGCCGTTATTTAGAACCCGAACTTTGGTGTGAAATTTTTCAGAGTTCTGTGACTAATTTAATTAGATGGTGTCGATATTAGTGTGGCCAACCTCGATATTATCCGAGATAAGTGAAAAATGAATTTTTGACCGAGTGCGAATTTGGACTGGTAGACCACCCTCGTAGTGTGTTTTTTTTATTAACACCATTTTGGCCAAATCCTAAAATTATTAATTAGGATTTTTCGTGACTATCGGATCATTTCTTAATTTAAATTGTGGCCGTTGAATCGCAATTATTGCGATTTAACTTTTTCTCTCTTCTCTCTCTCTCTCTCTTCCTTTTTCCCTTTTTTCTCTTGTCTTTTCCTTTTCTTTTTCTCTTCTCTTCTTCCTTTCTTCTTCTCCTTCGCTGGCTTGCACCCCCCCGACACCAACTGGTCCACTTCTTGCTTCTGTTTCGCCGCGATCGCGCCTTGCCGGAACCAGCGCTGCTAGCCTCACTGCCGGCCGTTCGTCTGCTGTCACCGCTCCGCCAGCCGCCGCGCCACTGTCCGTCGTCGCGGCCTGCTTTTGGCTTCTGGTTCAACTTTGTTCTTCGCCGCTCACCGTCGATCTGTACTCGCCGGACCAGCTCCGCCGTACGTCGCCGTTCGTCTTGCGCACCATTCGTCACCCCTACCAAGCCACGCCACCCCAGATTCTCCTCGACCAAGCTGCGTCCACCTCGTCCAGTCGTCACGGTTAAGCTCCGCTGGCCTTCGCCGTTCGGTCGAGCTCCGCCGTGCGCTGTCGTCCACCTCCAACTGACGCCGCCGCTGTCCCAATCGTCAGGAATAGCCAGGCCACACCCGAGCAACCCCCACAGCGGCTATCTCCCTCGCCGCGCTCGTTCGCTGTTGTCCGCCGGCCGCCGAGTCCGAACCTGAACCACTGAGGACTGCCCTCGTCGCTGCCGCCACCGTCGCCGGCATTAGCCGAGTAAGTTAACCCCAATCTTGTGTTTAGGGTGTTAAACTTGCTTATGGTAGTTTAATTTATGTTTAGATTAGTATTTATTTATTTAATTAAGTTTATGTGGTAGGTTATCGGTATTTGCGCGATAGATTATTGCGAATGTGGTGATAAGTTATCGTTGTGTTTGTGATAAGTTATCGATTATTTAGTAAATTATTATTTTCGAAATTAATTATTATTTTCGGATTAAATATTAATATTTTATTATTAAATAATTAATTTCCGAAAATTAAATATTATTATTTTCAGAAAATTTCTAACATCAAATTGTGATGCCAATGTTGGATTTCGCCATATGAGCTGGTGTTTTGGAAAATGATTTGAATGATTTTGATTCGAGAAAATATTTTGAATTCTTTGAAAATGAATTATTTTCAGATATTATTAAATAATTAAATTCTGAATTTATTTATTATTATTTTGGAAAATTTTTAATTTCAAATTATGATTTCTAATTTGAATGTTGGCGAGTATATCGTGAATTGTCGTATTAAATTGATTTTATGACAAATTGTTTTGAATGAAAATTTTCAAGAAAGTTTACGAGATTTTTGGTATTAAATTATTTTTATTGTTATGCCAAGTAATGATAGTGCTGCTTTGTGGTTGATATTCGGATTTGACATTGAAGCTTGCGAAAATTGATTGGCGTTTGCATGTGTGACCATGTGATATTGTTGTATGGCATTAATGTGAGCACCATTCATGAACGCATGGGCTAATTGAGAAGATAATAATTGGCCGGAATGCTTGTGTACTCGTGTGGTCACACTTTAGAGCTGTCTTGTTGTGTATCGCTTGACGTTGCCCGATTTATTGGATGCCTAGGGATAATTTGGAGTGCCGACACCCCGGATACCTTATCGTGGCCCGAGGCCGGACTTGATGTTCCTTACGGAATACCATCTTACTGTGTATAGTTCGATATTGTCGCATTGGAATGCTGTCATTTTGTGCATCATTTGACGTAGCCGTGCCTGACGGGGCGGGACAGAGCCCGGTTTTTACCGGTAGACTGCCATCTTGCTGCGTATTGTTTGACGTGTGGTGGCCTTGAGGGGGCATAATAATTGAAATATGTGTGATGCATAGTGCTTGATTATGGGGTAGAAACTGCTAGGTATGGTATGGGATGTGCCCAAGTGGGTTTTGCCTTATAATTGAGACACGCGCGACTGTGCTGCATTAATGCATGGAAAATCTCTTTAAATGCTTCGAGTATGTGACATATGTATTTTATCGACGTGTATACCAAGGCAAGATAAGAATGCTTGTGGTTGTTAATGATGTTGCTGTTGTTGCTGTTTTGCCTGTTTAAGGACCCCCGTGCGAGTTGGCCTCCTAAGCAGGGCTTAGGTCGTCAACTTATTGAGATTTTATCTTATTTGTTGTTAAACCTTTTCAGGGCCTTAGTACGTCACTGCTTTTTATGTAGTTCAAAGTACCGCAGTTTTTGGTTGGTCCTTGAAGGTTAGGCTTGGGAGCTGTTTTTGTTGGAGTAAGTTAATCCTAACCTTTCTTTTTGCTGGCCTTTTTGTGGTAGCGCCCAAAGTGGACTTGTAAGAATATTCCCAGAGGTTTATCAAGTGAGAATTAAAATACTGTTGTGTTTGGTTTTCCTCTGTTATCCCTGTTTATTGTCATTGTCTGCGGTTTGTTGTGTTCGCTTCCGCATGCGTACTAAAAGATAAAATGAAGGGTCGGCGATGAGTCTTGGGACGTCGCATCTCATTGACCTAAGCGGGGTGTTGCGTGTTCGTAGGGTTCGAGGCGTGACATCCTCGTCTCGAATTGATATCAGAGCAAGGTCAGTTCGATCCAAGTTTGGTCGAGACCTGGAGTGATAAGGTACGATGGGTTTTGGGATAGTGAGTTAGAAAGACACTAGTTTCTGTGTTTGTTTGTTAGCTTTTTCGTTCGTGAGTAAGTTGTTTAGGAATTCTAATTCCTTGTTGGAATTGGAAAGCAGATTTCTGTAAAGATCCTGCGAGATGGACAATCCTGACTCGAGGACTCCTAGAAGGAGAGCCGAGTCATGTTAGGTTGGTGCTAGAAGGAGAGCACCAGGAGATCCTAGATTGGACCAGATCCTGCAGGCTTTAGAGACCTTGATAGGATAGCAGGCTCAAAATCAAGCTGCCGCTGCTGTGCCTGCACCTACACCTGCACCTGTACCTACACCTGCACCTGTGCCTGTAGATGTTCCATTAGTTGGCAATGGAAATGGGAATTAGGCCATGCACAAGTTGGTGGAGCAATTTCTAAAGCTCAAGCCCCCCCAAGTTTGTCACGACCTACCTCACGAGGGCCGAACTCGGTAAGGCCGGTTTAGAGATAAGTGTTCATGAAATGATTCATATGGCATATCATAAAAAATAATTTTATAAATCTTTTGGTTATCCATATAATTCATTGATCATGAACGTGGATCTTTCCTAAATCCATATCTCGCGTGACAACGGATCAATTTTGTCTTTTTTAGGAGTCGCCACTAGCCTAGGTCTGGGGTTGGCTAGAACACCCAACCGAAATGCAGGAATTTCGTTTCGGTTTCTACGAAAACCAGAGATCAAAGGTTTGGGGACTAGCTTACGTTAATATTTCTATTAACGCCATTTCGGAACCGCTAAACTTAACATGGTTGTTATCTAAGTTGTCATGCATTTGTCATTTACCATTTTCATGTTTAAAATCTTAGTCCACTAGGTGATCATGCATCTTGTTTTTGTATTTTCATTTAAGATTCTAAACTAGTCCTATCTTAGTCTAAAAAAAGAAAGAAACAATCAATTGTATTGAAAGACATTTTGTAAAATAAAAACTCAAAATATTGAAAAGACGAGCCAATTCTAAGTGTAAGAAAGTAAAAACTCGCAACTTGTCGGGTGTTTATTACAACACAAATTGAAAACCAGAGACATGATCGGGGATGAATGAATTGAGTACAAATTGAAACCGGATCGGACATCGGTCTATCGCCATCATCAAATGAATACAAATGGAGACCGGATTGGACATCGGTCAATCGCTTTGGTTTTTTATCATTTCGGATTATCCTTCCATGGACCGCCTCTTGGGTATTGATGTTTACATTCACAACATTCATTCACAACAAACAATGCACAAATGAACAACCAAAGAAAAACAATGGTGCAAACAATTCACTAATCAAACACGGGTCTCGGGATCGGCCTTTGTTTTTCATGCATTTTGATTCACCACCCACCTAATCATCTAAGATTATTTGATCAATGGTTAATGATAATGGGCTACCATTTGCATTCACAAAACGGTGACTCATATCAATTAACCCCTAAAGTTGGGTTCTAAATGATCATAATGGATTACCCACCGAACATGTACCGGGCCTAACATTCATCTAACAAACACATGCATAGCAATGAAATAAGCATGCATTCAGGTCCATGGGCCTTATTTCGAAGCCAATCAAACAATGAGAAGTGGGCTTCATAAGGAGACCACCTATTCAGTTTTTATCTAATTCGGATTGCTTCTGTTCAGATATGATTAACTACCCTAATGACGTTCAAATGAAATAATTCATGTGTCATTAGAAAGATTATGAAATGAGGATCAAAAGTCAAGAAGAACATTTTTTCTAAATCCTCACCGATTTTCCCGAAAATGACAAATTTACCCTCGGTGACAGACTGGACCCGACTCTGTTATGGATTTAAAAATAATGGTGGGAAAAATAATAAATCTTATCAAAAACACGTGAAAATTTTTTTGCAGTTAGGATTCTTCGTGTACAACAAGTTTCGTGTTTTGAGTTTTTGCTAAAAAGTCCTTCAAATTTTTATAAAATTCGGTTTGCAAAAAGGACTCAATTGCAAATCACACTTCAACCCGAGAAGGCCTTTTATGAAATTTTGAGCAAATTGACCCTCAAAAAATTGCTATTAGGCCCTCAGAATTTCCAGTCAACATAATGAGACCCCAATGAACAACTTTGTAGTTTTGATTTTTTGCAAAAAAGGACTCTAACTTTATCAATTTCGGAGAAACATCTTCTGAACTCTAAAAGAATGAAAATCAGATCTGGACATAGATACTGATCAGATTGTGAAAATTCCTTTTGAAAATACAAATGACCTTCAATTTTGATGAAATTATTATGAATAGAAAGATCTTGATCTCAGTGTGAACTTTTGTGAAGAAAACTTTTTCATATTGTGAACACACGAATTATAAAAATCAAAGAACACACAAAGGTCAGTTTGAAACTGATCTGTCATCAGATTCATGCATACATGACGTTGCAAATCGTACAATGCTAACATAGTTGGAATTTTATGAAAATTTTATGATGAACAGATTAAGATGTGATTTACAACTTTTATGAAGAAAGTTTTGTCAAAAAATGATCATAGAAAATCATAAAAATCACGGAACAGCACAACATCAGTCAGAACATCATCAGAGCAGACTTCAACATCATATTCTAGATTCTAATCCTAACTTCTAAACATGTTTTGACATAGCAAATCAGGTCCGATTGAGGCATATGATATATCAAATCGAAGCTTAAGACGTGTTTTACGATTCTCTAGTTCATCACTTCGCGAGATTTAGACATTAACGAGCTGAAATCGGCATCTCAAACATACAGGTTTTCCAGGATACGAATTTGCAGAATCGCTTTCAAGTGAACTTACCTTGTTTAATGAAGCTCCGATGCGAAATCGAGCGATCCGGCCTCCGTGTTCAGATCAAGGACAGCACGGAGAAGTCTTGGAATGCTCGGCCAACCTATGATAATAGATTGCACAAAATATAGTGAGAATCGATTCGATCTCGCACTAATTAACTAGTAATGAAGAATCAAGTTAAAAGACGCGATCTGGTGGCTGTTTAACGAGAAGCTGGCCACCATGGTGATGTGAAGACGCCGAGGAACGTTGCCAGAGGTTCGGGATCGCCGGAGGGAGTCGCCGATCAACCAATTCAGTCGCTTGAATCAGCTGATCACATCACCGATGGCAATGCCGGTGATGTTGCCGAGAGGTTGATTTGGCCGGAACTTGCTGTTCTGGCCACCGGCGAAGATGGTTGGTCTTGCGACCAGCCTTGGGTTGCCGTGGGGGGCGTCGGTGAGGCGGTAATCCGCTGGAAAAGCAGCCGGCGAGAGAGAGATGACCGGCGGGAGAGATGGCCTGTGAGAGAGAGAGAGAGAAAGAGAGAGAGAGAGAGAGAAGAGAGAGAAACCAGATCTGAAAAATGAGAGAGTTTTTCAATTTTGGAGGGAAAAAACACTATATACTTCCCCCAACTTTGAATCCTAGCCCTTAAATTGATCCAATGGCTTAGAATGCATCCTTAATGATTAAGAATATTCCTTATGGGCTAAGGATTGGTGACATGGCATTATGGATGGACATGATCAATTCTAAATGAATGGCCATTATTGATTTGCTTACCCCCTAATTAATTTGCTTAATCCTTAAGGAATGGCATTTTGGTAATTTTCACTTAGGGGCATTTTTGTAATTTTCAATTAGGGCATTTTTGTCATTTTTGGGCTCAAAGGGATGGGGCCGGCTTTGGCTAGTCGGAATGGATCGTCGATCGTCAGATTTTCAACCGGAAAATGGCCAGTCTGATCGGACCGGTTCAATTTGATTCAAACCGAGTTAAGCCAGTTAGCCCCAAATTTGACCTAATTAAACTAGTTCAATCCTTGATTCCATTTGTTGTAATTTGATTCCTATCATGATTAATTGAGCCAATTAATATCAAATTCAATTAAATTGGATTGAACCGATTTGAAATTCATGCACAAATTGATCCAATTTAACTTGTTTTTATCAATTGCTCTTGAATTTGGGTAATTGCATGGCCAAGCTAGACTAACAAATTTAATTGAAGTCCAATTAACCAAATTGAGTCACAATTCATCAAATTGAATATTAGTCTAGAGTGGGTCAAATTGAATTGCACTAATTGGACCAATTATTCTTAGACTTCTTAATCATTGGATCACTAAATTGATCAAATTGACTCGAATTCATGTGAATCTTCCAAAATTGATTTTGAATTTGGATTTGATATAAGAAATTAGGCTAATTCGTGTCTCAATTGTGCAAAATCATGAAGAATCGATCCAAATCACTGATTAGGGCCAAAATTGGGGGTTTTTGTGTTTGGCTTGGAATTATAAAATTGGTTCCAAAATTGAATATAAGATGACATTTAGATCAAATGTCATGAAGAAAACTAACCTAAAAAATGACTAGAAATGAAGTAATTTCATTTTTGGCCGATTTGAATCAAATTCCACAAATTGGGAAAAAGTTGATTCTAAACCGATTTTTGCAAAATTTCAAATGCCAAAGGTAAATTGAATGTAAAATCAGATGATTTTTAAATTTTTGCATTTTCCAATTTTTTGGTCAAAGGTTTGACCAAAAGTCAAACCCTAGTTGACTTTTCACTAGGAATTTGATTTTATGATCAAATCTTTGAATTTTTCTGAAATTTCCACTTTTAAAGTGAAATTGAACTTGAAAAGAATCTTTTTATGCGAAAAGTCCTAATTTGACTTAGGGTTGACTTTTGATCAAAAGGTTGACCAAAAAGTCAACCGTTTGACTTTTCGGGTTTTTACATGAAATAAATAGGAAATTGTCTACAAAAGCTAGGCCAACAAATAGAATTAAAAAATGACACTTTTTGACAAGAAACAGGTTCCGTCGCGATCGGAAACTATAATCTCGAATTTTCTATTTTTAATGACGCGTCGGTTAAAAATTAGGTGTCAACAAAGTTTACTGGCACGGGTGATCCTGAGGTTGCAACTCTCTAGATCAGAGAGTTGGAAAAGGTTTTTGCCTTACTGAGATGTACGGATGAAGATAAGGTGACGCTTGCAGTCTACCAATTGCAAGGTAATGACGGTACTTGGTGGGAAGCTACCCAGAGGAGGGTATTTCTCGAAGGCACGGCCCGGGTGTGGGATGCTTTTGTGGAAGCTTTTGATAACAAGTATTTCTCAGACTGTGCTAAAGAGCAAAAGATGAATGAGTTTCAGTGTCTTCGGCAGAACCAGTTGACAGTAGACCAGTACAAGGCAAGGTTTGCTAAGCTGTCCCAATATGCCCCAAGGTTGATTGAGGATCTAGTTGATAAGGCAGGGAGGTTTAGGGATGGACTGAAACCAGAGATCAAGGATCAACTGGTGTTCCTGAATCTGAAGAACTATGATGAGCTATATAAGAGGGCACGATTGATAGAAAGAAACTTGGCTGAGAGGATAGCCACGTCTGGATCACGATTTGTGCCAAACAAAGATAATCACCGGTTTGGGATGAGACCAATGATAGGAAATAAGTTCCCTATCCCCCTTAACAAGAAAGGCGGAGTGAAGAAGCCGATGTACAACAACAATGGCCCCTGTCGCTTATGTGGAAGGCGCCACGGATCAATCCCGTGTCCTGTTAAGACGGGTGCTTGCTTTGGTTGAGGCCAACATGGTCACCATATTAGAGATTGTCTACGCCAGATAGCGGGAGCGCAAAGACTAATGCAGCAGGTGGGACAACCTGCAAATAATGCGCTGCCGAACCAGTTGAACCGACCCCAAGTGCAAGGAAGGGTCTATGCTGTCACAAAGAAGGAGGCGGAGGACTCTTTTACTGTCATTACAGGTACGGTTTCGTTACACGACCATGTTGCCTATGCTTTGTTTGATCATGGAGCTACGCATTCGTTTGTAGCTAAGCAATTTATGGAATTAGTGGGGTTAAGTTCGAAACCACTGGGAGTAGTTTATAGTATTTCTACCCCTTTAAAGGATAGCATAGTGTCTGCAGTAGGCTGTATTGGTTGCAAGTTATCTGTTGGTGGTCGTGAGGACAACATAGATTTGATTGTTTTGACGATGTTCGACTTTGACGTGATTATTGGAATGGATTGGCTCACCAAGCAACGAGCTACGGTAAACTGCTATCACAAGACGATACAGTTTGAGCCAGTAGGGAGTGTCGATTTTGAGTTTGTCAGGAATCGAGGAGGTCCTTCAATCCCTTTAATCTTATCATTGGAAGTCACTCAGTTATTGGATGAGGGTTGCCAAGGCTATTTGGCGACTGTAGTTGACACTTTGGTAGAGGAACCGAGGATGCAAGACATTGCTGTGGTGAGAGAATTTTCGAATGTTTTCCCTGAGGAATTGCCTGGATTGCCCCCAGAAAGGGAAATAGAGTTTGTGATTGAGTTAGCCCTTGGAACGGAACCAATTTCTAAGGCACCTTACAGAATGACGTTGTCGGAATTGAAGGAATTAAAGTTTTAAATGCAAGAATTGTTGGACAAAAGATTTATTCGTCCTAGTGTATCGCCTTGGGGAGCGCCAGTTCTCTTTGTAAAGAAGAAGGACGAGTCATTGCGCCTTTGCATTGTCTGCAACTCAATTAGGTGACGGTTAAGAATAAGTATTCGTTGCCCAGGATAGATGATTTGTTCGACCAACTTCAAGGAGCTTTGGTATTCTTGAAGATAAACCTGAGGACAGGCTATCATCAGTTGAGAATTAGAAATGAATATATATAGAAGACGGCATTTAGAATGCGCTATGGACACTATAAGTTTACCGTGATGCCGTTTAGTTTGACAAATGCACCTGCAGCTTTTATGGACTTGATGAACAGGGTGTTCAATGAGTATTTGGACAAGTTCGTGATCGTGTTCATTGATGATATTTTGGTATATTCGAGGAGTTCAAAGGAACACCAACAGCACTTAAGGATAGTGCTACAGACTCTTCGAGATCATAAGTTGTATGCCAAATTTAGCAAATGCGAGTTTTGGTTAACTCGAGTGGCTTTTCTTGGACACGTGGTTTCTAGAGAAGGAAATTCAGTGGACCCGACTGAGATTGAGGCAATTATGAATTGGCCTAGAACAACGACGGTAACTGAAGTTCGGAGTTGTTTGGGATTGGCTGGCTATTATAGGAGGTTTGTGGAAAAGTTTTTTGCTATAGCCATGCCCTTGACGCGATTACTGAAAAAGGACACGAAGTTCGAATAGATGGATAAGTGTGAGTGTAGTTTTCAAGAGCTTAAGCAGAAGCTAACTACTGTACATGTTCTAACATTACCGTTTGATTCAGGAGGATATGAGATTTACAGCGACGCGTTATATCAAGGATTGGGGTGTTTTAATGCGACATGGGAGAGTTGTGGCATATGCGTCCCGACAATTAAGACCACACGAATTGAATTACCCGACACACGACTTGGAATTGGCTACTATCATATTAGTACTTAAGATTTAGAGACATTATCTGTGCGAAGAAATGTTTCATATTTATACGAATCATCTGAGACAACATAGATGGATGGAGCTGCTTAAGGACTATGATTGTGACATTTTGTATCATCCGGGTAAGGCTAATAAGGTAGTCGATGCATTGAGCCAAAAGTCCTCGATTGCGCATATGATGGTTCAAGAATGGATTTTCCTTGAAGGAATCCGGGACTCGGATTTTAGGTTTGAGGTAAGTCATCTCTCGAGTTTAATGGCTACTCTCAGAATTGATCCCGAAGTACAAATCAAGGTTAAAGCAGCGCAACCTTCAGATCCTGAGCTGCAAAAGATTCTGCAAATGGACGTAACTAAGAAAAAACCTGACTTTCAAGTATCCGAGGATGGGATCTTGAAGTTTCGTGGACGGTTGTGTGTGCCCAATGATGAAAGACTTAAGGAGGAAATTTTAGCATAAGCTTATCGCAGTAACTACAGTATTCATCCGGGCAGCACAAAGATGTATCAGAATCTTCGCCAATATTATTGGTGGAATGACATGAAATGAGATATTGCCAGACATGTGGCTAGATGTTTAACGTGTCAACAGGTGATGGCTCAACACTGTAAACCAGGTGGACTATTGCAACCGTTGGAAATACCAAAATGGAAATGGGAGCATATCACGATGGATTTCGTGATAGGTTTACCGAGGAGCCAAAGAGGTAATGATTCCATCTGGGTCGTGATAGATAAACTCACAAAGTCTGCTCATTTTATCCCGGTGTGAAAGGATTTTGCCATGGACAAGTATGCTGAGTTGTATGTGAGGCATATAGTTCTTCTTCATGGTGTGCCGGTGACGATCATGTCAGATCGAGACCCCAAGTTCACCTCCACGTTTTGGAAGAGTCTTCAAGGCGCCATGGGAACAAAGCTGCAGTATAGCACTACTTTTCATCCACAAATAGATGGACAATCTGAGAGAACGATTCAGACTCTCGAGGATATGCTGCGAGCCTGCGTTCTGGATTTCAAAGGGGGTTGGGAATAACAGTTATATCTTGTTGAATTCGCGTACAACAACAGTTATCAGTAGAGTATCAAAATGGCATCTTTCGAAGCACTTTATGGCAAACCTTGTAGGACTCCAGTTTGTTGGAACGAAGTTGGAGAACGAAAGATTTCGGTACCCGAGTTGGTGTAACAATCGTCGGATGCCATTAAAGTCATCAGGGATAGGCTAAGGACTGCTCAAAGTCGCCAGAAGAATTATGCAGACCAGAGACGTAGGCCCTTGGAATTTCAAGTGGGGGACCACGTTTTCTTCAAAGTGTCACCGATGAGAGGATTATCACGGTTTGGCAAGAAATGAAAGTTAAGCCTAAGGTACGTGGGTCCATTCGAGGTTTTAGAGAGAATCGGTACCCTGGCCTACTGTCTTGCACTACCGCCCAATTTGTCCCAAGTTCACAACGTGTTCCATGCGTTCTTTCTAAGGAAATATGAACTGGACCCGACCCACGTGCTGAATTATGAAGACATAGAAGTAGACGACAGAGTATGTGACATGGAAAGGCCAGTTAGGATTGATGACAGAATGGAATGAATTTTGCGGAACAAGATAATTCCGATGGTCAAGGTGATTTCGGAGCACCATGGAACCGAAGGTGCGACGTGAGAAAGCGATGAGTTAATGCGACACCAATATCCCCATTTGTTTGAGTGATTGGATTGGAATGTAAATTTCAAGAATGAAATTTTTATAAGAGGGAAAGAGTTGTGACATTCCGAATTTCGATCCATTTTTGGGATTTATAAAACGTGTAATTCATCAGTGTGCTTATAGTAAAATCTCGCCCGGGAACTAGTCACTTATGGTTATTGTTTTAAAATAGAGATTTCGCTAGAATCGCATTCGATCGAATTTGGCCGTTATTTAGAGCCCAAACTTTGGTGTCGAATTTTTTGGAGTTCTGTGACTAATTTAATTGGATGGTGTCAATATTAGTGTGGCCAACCTCGATATTATCCAAGATAAGTGAAAAGTGAATTTTTGATCGGGTGCGAATTTGGACTGGTAGACCACCTTTGCAATGTGTTTTTTTTATTAACACCCCTTTGGCCAAATCCTAAAATTATTAATTAGGATTTTTCGTGACCGTCGGATCATTTCTGAATTTAAATTGTGGCCGTTAGATCGTAATTATTGCGATTTAACTTTTTCTCTCTTTTCTCTCTCTCTTTCTCTCTCCTCCCCTCTTTTCCTGTCGGCTCCCCCACCCACGTGCCTGACTCCCCCACCTAATCCCACCTACTCCTCTCTCTCTCTTCCTTTTTCTCCTTTTTCTCTTTTCTTTTCCTTTTCTTTTTCTCTTCTCTTCTTCCTTTCTTTTTCTCTTTCGCTGGCTTGCACCCCCCCGACGCCGACTGTTTCGCTGTGATTGCGCCTCGCCGGAACTAGCGCCGCCGCGCGCCTCACCACTGGCCATTCGTTTGCTGCCACCGCTCCGCCAGCTGCCACGCCACTGTCCGTCGTCGCGGCTGCTTCTGGCTTCTGGTTAAGTTTCGTTCTTCGCTGCTCACCGCCGGTTTGTCCTCGCCGGACCAGTTCCGCCGTGCGTCACCATCCGTCTCGCGCGCCATCCGTCGCCCCTACCAAGCCACGCCACCCCAGCTTCTCCCCGACCGAGCTGTGTCTGCCTCATCCAGCCGTCGCGGTCAAGCTCCGCTTGCCACCGCTGCTCACCACCGTTGTTCGGCCGAGCTCCGCTGTGCGTCACCGTCCACCTCCGACTGTTGCCGCCGCTGTCCCAATCGTCAGGAACAACCAGGCCACGCCGGAGCAGCCTCCACAGCGGCTGTCTCCCTTGCCGTGCTTGTTCGCCATTGTTCGCCGATCACCGAGTCCAAACCGGAACCACCGTGGATCGCCCTTGTCGCCGCCGCCGCCGCCGTCGCCGGCGTTAGCCGAGTAAGTTAACTCTAATCCCGTGTTTAGGGTGTTAAACTTGCTTAGGGTAGTTTAATTTATGTTTAGATTAGTATTTATTTATTTAATTAAGTTTATGTGGTAGGTTATCGGTGTTTGCGCGATAGGTTATCGCGAATGTGGTGATAAGTTATCGTTGTGTTTGTGATAAGTTATCGATTATTTTAGTAAATTATTATTTTCGAAATTAATTATTATTTTATTATTTTCGGATTAAATATTAATATTTTATTATTAAATAATTAATTTCCGAAAATTAAATATTATTATTTTCGAAAAATTTCTAACGTCAAATTGTGATGCCAATGTTGGATTTCGCCATATGAGCTGGTGTTTTAGAAAATGATTTGAATGATTTTGATTCGAGAAAATATTTCGAATTCTTTGAAAAGGAATTATTTTCGGATATTATTAAATAATTAAATTTCGAATTTATTTATTATTATTTCGAAAAATTTATAATTTCAAATTATGATTTCTAGTTTGAATGTTGGCGAGTATACTGTGTATTGTCGTATTAAATTGATTTTATGACAAATTGTTTTGAACGAAAATTTTCAAGAAAGTTTATGAGATTTTTGGCATTAAATTATTTTTATTGTTATGCCAAGTAATGATAGTGATGCTTTGTGATTGATATTCGGGTTTGACATCAAAGCCTGCGAAAATTGATTGACGGTTGCATGTGTGACCATGTGATATTGTTGTATGGCGTTAATGTGAGCACTATTCATAGACGCATGGGCTAATTAAGAAGATAATAATTGGCCGGAATGCTTGTGTGCTTGTGTGGTCACATGTTAAAGCCGTCTTATTGTGTATTGCTTGACGTTGCCCGATTTATCGGATGCCTAGGGATAATTTGGAGTGCCGATACCCTGGATGCCTTATCGCGGCTCGAGGCCAGACTTGATGCTCATTACGGGATACCATCTTACTGTGTATAGTTCGATGTTGTCGTATTGGAATGCCGTCATCTTGTATACCGTTTGACGTAGCCGTGCCTGATGGGGTGGGACGGAGCCCGGTTTTTATCGGTAGACTGCCATCTTGCTGCGTATCGTTTGATGTGTGGTGGCCCCAAGGGGGCGTAATAATTGGAATACGTGTGATGCATAGTGCTTGATTATGGGGTAGAAACTACTAGGCATGATATGGGACGTGCCCAAGTAGGTTTTGCCTTATAATCGAGACACGCGCGACTGTGCTGCATTAATGTATAGAAAATCTCTTTAAATGCTTCGAGTATATGACATATGCATTTCATCAACGTGTGTACCAAGGCAAGGTAAGAATGCCTGTGGTTGTTAATGATGTTGCTGTTGTTGCTGTTTTGCCTGTTTAAGGACCCCCGTGCGAGTTGGCCTCCTAAATGGGGCTTAGGCCGTTAACTTATTGAGATTTTATCTTATTTGTTGTTAAACCTTTTCAGGGCTTTAGCACGTCACTGCTTCTTATGCGGTTCGAAGTACCGCAGTTTTTGGTTGGTCCTTGAAGGTTAGGCTTGGGAGTTGTTTTGGTTGGAGTAGGTTAACCCTAGCCTTTTTTTTTGCTGGCCTTTTTATGGTAGCGCCCGAAGTGGGCTTGTAAGAATATTCCCAGGGGTTAATCAAGTGAGAATTAAAATACTGTTGTGTTTGGTTTTCCTTTGCTATCCCTGTTTATTGTCATTGTCTGGGGTTTGTTGTGTTCGCTTCTGCATGCGTACTAAAAGATAAAATGAAGGGTCGGCGATGAGTTCCGGGACGTCGCATCTCATCAACCTAAGCGGGGTGTTACGTGTCCGTAGGGTTCGGGGCGTGACAATTTCTTTCTTTTATTCTGGAGTCTTAGAATACATCTTAGTACTTAGGCCTTTGCCTTGCATGACAGAGGTATCAATGGGATTACAGTGTTGCTTATTGAAGCGTTCAAGAATCTTCATCATATAAGACTCTTGTGACATAGCAAGGAGTTTCTTTTATCGATCTCTTTCAATTTTAACTCTCAATATATATGCAGTTTCTCTCATGTCCCTTATTTCAAAATTAGAGGACAACCATTCTTTTATGGTTATAACCAAACCTTTGTCATTCCTAGCCAATAGAATATTGTCTACATAAAGAGATAAAATCATAAATTTATCCTCGGACCTGTTTGATATACATACAATGATCCTCTTCGATCATCGTGAACCTAAAAGAAGTTATGGCTCGATGACAGCGAAAATACCACTGTGTAGATGATTGCTTAAGGCCATAAATTGTGCGATGAAGTTTGCAAACTTTACGCTCATGACCTTCAACAATGAAACCTATCGGTTGCTTCATATAGATTTCTTCATCTAGTTCTCCATTGACAAATGTTGTCTTTACATCCATTTGATGTAATTCTAGGTCCAAATGTGTAATAATGGATGAGGCATATGGAGGCAAACCTTGCAACTGGTGAAAAAGTTTCCTCATAGTTTATACCCTCTTGTCGAGTATAGCCTTTCGCCACAAGGCAAGCCTTATACTTTTCAATGGATCTATCCACTCTTCACTTGATCTTGAAAATCCATTTATTTCCAATAGTCTTACGATTGGGTGGTAGATCAACCAAGTCCCAGACGTGGTTTGTTCTCATAGACTCAATTTCGTCTTCCAAAGCTTTTTTCCATTCTTCCTTGTCAGGAGATGAGAGAGCCTCTTGAACTGTTTTAGGTTCCGCATCATCTTGTGGAGCAATCATAAATGCTTCCCCTTCAATCTCAAATCGACGACAAGGAATACTTTTATGATTACTTTTACTTAACTAAACTTCTTGAGAATTTAGTTCGCCAGGCGATGCTATACTCCCACTTAGTCTTATATGTTGAGGTAAATCTGTATTTCCCTCAATAACATTAGTGGGTATGTTATCGGGATCTTTCATCTCATGTAATTGGAAGTCCTTATTGATCTCACCTCTATTAGGAAAATCATTCTCCAAGAATGTGACATCTCGTGACTCTATTTCAGTCACACTTCCATCAGCTTGTTCATTTATGAACACGTATCCTTTGGAGTGTTCAAAGTATCTAATAAAGATATAATTCTTCCCTCTAGGGCCTAATTTGCCATATTTATGGGAAGAATCATGAACATATGCTGCACACCCTAAGGCCGTAGATTACTTAAGTCTGATTTTCTACCAGTCCACAATTCATAAGGGGTGGAAGCAATTGACATAAATGGCACACGATTAAGTATATAAACAGCAGTCAATAACGCATCTCCCTAATATGAGATAGGTAGATTTGCCTGCACTATCATAGACCTAACCATTTCCAATATGGTTCTATTCCTTCTTTCTGCAACCCTATTTTGTTGCAGAATACCAGGAATAGTCAATTGTCTTACAATTTCCTTTTCATCACAAAGAGCCTTGAATTGCTCAGATAGATGCTCACGTCTGTGATCTGTTCTCAATGCCTTTGTTGTTTTGTTCAACCGATTCTCTATCAAAGCTATAAACTGCATAAAGCAATCCAATGCTTCGGACTTATGGGAGATCAGAAAACATAACTAAAACGCGTAAAGTCATCTATAAAAGTGATGAAATATGAGGCTCCATGCCTTGCCCACAAATTTAATGGACCACAAATGTCAGAATGTATAAGTTACAATGGAAGTTCAGCTTTGGTTCCTTTACCAAATGGTTTTCTAGTTATTTTTCCCGCTAGACAATATTTACATATGGGTAGTTCAACATTAGCGAGTGACCCCAAAAGGCCTTCTCTTGCTAATCGTTTCATTCTTTGTAATCCAATGTAACCCAGTCTAGCATGCCAAGTACTTGCATCAATCTTCACATTACTAGAAGATGCAATTAAAGAAAAACAACCATTAACATTAACTTTGTACACATCATAGTCAATATCTAACACCATAAAACTATTCAATATATAACTAGAATCGTAATAAACTGTTCCAAACAAAATGTTAACACAATCACCATGAAAATTAAATACATAACCTAAGCTAAGAAGAACAACTACAGAAACCAAGTTTTGCCAAATATCTAGAACATAGAGGACATAATGTAGGAATAGGTTTCGACCACCACGAAAGGTTAATTTACATGTGCCAATACCCTTCACTTCAATTCTTGAGTTATTTCCACCATATATCCATCTTCTTCCAGGCTGTATTTGACGATACTCCACAAATGCTTCTTGGTCTCTAGCTACGTGGTCTGTTGCTCCTGAGTCTACAGTCCACATTGGATGAGATTCAACAAGCATTACAGTGCTAGAAACAAAAGCATTACTCAAAGTAATAGAGTAATGTAGTACCTTTTTCGACTTAGTGCATTCATGAGCAAAGTGGCCCAGTTTGCCACAATTGTAGCACATCATCTTGGCATTATCCTTCTTCCCGCCGTGCTTCTTGCGTCGGAAGGTCTTGGCTCTCTTGGGTGCCTGATCATTTTCTTTTCCTTTGTTGTTGAATTTGTGGTTTCTCTTGCGCTTAAAGCTTGAAGCTTTGCCCGAACTTGATTCAGCAACATAAGCATGGGTAGAGGATTTTGTAGCCTCTAGGCACTCATCTTTTAATTCCAAATGACACGCAATATCGTCAAAAGTGACGATATTCTCATTGTGCGTCATATTGATTTTCATATGTTCCCAACTGTCAAGTAGAGACCTTATAACAGCCTGAACTTGTTGTTCGTCAGTTAAGGTATGACCTGCCGACTTCAGCTCACATATCATGTTTGACATTTCCCGAAGATGCTGCCTCATCGATAGATTTGAGCGCTTCTGGTATGTGTCAAATTTGATGGTGAGCCTCCTCAACTTAGTGGCAGACGTACCCCTAAACTTGTCTTTCAAGGCAACTCACATTGCTTGAGTTTTGTCATAACTTTCAAACTCACACATGAGATCATCTTGCATACAACTCAGCAACGTGATATGAGTAATGCTATCTTTCTTTTTCCAAGCTTGAAAAGCTTCTTGATCTCTTTTATGTTGAGCAGAAGTTCCATGCTTAGATTCATCCATGGTGTGGTTCAGGGTTTCCAAAACCTCTTGCTCCTCAAGGATATATTGAACATTTCGGTGCCAAATATTATAGTTGTCACCGTTCAGCTTCTCATCCTTATTGAGGTCAGCCACAATGGTCTTAGATGCCGAAGCCATAATCACTATCTACTACATATTGACATAATAAATGCAGAATCAATACTAGCACATTTTCCACATAAACACACATATTTTAATTTGCAGCAAAGACAAACTAAATTAATGATAATTCAACAAAAGACACCAAAATGAAAGTTCACGATGTTCCCAATCAGTTTTGGCGTACGATTGTTCTACTATCTTTAACTTGTTTAATTTGTGCAAATTTTCAGTTCTAGGTGAGAATTTCTTTTGATTCTACCAACCTACGAACTCCCACTAGACTGGATAATTCACAAAAAATATTTAAATCATTGATCACATCCTTTCTAGCAATCATATAGCATGGCATGATATAAATCAACAAATAGAACATTCTTGTAACAAATATAATCAATAATGGAATTCATGACGTAAGGATCTCCAGCCATTATTTTAATATGCTCAAAATTAGGAAATTGCAAGCACGTCAAACCATATAAACATGCCATCAATGAATCATGCTCTACATAATCTTTATGTGGTCATTTACATGCAAGCCAGCTTCTGTATTTCCAAAAACCATAGAGAAATACAAGTAAAATGCAATAATACCCCAAAAATATATGCATTTACGGTTCCATATGCATTTTTATACCTTTAAAAGCTTCAATCGTATAAAATAACTATACCACAATATAGAGAATTTTAATACGAACACAACGATACCAACCACAGCCCGATCGGAGCTCCCACGCACCCACATGCGCCGTCTAAGTGCGCGGTGCGTGTGGCTTACATGCCTGCCCAATACGGGCTTTTGAGCCGATCCAGCCGGTTCGACCGTTGATTGGACTGACCGGTCCAACCGGTTCGACTGTTGACTGGTCCGACTATTTGATCGTTGATCGGTCATGGGCTGGGTCGCAGGTCGAGTTGCAAGTTAGGTCAGCATCCAGGTCGGGTTGGGTCTCCAGTCGGGTCAACATCCGGGTCGGGTCTCTGGTCAGGTCAAGTCGCTGGTCGCCAATGGCTGGCAAGATGACGTCAGCGTGTCATTACTGACAGTTTTGCTGATGTCATTGATGATGTTAGCATTGCCAGTTGATGACGTGCGCGTGGCCTTCATCCGTTGGTAGTGCCAGCGCTTTGGGTGCGTGCGACTTTTGGTCAAGCGTGTGGGTGTGTCCGGCGTCTTCCGATTGCGCTCGACCAATCGTTCTGCTCGTCTCGACGAGTTGTTCAATTTATATAATAAAAAATAATTTTCACCTAAAATTTTTTTTTGAAAATCATCTGAATAGAATGGTCGCTAGTAACGTTCAAACTTGTTTTTCGTTTCAATTTATGTTCGTCGATTCATCTTGCAATTCCCAAGCAATGAACATGCAGACAGTATGAAGTTCATCATCATGATCTCCATATCAAACAGCAAGCGGAAAAAATCAACGGGAAAACAAGGCAGAGATCATAACCGAGGCTTTAATACTAATGTTGGGAAGCGAGTATCGGGAATATCGACTAACTTGTTCGATGCACTACGAACAAAATTTCCAAGATTGTACGTTGAATCACCAGCAAACGATGAACGAATCTACTTCATGTTGGTCCGAATACAATCACAAGGAAAGTATTCTTATTCCATAGCATTAATGCCGATTATTTTCTCAAAGTAGACACGGAATCCTTATGCGTAAAGAGAAAGAGAGAGTTTTGATTATCTCTTTTTATATTGTTCATCATCTAAGGAAGTTGTCTTAACTTCCCTTAAGAAACTCTCCTCGTACCTCTTCAAAAGGTATCTCTCAGACACACTTCTTATTAAAGCAAATGGTGTCCCTTGGACACACACATCATGGGCGGACTGACAAAATATAACATATCTCCTCTACCGGTACCCAAGGTTATTGAATAATTGTCTTCTAGGATAGAATAGATCGCCTTTCCAAAGAAGTGGTACTTCTTCAAAGGAAATGATCGAACACAACTTTGCAGAATAATCGCACAAATGACAATGTGAAGAAACGGAAAAAATGAAAATGTCTAGAGTTCATCGGGAAAAAAAGTCTCACGGAAATAAAAATGCCACTAAGAGTCACGAGCAATGAAAATTCGCTTGAACCGAAGCGGTTTTTTTGTTCGAGACCTCACGAACAGATATGTTTGTTTGTCCAAAATAAATAAATAAATAATTTCTAACAAAACGTGTCAATTCGGGAAAAAATAAAAACTAATGGAATGGACCCAGGCTGGACGGACGGCAACGGCGCGCGCGGGGGGAATCGGCCTAGCTTGGTGTAGGTCATCTCCCTCCCATAAAAGTGGGGTACCCCCCTTAGGGCTCAAACCATTTGAGAGGCTCATCTAAATAAACCATCTCCCATCACAACTTCTATCCAATATGGAACTATTTCCATTCACACTTCTCATTCACAATTTATTAATTTTGGATACTAAAATCCCAACAATCGATATAATAGATTAAAGGTTGTGAGTTTGTAACAAGCTACTAAAACAACCTAAAAGAATCACTGCTCGCTTTTGTGGAAATATCTCCTCCAAGAGGCAGACATCCTATGTCACGCCCCGAACCCTACGGACGGGCAACACCCCTCTTCGGTCGTTGAGATGCGATGCCCCAAGACTTGTCGCCGACCCTTCATTTATCTTTTAATTACGCATGCGGAAGCAATTGCAAAAATCCCCGGACAACAACAAATGGAGATAGTGAGGAAAACAAATCACAACAGTTAAACAACATTATTTTGATTTTCACTTAATTAACTCCTGGGAATATTCTTATAAGCTAACTTCGGGCGCTACCACAAAAAGGCCAGCAAAAAGATACCAAGCTGGGGTCAATCTACTCCACCAACAATCAATCCCAAAAAGCCAGCTTCTAGACACCCTGAATCAAACTGGGTGCATCAACAAGCTAAGGACCTGAAAAAGGGGTTGACAACAACAAATGAGACACAAGTTTCAATAAGTTAACGGCCTAAGCCCCGCTTAGGAGGCTAACTCGCACGGAGGTTCCTAACCAGGCAATACAGCATTAATAACAACAACATTAAACAACCACAGGCATCCTTACCTCGCCTTGGTACACTCGTTGATGAAATGCATATGTCACATACTCGAAGCATTTAAAGAGATTTCCCATGCATTAATGCATCATGGGTGCGCTTGTCTCAATTATAAGATAGAATCCACTTGAGCACCTCTCATACCATGTGTAGCAGTTTCTATCACATAATCAGGCACTATGCATCACACGTATTCCAGTTATTATGTCCCATCGGGACTACTACACATCAAACGATACGCAGCAAGATAGCAGTCTTCCGGTAAAAACCGGGCTCCGTCCCATCCCGTTGGGCACGGCTACGTCAAACGATACATAGGATGACGACATTCCAGTACGGCAACATCAAACGATACACAGTAAGATGGTATCCCGTAAGGAGCATTGAGTTCGGCCTTGGGCCGTGACAAGGCATTCGGGGTATCGACAATCCAGATAATCCCCAGGCATCCGATAAATCGGGCATCATTAATTGATACACAGCAAGACTGCTCCGACATGTGACCACACGAACACACAAGTATTCCGGCCAATTATTATCTTTTCAATTAGCCCATGCGTCCATGAATAGTGCTCACACAATACCGCATAACAAACCAAGTGGTCACATATGCAAACAGTCAATCAATTTTTGCAAGTTTCGATACCAAACACGTTCATCAATCATAAAACATCACTATCATTTCTTGGCATAACAAATAATAGTTTAATTCTAAAAGTCTCATAAATTTTCTTGTAAACTTTCGATCAAAATAATTTGTCATATAATCAAATTAATACGACGATTCACGGCATAATTGTCACCAATCAAGTATAGAAATCATAATTTGAAATTAAAGATTTTCTGAAATAATAATAAATAAATTCGAAAATTAATTATTTAATAATATCCGAAAATAATTTATTTCCTAAAATTCAAAATATTTTCTCGAATCATGCTCATTCAAATCATTTAGCTAAAAACGCTAATTTATACGGTAAAATCCAACTTCGGAATCACCATCCAAACATAATCGATCGTAATTCGATATTGAAAATCTTTCGAAATATTAATATTTGACTCGGAAATAATTTATTAAATAATAAAATAAAATTTAATTTCGAAAATAATTTATTAAATAGAATAATAGATAACTTATCACAAACATAACGATAACCTATCAAACTTTCCAATAACCTATCGCCTAAAACACCGATAACCTATTGTCTCATCCTAATTAAACAAACATAACATTAATTTAACTTAATATAAACTACCCTAAGCAAGTTTAACATCCTAAACACGGGATTATGGGTTAACTTACTCGGCTAATGCCGACGAACGCACGAGGACGGCGGCGGCGGGGAGGGCGGTCCGCGGTGTCCTCAGATTTGCTCCGGTGAGCGGCAAATGGGCGTGGTGAAGGGAGATAGCTACTCCGACGCAGCCTGGGGCTGTTCCCGACGGCTGGGATAGTGGCGGCGACGTTGGCTGTAGCTGGACGACAGTGCAGCTCAGTTGGGGGGACGGCGGCGCGAGGTAGACAGCGGGCGATGGCTGGGTTGGTCTCGGCGAGCAGAACAGAAGCGGAGCCAGAAGCAGTCGGCGGGAGCAAAGCCAACGAAGGAGAAGAAGAAGAGAAGAAAAAGAAAAAGAAAAAGAAGAGATGAGGAAATGATGGGGTAGGTGGGAGTGGGTGGAAGTCAGACGCATAGGGGAAGATCGGCGGGAAAGAGGGGAGGAAAGAGAGAGAGAGAGAGAGAGAGAGAGAGAGAGAGAAAATGGTCACATTGCACTCAAGTGCGATCTGACGGTCACGATTTAAATCCGAAAATGATCCAACGAACCCCGAAAATCCTAATTAATAATTTTAGGATTTGGCCCGTGAACACTAGAAAACACACTACGAGGAAGGTCTACCAGTTCAAATCCGTACTCAATCAAAATTTCACTTTTCACCTATCCCGGGCAATATTGAGGTGAGCCACAATAATATCGACACCGTCCAATTAAATTCATCACGAAACTCTGAAAAATTCAACACCAAAGTTCGAGCTCTAAATAACGGCCAAATTCGATCGAATGCGATTCTAATGAAATCTCAATTTTAAAAACAACAACTGGGAGTGATCAATTCCCAGGCAAGATTTTACTATAAGCATACTGATGAATTGCATGTTTTATAAATCCCACAAATGGTCGAAATTCGGAATGTCACATCCTAAGTCATTTGTGGAACATCGAATCAAATACATTTGAAAAAAAGTCATGCTGTATAGGAATAGGAGCAAGACTTGGCGTGGAGTTTATTACTATAGTGAACAGATTGTATATGGTAAGAGTACAGATTCCGACCAATTTTTAGGATGTGAGAAGCATAGGCTTTCCTTGTTGACCAAAGTTTAAGAAGTGTGTTACTCGTTCAACATGTTAAAAGACATTGAAAAAAAGGAAGATATGAGAAAGCAGGCGTTGTTGACACCTAAATTTCGACCGACCATTTAATAATAATTTACATAGAAAATTAGGGATTAAATTTTAACCCTTAAAGAAAAATATTAAAATTGCATAGCATATAATTTAAGTTTGTATAGGTTAGTTGCATTCCGCATCGGACCGGCGGTGGCGAAAAAGCTGAAAATTCATCGCGTAAACCGAGCTCGAGCACTCGGCTCACGCAAGGGATTGTGGGCCAAAATTCACAAGTCTAAAAGGTTTTGGTTGTTTTAATTTGAGCTTAAATTAGCCCGAATTAATTTAGCCCATTTGGAATTAAATAAAAATTAAAGGATAAAAGCCTAAGCCTCATTAGGACTAGGAAGTCCGGTCAATTAACCTAGGGTTGTAATATAAATATATGATTATACTCTTCAATGAAGGGGGACTCTGATAATTTTCCAGAACGCAACTCCTGAAACCACGAAAACATGCAACATTGAATACACGGCCATCAAGCTCCACGATTGCCATTGTGCCTGTGTTGTTGTTACCGCTTCCCACGTGGTGAAGAGCAGCGCGTTCAATTGGAGCCCTTTCGATGAAGTTCTATTTGATCCGAGCATCAACGATGAGGCATTCTATTTTTGGAGACAAGCTGATCCCTTCAACACTAGCGATTTTCCTCCGACGCGCTTGTTGTTTCCCGATGAGTTCCCGCGACGATCGCCATTGCTCGTTGAAGTCTAACCCAACTTTGAGTCATTTGGTGGTCAAAGAAATAGGCATCCAACTAAGAGAGGTGCAAGTGAAAACCGTGAGCCAAGGTGGTGGGTTGCATGTCCAAAGTAAAACAGAGAGTTTCATTAGCGAATAGAAAAACCAAGGTGTTGACCAATGAGTTGTTGCTTTGTTACCTCACCTCGATGCCGATGAGCCAATCGTGACCCACCGTGAGCTCGACGCCAAGCCTAGTCATCGCCGATCCCGTGCCGTTTGTCACGGTACCCTTGCCTCGCTGCTGTCCAATGCCGCCGGTCTACCGTCGCCGGTCTGTTTGCCGCTGATCGTTCGATCCGCAATCCCAATCCACGTGATTCAAATTTGGAAAGTAATCCGCAAATCAAATAAAAATCTCTATTCAGTATATTTTCAAAATATTTAGATTCCTAATTTGAATAATTTGAATATTTCGTGAATATTGTGTGGATTGTTGGATATCTTAGGATAATTTTATGATATCCACAATATTCTAAAACACTCAAAATTAGGAATCATTCCTAATTTGGCAACGTATCTGGACGACTATCCGACCTTATCCTTAAGGTACGATACACGGCGATACGGAAAATCGTTATCTTATTCATAATCACTTGGATACGATAATAGATTTTATTTGCTTTCCAAATTCGACCAATCAACTTTCTGTCGATATCTATAACTCTATAGATATGACTGTTAGTTTGATTTCTTTGCCTCATTTAAATTTGATAAGAAAAATTTTGCGGATTGTGTGGATATTGACTTGATGATGGTGTTTAATCTCTTATTTGATTTTATTTCTTTAAAAGAAAAGCCAAAAAGATTAGATGCAATTTGAATTGATTTCTTAGAAGATAATGTTGCATGTTTAGAATATATCTAGATAACTTTTTTTGAATAGCATAGGACAACCGAGATTTGCTAGAAAGATAAGATAATTTCTAATTTAAATTAGGAATTAGGGTAATTTGTTTCCTAGTTTAATTAGATATTATTCTAACCTTGATAGTTCATTTCGGGTTGATTTTAATTTCAAATTTCAATAAAAAAAATGCTAAAAAGATTGTTCTAGAATAGGTTAATTTGCTTTCTTTAGTTTAAAATTGCATGTTTACATAATTGGCATTTTTAATTCCGAATTTCATAAAAATACCAAAAATAAATCATTTACCCGTCATTAGAAATAGGTCATATTGTCGCGTGTCATATAGTTTGTGCGTTAGGCTGCATTAATCGCATGTTAATTTTTGCATGTCATTACATATAAGTTAGCTTTCATTTAAATAAGTGAAAATCCAAAAAAAAATTGAGTGAACTGCTTGTTAATTAGAAATCATATTAAGATTGTTGATATGATTTTTTATTTAACAATGCAGATACTTCGAGGTAAGTAATTCTCACAATCTTGTAATTTATTTAATGTTTTGATTATTAAGTGCTACTTTGGTGGTTTGCGCACTCGTATGATCATCTCAAATGTTAGTGACTAAGTTAAAATATACCTAAACTGTTTGCCAAAATATTTTTTGAAAAGAAAAAGTATCGAAAGGGCGTTAGACTAGATCTAACGTAACCAAGTCCCCGAGCTTAGAATCTCTGATTGGTAGAAATAAAACATATCTCCCTATGTTTTATTTAGATTTCTAATCGACCTACCGCAAATAGATTAATGGCGACTCCAAGCATGAAAATATTTGCACGTTAAGAACTTAAATTCTAAGTTGCGAATTGGTAGGGCTTGGGAGAGCCCGAGTTAAACTTAGTCTTAATAATCCATTAGACTGAGAAAATTTTAGGTTGCGACACAGGCGTTTGAAGGTTGATACATTCGGAGAAAAGGCAGGTATGAAGCCATTTAATCTCCTACAAAGAAATCAATTTGACCGAATGAAGCGGATATGTTTGTTGGAGTCGACGCGACAATGATGCGGAGTGCTCGATTTACAGTGTTTATGACGAGAAACCTTATCACTCAAAGTCTGGCCATAGTCTTCGTGTCCGACGTCAATTGATAGTCTCACGCCCGCAATAGCAGAAAGTTTTTCCAACTCGGTCGTGATGGCTCCGACCGGACACAAAATTCTGATTAATTAGATTGGGAGTGGGCGGGACTTGATTCAAAATATGCACAGGTTCAGAAACTTAAAGTGGACTTTTGCCTTTTGGAGCGAGTTTGAATAAAGTGCATATTTCTCACGTATGAACGTAAAAGAGCTAGTCTAACTTCATAACGTAACATTATAGAGAGTTAGACCGCAAATATTGTACAAGGTTAACATGCACGGTTGAGCGGGGGTTATGGTATTTGACCTCAAAAAAAAAAAAAAAAAAACCGTGAGTTATGGTAAAAAATCGTAAAGAAAATTAAATAAGATGGAAATAGAGTGGAGGAAGGAATGGAATGAAAAGAATAATGAAATGGATTGAGTATTTTCATTTCTATTTATTTTCTTGTAATAGAGAAATAGTACGGAAATCCTAGATGTATTAGAGTAAGCACGATACAAATCCCTGAAAAGAGTAGGTGAAATTGAAGAACATATTTCGTTTTTTTTTTTTCAGGGTGGGATTGGCTTTATCTTCCAGAGAAGAAAAAAATTGTAAATACCACCATGTGTTTTTACCAAACACAAAAATAAATAAATAAATAAATAAATGAATGAATGGATGATGGGATGGCATTATTCTCAAAGTATTAAGCCATATGATTACAACTATTCGATGTTAACAGTGAGTGCTAAATCAATTAATGGCATCTTATATTCTCCAATTTTTTTTTTAATAATTTGAGGACACGAGCACAGAGACCGGGCTATTCAGAGGCTCACGGTACTCTATGTGAAAAGCCCTTTTTCGAGTCTTTCACCTCTGTCCCTCTTTGCATCATCCATTCTCACACTTTGCAACCGCACTTTTATTAATTAGGCCCTAGACCGCATCCCATAGCAAGACAATAATGTGATTTTGCTTTGAAATTTCCTTTTCCGAAACATCCTTGCTTACTTTTCTATGGTGGACCACCGGCGGCGGCAACTAGCCGGGCTAGTTCGTTAGCCTCAGCAGGCTAGCACGACACGCAACCCATGCACATGATAGGTCGGCCCATGACCCGGCATGGTTTGGCCTTATTTTTCTAAATCTGTTCGGCCTAGCCACTTGTAGCATTTGATTTTGTGGCCCCGGTCCCCGTCCTGCAAGAGCCCCGAGTTGTTGTCCAACTACGATGTGTCAACCATAATGGAGAGCATTGTGCATCTCACATGACTATATATTTGCTGTGATTTCTCTGTGTTATTTGATAACCAATAATCCCTTTCTTTTTCTCATGCATATAAGTGTTCTTATGTGTCATTTGATTCCGAATGAGTGACTTTTGATTTCCATCGTTAAATGTCCCGTGCCCTATTTCTTTTGGCAATTGTTAAGAGTACCAAAACTATGATCATACATAGCTAACTTGTGGGGGAACTCTTCTGAGCTAGGTAATTGTCCGGCCCATAAAATGCTCGGCCAGCATACCGTATTAAGTAAGCCGCGAGCCCTAATTCTAATGAATATATATGGCTCAAAACATTGATTTTTTCGACTTCGAGGTAAATGTACATTTGCGGTAGATATTGGCTTTAATGCTGTCAAAGCGTCCCCGGCATATAAACAGAGTACCTCAAATCGGCGAACCAAAAACGAGAGGAGAATGCAGAGTAGGGCAATGGAAAGAGAGGCAGAAACAAGCAGGATCCTCATCTTTGGCGGCACCGGATACATTGGCAAACACGTGGTGAGGGCGAGTGTCTCTTCGGGCCACCCAACGTACATTTACGTCCGCCCTGCCACCGCACCCCGGTCCCGACCTTCGAACCTCGACCTCCATCGCGAGTTCCGCTCAATTGGCATCCGTATCATCGAAGTATATGCGTACCCCATCTATCTCTCTCTCTCTCTCTCTCTCTCTCTCTTGTGTGATTGGATGCATTCGTGTGTGTGCATGCACCTTTTTTTTCTTTCCTTAATCAAGAGGTACGAGCATGTAGATTCGACGCGCACAGGATTATTAACAAAGGCTATATTTTCCTCCAATTATATCTCCGACTACTGTGCTATATGTTATGGATATCATCACCGAAAACACATTGTGGCAATGAAATAGGGAGAGCTAGAGGAGCATGGGAAGCTTGTGGCAGCACTGAAGCAGGTGGACATAGTCATCTCCGCTCTTGCGTACCCTCAAGTAACTGACCAGCTGAAGATCATCGACGCCATTGTCGCCGCCGGCAACATCAAGGTAAGTTATCTCTTGTCTATCTCGGAAATCGGCCATTCAATCTCTTTTTCCTTTTTTATGGGGAGGTTCTTTCTACGTTCTTTCTGAAAGCTGAATCCATCCGGTTCAAACGTACAATAAATCACTTCTCCTAAAGAGTTTGCATGCAAAAAGTACGAATAAAAAATCTATCTTCAATTCTCGCTTTTTAAATTCAAAAGCCTTGGTCTTAACTATCTAAGCCACCTTTCACTCTAAGCAGATGTAGGAAAAAGATTGTTCTCTTTCCTTTTTTCTTGTTCACACTAAAAAGAAAAGAGTAAGTCTATGGTATTGAATGATCGGAGCAGAGTTAGTAGAGACTTAATTTGTGAACACCAAAGAGAAAAATTCCGTGCATTGAAAACTGCCCCTTCAATGGCGCACGTAAGACATCCCTGGCAATCTGATTATCCCCTCGACAATGGATCCTAGATCAAATCCTTATCGTAACTCACTAGAGCCTCAAAATTAAAGTGTAGATAATTACACTAGAGAGCTCTACATTTTTTTATTTATATACTTGGTACTATATTGGGTTGATCCAACGGGTTATTTTTCTTGCATTCAAAACCATGGTCCAGAATTAGTTGTGAATGTGACGAGGGCACAGAACAACAATGCGTCACCTTGGCTTTGCTGCCTTTAGTTCCATATTAAATTTCGTCATCTCATCTTGATATGTACTTTTTCTTTTGTCATCTCGTCTTAATATGTACCTTTTCTTGTGTCATGTCACCTTCTTACTGTTCTAATCCCCCTGATCTAAAAGTTATAGGCTCTTGTTATCAATAAACATCCAAATATTGGCAATGGTCAGGTTAAAAATTGAGAAAAGGATGAGATAGAATAACCGGATCAAATGCGTAAAGCTTAGAAACCAACATCATCAAAAAGTCTATGGAAATCTTACTTTGCGCCGAACCTTTTGATTCGATTGATCCCTATAGCTATCGCATGCGAAACATTGTACGTTGGAATTGGTCGGATGATGCCGCTGAAATCCTAGGACTAACCGCATAACATTTATATATATTTTAGATTCCACTCTCGTTCTCAAACCAAATCATCATCATCATCATCATCATCATTATTTTGAGCAGAGGTTCGTGCCATCTGATTTCGGAAGTGAGGAAGACAAAATAACGCCACTCCCTCCATTCCAAGAATTCTTGGAGAAGAAGAGGAAGATCAGGAGGGCCACCGAGGCCGCAGGCATTCCCTTCACCTTCGTCACGGCGAATTGCTTCGCTGCATACTTTGTCAATGTCCTCCTTCATCCCCGAGACCCCCGGGATGAAATTGTCGTCTATGGCAATGGTGAAGCCAACGGTACTCTCCCTCTCTCTATCTGTCGGCTCGGACTTGGATCCACGCGGTCCGACTCCATTGGAATAATTGATCTTGTGGATCTTGCTTTTGCGTCCCACGTAATGCTCTAATTGATTCGCGTCCACGGACTTGTATCGATCGCATTGTACGAGAAAATCGCGGGGTCCTCTAATGAATCTCCGAGGTTATTCGATTAAGGAAGGACTCTCCTCCGTTCAAAAAGTCCGTGTGATGTTCCATAATCACATGAATAATAAGACTTGGGGTCTGGTCTGATTTCGAGTGAAGGGCTTTATCCCGATTTCTCTAGAAGGGCAAAATCATTAAATTTACTTTGAGTCCAAACCTTTACGCTTTGGCAATGTCGTCCCTGAACATTGTTTTCTACGAGTGGATTTGCGGACCATATTTTTTTATCTATTCATGTTAGTTTCTCCGACGAAAAAGTTTAGAGACTTTCCCTGCCATTAGCCTATTTATTTAGCATCTTCGAATATGATTCTGTCTTGTGTTTAGCCGTGCTTAATTGCGAGGAAGACATAGGGAGGTACACGATCAAGGTGGCAAATGATCCGAGAGCGTGCAACCGGGTCGTCGCTTATCGTCCCGAGCCGAACATAATTTCTCAGCACGAGCTGATTTCGATGTGGGAGAAGAAAACGGGTCGTAGCTTCAAGAAAGTCTATGTGCCCGAGGAAGATCTGGTTAAGCTCTCTCAAAGTAAGTTCAAATCACCATTGTCACTGTCCTATTTCGCGCATATTTTGGTAATATCATCGGCGTTTGTCCTAAATTAATCGGGGTACCGTCCCTGCAATTTTCTTCCAAACACTCATTGCGACCCCGGCATCAGTCGAGACATGATTTTCTCTGCATTTTGCCTCGTTCCATGAACGGGTTCAAGAAAAGTTTGCCGACACTTGATGGTTTTCGTGTCCTTTGTTAAGCTCTGCCACCTCCAGAAAACATAACCGTCTCCATACTTCACTCGATATTCGTCAAGGGAGATCTGGTGAGCTACGAGATAAGGGAAGATGACCTTGAGGCTTCAAGATTATACCCAGAAATGCAGTACACCACCATCGATCAGCTTCTCGACATCTTCCTCGCAGATCCTCCAGAGCCAGCGAGGGCCGCTTTTGAATGAGATGATTCCATTAAGGTTGAACTTTAGCAATTTACGAGTGGCATAATGTGCCGAATAACAACCGAAGCATTACGTCGCTTTGGTGAGTTTGAATGACTGAGTTGAAATCCTATAAACTGTTTCTTCTCTTTCCCGTGTTTTGTCAATTGAGACTCGGTTCCCATCGTGCCAAGCCCTGTTATTTCCGTCCACCGTCTGTCGAAACGACAGTTTTCGTGTGCAGCACGAGGATATCGATACAACAGATTAGAGGTTGTGAGTTTGCAGCAAGCCACTAAAACAACCTAAAAGAATCACTGCTCACTTTTGTTGAAATATCTCCTCCGAGAGGCAGACGTCCTAAGCCGTTTGCGGAACATTGAATCGTACACATTCGGAAAAAAGTCGTTCTGTATAGGAACAGGAGCAAGACTTGGCGTGGAGTATGGCACTACAGTGAGCAGATTGCGTATGGTAAGAGTACAGATTCCTACCACTTTTCAGGATGTGAGAAGCAGAGGCTTTCCCTGTTGACCAGAGTTTAAGAAGTGCGTTACTCGTTCAACATGTCAAAAGACATTGAAAAACAGGAAGATATGAGAAAGCAGGCGTTCGAAGGTTGATACATTCGGAGAAAAGGCGGGTATGGCGCCATTTAATCTCCTACAAATAAATCAATTTGATCGAACGAAGCGGATATGTTTGCTGGAATCGACGCGACTATGACGCGGAGTGCTCGATTTACAGTGTTTATGTCGAGAGACCTTATCACTCAAAGTCTGGCCATAGTCTTCGTGTCCGGCGTCAATTGATAGTCTCACGCCCGCAATAGCAGAAAGTTTTTCCCACTCGGTCGTGATGGCTCCGGCCGGACACAAAACTCTGATTAATTAGATTGGGAGTGGGCGGGACTTGATTCAAAACATGCACGGGTTCAGAAACTTAAAGTGGACTTTTGCCTTTTGGAGCGAGTTTGAATAAAGTGCATATTTGTCACGTATGAACGTAAAAGAGCTAGTCTAACTTCATAACGTAACATGATAGAGAGTTAGACCGCAAATATTGTACAAGGTTAACATGCACGGTTGAGCGGGGGTTAGGGTATTTGACCTCCAAAAAAAAAAAAGAAAACCGTGAGTTATGGTAAAAAATCGTAAAGAAAATTAAATAAGATGGAAATAGAGTGGAGTAAGGAACGGAATGAAAAGAATAATGAAATGGATTGAGTATTTTCATTTCTATTTATTTTCTTGTAATAGAGAAATAGTACGGAAATCCTAGATGTATTAGAGTAAGCACGATACAAATCCCTGAAAAGAGTAGGTGAAATTGAAGAACATATTTTGTTTTTTTTTTTTTTTTCAGGGTGGGATTGGCTTTATCTTCCAGAGACGAAAAAAATTGTAAATACCACCATGTGTTTTTACCAAAGACAAAAAAAATAAATAAATAAATAAGTGAATGAATGGATGATGGGATGGCATTATTCTCAAAGTATTAAGCCATATGATTACAACTATTCGATGTTAACAGTGAGTGCTAAATCAATTAATGGCATCTTATATTCTCCAATTTTTTTTTTAATAATTTGAGGACACGAGCACAGAGACCGGGCTATTCAGAGGCTCACGGTACTCTATGTGAAAAGCCCTTTTTCGAGTCTTTCACCTCTGTCCCTCTTTGCATCATCCATTCTCACACTTTGCAACCGCACTTTTATTAATTAGGCCCTAGACCGCATCCCATAGCAAGACAATAATGTGATTTTGCTTTGAAATTTCCTTTTCCGAAACATCCTTGCTTACTTTTCTATGGTGGACCACCGGCGGCGGCAACTAGCCGGGCTAGTTCGTTAGCCTCAGCAGGCCAGCACGACACGCAACCCATGCACATGATAGGTCGGCCCATGACCCGGCATGGTTTGGCCCTATTTTTCTAAATCTGTTCGGCCTAACCACTTGTAGCATTTGATTTTGTGGCCCCGGTCCCCGTCCTGCAAGAGCCCCGAGTTGTTGTCCAACTACGATGTGTCAACCATAATGGAGAGCATTGTGCATCTCACATGACTATATATTTGCTGTGATTTCTCTGTGTTATTTGATAACCAATAATCCCTTTCTTTTTCTCATGCATATAAGTGTTCTTACGTGTCATTTGATTCCGAATGAGTGACTTTTGATTTCCATCGTTAAATGTCCCGTGCCCTATTTCTTTTGGCAATTGTTAAGAGTACCAAAACTATGATCATACATAGCTAACTTGTGGGGGAACTCTTCTGAGCTAGGTAATTGTCCGGCCCATAAAATGCTCGGCCAGCATACCGTATTAAGTAAGCCGCGAGCCCTAATTCTAATGAATATATATGGCTCAAAACATTGATTTTTTCGACTTCGAGGTAAATGTACATTTGCGGTAGATATTGGCTTTAATGCTGTCAAAGCGTCCCCGGCATATAAACAGAGTACCTCAAACCGGCGAACCAAAAACGAGAGGAGAATGCAGAGTAGGGCAATGGAAAGAGAGGCAGAAACAAGCAGGATCCTCATCTTTGGCGGCACCGGATACATTGGCAAACACGTGGTGAGGGCGAGTGTCTCTTCGGGCCACCCAACGTACATTTACGTCCGCCCTGCCACCGCACCCCGGTCCCGACCTTCGAACCTCGACCTCCATCGCGAGTTCCGCTCAATTGGCATCCGTATCATCGAAGTATGCGTACCCCCTCTATCTCTCTCTCTCTCTCTCTCTCTCTCTCTCTCTCTCTCTCTCTCTCTCTCTCTTGTGTGATTGGATGCATTCATGTGTGTGCATGCACCTTTTTTTTCTTTCCTTAATCAAGAGGTACGAGCATGTAGATTCGACGCGCACAGGATTATTAACAAAGGCTATATTTTCCTCCAATTATATCTCCGACTACTGTGCTATATGTTATGGATATCATCACCGAAAACACATTGTGGCAATGAAATAGGGAGAGCTAGAGGAGCATGGGAAGCTTGTGGCAGCACTGAAGCAGGTGGACATAGTCATCTCCGCTCTTGCGTACCCTCAAGTAACTGACCAGCTGAAGATCATCGACGCCATTGTCGCCGCCGGCAACATCAAGGTAAGTTATCTCTTGTCTATCTCGGAAATCGGCCATTCAATCTCTTTTTCCTTTTTTATGGGGAGGTTCTTTCTACGTTCTTTCTGAAAGCTGAATCCATCCGGTTCAAACGTACAATAAATCACTTCTCCTAAAGAGTTTGCATGCAAAAAGTACGAATAAAAAATCTATCTTCAATTCTCGCTTTTTAAATTCAAAAGCCTTGGTCTTAACTATCTAAGCCACCTTTCACTCTAAGCAGATGTAGGAAAAAGATTGTTCTCTTTCCGTTTTTCTTGTTCACACTAAAAAGAAAAGAGTAAGTCTATGGTATTGAATGATCGGAGCAGAGTTAGTAGAGACTTAATTTGTGAACACCAAAGAGAAAAATTCCGTGCATTGAAAACTGCCCCTTCAATGGCGCACGTAAGACATCCCTGGCAATCTGGTTAGCCCCTCGACAATGGATCCTGGATCAAATCCTTATCGTAGCTCACTAGAGCCTCAAAATTAAAGTGTAGATAGTTACACTAGAGAGCTCTACATTTTTTTATTTATATACTTGGTACTATATTGGGTTGATCCAACGGGTTATTTTTCTTGCATTCAAAACCATGGTCCAGAATTAGTTGTGAATGTGACGAGGGCACAGAACAACAATGCGTCACCTTGGCTTTGCTGCCTTTAGTTCCATATTAAATTTCGTCATCTCATCTTGATATGTACTTTTTCTTTTGTCATCTCGTCTTAATATGTACCTTTTCTTGTGTCATGTCACCTTCTTACTGTTCTAATCCCCCTGATCTAAAAGGTATAGGCTCTTGTTATCAATAAACATCCAAATATTGGCAATGGTCAGGTTAAAAATTGAGAAAAGGATGAGATAGAATAACCGGATCAAATGCTTAAAGCTTAGAAACCAGCATCATCAAAAAGTCTATGGAAATCTTACTTTGCGCCGAACCTTTTGATTCGATTGATCCCTATAGCTATCGCATGCGAAGCATTGTACGTTGGAATTGGTCGGATGATGCCGCTGAAATCCTAGGACTAACCGCATAACATTTATATATATTTTAGATTCCACTCTCGTTCTCAAACCAAATCATCATCCTCATCATCATTATTTTGAGCAGAGGTTCGTGCCATCTGATTTCGGAAGTGAGGAAGACAAAATAACGCCACTCCCTCCATTCCAAGAATTCTTGGAGAAGAAGAGGAAGATCAGGAGGGCCACCGAGGCCGCAGGCATTCCCTTCACCTTCGTCACGGCGAATTGCTTCGCTGCATACTTTGTCAATGTCCTCCTTCATCCCCGAGACCCCCGGGATGAAATTGTCGTCTATGGCAATGGTGAAGCCAACGGTACTCTCCCTCTCTCTATCTGTCGGCTCGGACTTGGATCCACGCGGTCCGACTCCATTGGAATAATTGATCTTGTGGATCTTGCTTTTGCGTCCCACGTAATGCTCTAATTGATTCGCGTCCACGGACTTGTATCGATCGCATTGTACGAGAAAATCGCGGGGTCCTCTAATGAATCTCCGAGGTTATTCGATTAAGGAAGGACTCTCCTCCGTTCAAAAAGTCCGTGTGATGTTCCATAATCACATGAATAATAAGACTTGGGGTCTGGTCTGATTTCGAGTGAAGGGCTTTATCCCGATTTCTCTAGAAGGGCAAAATCATTAAATTTACTTTGAGTCCAAACCTTTACGCTTTGGCAATGTCGTCCCTGAACATTGTTTTCTACGAGTGGATTTGCGGACCATATTTTTTTATCTATTCATGTTAGTTTCTCCGACGAAAAAGTTTAGAGACTTTCCCTGCCATTAGCCTATTTATTTAGCATCTTCGAATATGATTCTGTCTTGTGTTTAGCCGTGCTTAATTGCGAGGAAGACATAGGGAGGTACACGATCAAGGTGGCAAATGATCCGAGAGCGTGCAACCGGGTCGTCGCTTATCGTCCCGAGCCGAACATAATTTCTCAGCACGAGCTGATTTCGATGTGGGAGAAGAAAACGGGTCGTAGCTTCAAGAAAGTCTATGTGCCCGAGGAAGATCTGGTTAAGCTCTCTCAAAGTAAGTTCAAATCACCATTGTCACTGTCCTATTTCGCGCATATTTTGGTAATATCATCGGCGTTTGTCCTAAATTAATCGGGGTACCGTCCCTGCAATTTTCTTCCAAACACTCATTGCGACCCCGGCATCAGTCGAGACATGATTTTCTCTGCATTTTGCCTCGTTCCATGAACGGGTTCAAGAAAAGTTTGCCGACACTTGATGGTTTTCGTGTCCTTTGTTAAGCTCTGCCACCTCCAGAAAACATAACCGTCTCCATACTTCACTCGATATTCGTCAAGGGAGATCTGGTGAGCTACGAGATAAGGGAAGATGACCTTGAGGCTTCAAGATTATACCCAGAAATGCAGTACACCACCATCGATCAGCTTCTCGACATCTTCCTCGCAGATCCTCCAGAGCCAGCGAGGGCCGCTTTTGAATGAGATGATTCCATTAAGGTTGAACTTTAGCAATTTACGAGTGGCATAATGTGCCGAATAACAACCGAAGCATTACGTCGCTTTGGTGAGTTTGAATGACTGAGTTGAAATCCTATAAACTGTTTCTTCTCTTTCCCGTGTTTTGTCAATTGAGACTCGGTTCCCATCGTGCCAAGCCCTGTTATTTCCGTCCACCGTCTGTCGAAACGACAGTTTTCGTGTGCAGCACGAGGATATCGATACAACAGATTAGAGGTTGTGAGTTTGCAGCAAGCCACTAAAACAACCTAAAAGAATCACTGCTCACTTTTGTTGAAATATCTCCTCCGAGAGGCAGACGTCCTAAGCCGTTTGCGGAACATTGAATCGTACACATTCGGAAAAAAGTCGTTCTGTATAGGAACAGGAGCAAGACTTGGCGTGGAGTATGGCACTACAGTGAGCAGATTGCGTATGGTAAGAGTACAGATTCCTACCACTTTTCAGGATGTGAGAAGCAGAGGCTTTCCCTGTTGACCAGAGTTTAAGAAGTGCGTTACTCGTTCAACATGTCAAAAGACATTGAAAAACAGGAAGATATGAGAAAGCAGGCGTTCGAAGGTTGATACATTCGGAGAAAAGGCGGGTATGGCGCCATTTAATCTCCTACAAATAAATCAATTTGATCGAACGAAGCGGATATGTTTGCTGGAATCGACGCGACTATGACGCGGAGTGCTCGATTTACAGTGTTTATGTCGAGAGACCTTATCACTCAAAGTCTGGCCATAGTCTTCGTGTCCGGCGTCAATTGATAGTCTCACGCCCGCAATAGCAGAAAGTTTTTCCCACTCGGTCGTGATGGCTCCGGCCGGACACAAAACTCTGATTAATTAGATTGGGAGTGGGCGGGACTTGATTCAAAACATGCACGGGTTCAGAAACTTAAAGTGGACTTTTGCCTTTTGGAGCGAGTTTGAATAAAGTGCATATTTGTCACGTATGAACGTAAAAGAGCTAGTCTAACTTCATAACGTAACATGATAGAGAGTTAGACCGCAAATATTGTACAAGGTTAACATGCACGGTTGAGCGGGGGTTAGGGTATTTGACCTCCAAAAAAAAAAAAGAAAACCGTGAGTTATGGTAAAAAATCGTAAAGAAAATTAAATAAGATGGAAATAGAGTGGAGTAAGGAACGGAATGAAAAGAATAATGAAATGGATTGAGTATTTTCATTTCTATTTATTTTCTTGTAATAGAGAAATAGTACGGAAATCCTAGATGTATTAGAGTAAGCACGATACAAATCCCTGAAAAGAGTAGGTGAAATTGAAGAACATATTTTGTTTTTTTTTTTTTTTTTTCAGGGTGGGATTGGCTTTATCTTCCAGAGACGAAAAAAATTGTAAATACCACCATGTGTTTTTACCAAAGACAAAAAAAATAAATAAATAAATAAGTGAATGAATGGATGATGGGATGGCATTATTCTCAAAGTATTAAGCCATATGATTACAACTATTCGATGTTAACAGTGAGTGCTAAATCAATTAATGGCATCTTATATTCTCCAATTTTTTTTTTAATAATTTGAGGACACGAGCACAGAGACCGGGCTATTCAGAGGCTCACGGTACTCTATGTGAAAAGCCCTTTTTCGAGTCTTTCACCTCTGTCCCTCTTTGCATCATCCATTCTCACACTTTGCAACCGCACTTTTATTAATTAGGCCCTAGACCGCATCCCATAGCAAGACAATAATGTGATTTTGCTTTGAAATTTCCTTTTCCGAAACATCCTTGCTTACTTTTCTATGGTGGACCACCGGCGGCGGCAACTAGCCGGGCTAGTTCGTTAGCCTCAGCAGGCCAGCACGACACGCAACCCATGCACATGATAGGTCGGCCCATGACCCGGCATGGTTTGGCCCTATTTTTCTAAATCTGTTCGGCCTAACCACTTGTAGCATTTGATTTTGTGGCCCCGGTCCCCGTCCTGCAAGAGCCCCGAGTTGTTGTCCAACTACGATGTGTCAACCATAATGGAGAGCATTGTGCATCTCACATGACTATATATTTGCTGTGATTTCTCTGTGTTATTTGATAACCAATAATCCCTTTCTTTTTCTCATGCATATAAGTGTTCTTACGTGTCATTTGATTCCGAATGAGTGACTTTTGATTTCCATCGTTAAATGTCCCGTGCCCTATTTCTTTTGGCAATTGTTAAGAGTACCAAAACTATGATCATACATAGCTAACTTGTGGGGGAACTCTTCTGAGCTAGGTAATTGTCCGGCCCATAAAATGCTCGGCCAGCATACCGTATTAAGTAAGCCGCGAGCCCTAATTCTAATGAATATATATGGCTCAAAACATTGATTTTTTCGACTTCGAGGTAAATGTACATTTGCGGTAGATATTGGCTTTAATGCTGTCAAAGCGTCCCCGGCATATAAACAGAGTACCTCAAACCGGCGAACCAAAAACGAGAGGAGAATGCAGAGTAGGGCAATGGAAAGAGAGGCAGAAACAAGCAGGATCCTCATCTTTGGCGGCACCGGATACATTGGCAAACACGTGGTGAGGGCGAGTGTCTCTTCGGGCCACCCAACGTACATTTACGTCCGCCCTGCCACCGCACCCCGGTCCCGACCTTCGAACCTCGACCTCCATCGCGAGTTCCGCTCAATTGGCATCCGTATCATCGAAGTATGCGTACCCCCTCTATCTATCTCTCTCTCTCTCTCTCTCTCTCTCTCTCTCTCTCTCTCTCTCTCTCTCTCTCTCTCTTGTGTGATTGGATGCATTCATGTGTGTGCATGCACCTTTTTTTTCTTTCCTTAATCAAGAGGTACGAGCATGTAGATTCGACGCGCACAGGATTATTAACAAAGGCTATATTTTCCTCCAATTATATCTCCGACTACTGTGCTATATGTTATGGATATCATCACCGAAAACACATTGTGGCAATGAAATAGGGAGAGCTAGAGGAGCATGGGAAGCTTGTGGCAGCACTGAAGCAGGTGGACATAGTCATCTCCGCTCTTGCGTACCCTCAAGTAACTGACCAGCTGAAGATCATCGACGCCATTGTCGCCGCCGGCAACATCAAGGTAAGTTATCTCTTGTCTATCTCGGAAATCGGCCATTCAATCTCTTTTTCCTTTTTTATGGGGAGGTTCTTTCTACGTTCTTTCTGAAAGCTGAATCCATCCGGTTCAAACGTACAATAAATCACTTCTCCTAAAGAGTTTGCATGCAAAAAGTACGAATAAAAAATCTATCTTCAATTCTCGCTTTTTAAATTCAAAAGCCTTGGTCTTAACTATCTAAGCCACCTTTCACTCTAAGCAGATGTAGGAAAAAGATTGTTCTCTTTCCGTTTTTCTTGTTCACACTAAAAAGAAAAGAGTAAGTCTATGGTATTGAATGATCGGAGCAGAGTTAGTAGAGACTTAATTTGTGAACACCAAAGAGAAAAATTCCGTGCATTGAAAACTGCCCCTTCAATGGCGCACGTAAGACATCCCTGGCAATCTGGTTAGCCCCTCGACAATGGATCCTGGATCAAATCCTTATCGTAGCTCACTAGAGCCTCAAAATTAAAGTGTAGATAGTTACACTAGAGAGCTCTACATTTTTTTATTTATATACTTGGTACTATATTGGGTTGATCCAACGGGTTATTTTTCTTGCATTCAAAACCATGGTCCAGAATTAGTTGTGAATGTGACGAGGGCACAGAACAACAATGCGTCACCTTGGCTTTGCTGCCTTTAGTTCCATATTAAATTTCGTCATCTCATCTTGATATGTACTTTTTCTTTTGTCATCTCGTCTTAATATGTACCTTTTCTTGTGTCATGTCACCTTCTTACTGTTCTAATCCCCCTGATCTAAAAGGTATAGGCTCTTGTTATCAATAAACATCCAAATATTGGCAATGGTCAGGTTAAAAATTGAGAAAAGGATGAGATAGAATAACCGGATCAAATGCTTAAAGCTTAGAAACCAGCATCATCAAAAAGTCTATGGAAATCTTACTTTGCGCCGAACCTTTTGATTCGATTGATCCCTATAGCTATCGCATGCGAAGCATTGTACGTTGGAATTGGTCGGATGATGCCGCTGAAATCCTAGGACTAACCGCATAACATTTATATATATTTTAGATTCCACTCTCGTTCTCAAACCAAATCATCATCCTCATCATCATTATTTTGAGCAGAGGTTCGTGCCATCTGATTTCGGAAGTGAGGAAGACAAAATAACGCCACTCCCTCCATTCCAAGAATTCTTGGAGAAGAAGAGGAAGATCAGGAGGGCCACCGAGGCCGCAGGCATTCCCTTCACCTTCGTCACGGCGAATTGCTTCGCTGCATACTTTGTCAATGTCCTCCTTCATCCCCGAGACCCCCGGGATGAAATTGTCGTCTATGGCAATGGTGAAGCCAACGGTACTCTCCCTCTCTCTATCTGTCGGCTCGGACTTGGATCCACGCGGTCCGACTCCATTGGAATAATTGATCTTGTGGATCTTGCTTTTGCGTCCCACGTAATGCTCTAATTGATTCGCGTCCACGGACTTGTATCGATCGCATTGTACGAGAAAATCGCGGGGTCCTCTAATGAATCTCCGAGGTTATTCGATTAAGGAAGGACTCTCCTCCGTTCAAAAAGTCCGTGTGATGTTCCATAATCACATGAATAATAAGACTTGGGGTCTGGTCTGATTTCGAGTGAAGGGCTTTATCCCGATTTCTCTAGAAGGGCAAAATCATTAAATTTACTTTGAGTCCAAACCTTTACGCTTTGGCAATGTCGTCCCTGAACATTGTTTTCTACGAGTGGATTTGCGGACCATATTTTTTTATCTATTCATGTTAGTTTCTCCGACGAAAAAGTTTAGAGACTTTCCCTGCCATTAGCCTATTTATTTAGCATCTTCGAATATGATTCTGTCTTGTGTTTAGCCGTGCTTAATTGCGAGGAAGACATAGGGAGGTACACGATCAAGGTGGCAAATGATCCGAGAGCGTGCAACCGGGTCGTCGCTTATCGTCCCGAGCCGAACATAATTTCTCAGCACGAGCTGATTTCGATGTGGGAGAAGAAAACGGGTCGTAGCTTCAAGAAAGTCTATGTGCCCGAGGAAGATCTGGTTAAGCTCTCTCAAAGTAAGTTCAAATCACCATTGTCACTGTCCTATTTCGCGCATATTTTGGTAATATCATCGGCGTTTGTCCTAAATTAATCGGGGTACCGTCCCTGCAATTTTCTTCCAAACACTCATTGCGACCCCGGCATCAGTCGAGACATGATTTTCTCTGCATTTTGCCTCGTTCCATGAACGGGTTCAAGAAAAGTTTGCCGACACTTGATGGTTTTCGTGTCCTTTGTTAAGCTCTGCCACCTCCAGAAAACATAACCGTCTCCATACTTCACTCGATATTCGTCAAGGGAGATCTGGTGAGCTACGAGATAAGGGAAGATGACCTTGAGGCTTCAAGATTATACCCAGAAATGCAGTACACCACCATCGATCAGCTTCTCGACATCTTCCTCGCAGATCCTCCAGAGCCAGCGAGGGCCGCTTTTGAATGAGATGATTCCATTAAGGTTGAACTTTAGCAATTTACGAGTGGCATAATGTGCCGAATAACAACCGAAGCATTACGTCGCTTTGGTGAGTTTGAATGACTGAGTTGAAATCCTATAAACTGTTTCTTCTCTTTCCCGTGTTTTGTCAATTGAGACTCGGTTCCCATCGTGCCAAGCCCTGTTATTTCCGTCCACCGTCTGTCGAAACGACAGTTTTCGTGTGCAGCACGAGGATATCGATACAACAGATTAGAGGTTGTGAGTTTGCAGCAAGCCACTAAAACAACCTAAAAGAATCACTGCTCACTTTTGTTGAAATATCTCCTCCGAGAGGCAGACGTCCTAAGCCGTTTGCGGAACATTGAATCGTACACATTCGGAAAAAAGTCGTTCTGTATAGGAACAGGAGCAAGACTTGGCGTGGAGTATGGCACTACAGTGAGCAGATTGCGTATGGTAAGAGTACAGATTCCTACCACTTTTCAGGATGTGAGAAGCAGAGGCTTTCCCTGTTGACCAGAGTTTAAGAAGTGCGTTACTCGTTCAACATGTCAAAAGACATTGAAAAACAGGAAGATATGAGAAAGCAGGCGTTCGAAGGTTGATACATTCGGAGAAAAGGCGGGTATGGCGCCATTTAATCTCCTACAAATAAATCAATTTGATCGAACGAAGCGGATATGTTTGCTGGAATCGACGCGACTATGACGCGGAGTGCTCGATTTACAGTGTTTATGTCGAGAGACCTTATCACTCAAAGTCTGGCCATAGTCTTCGTGTCCGGCGTCAATTGATAGTCTCACGCCCGCAATAGCAGAAAGTTTTTCCCACTCGGTCGTGATGGCTCCGGCCGGACACAAAACTCTGATTAATTAGATTGGGAGTGGGCGGGACTTGATTCAAAACATGCACGGGTTCAGAAACTTAAAGTGGACTTTTGCCTTTTGGAGCGAGTTTGAATAAAGTGCATATTTGTCACGTATGAACGTAAAAGAGCTAGTCTAACTTCATAACGTAACATGATAGAGAGTTAGACCGCAAATATTGTACAAGGTTAACATGCACGGTTGAGCGGGGGTTAGGGTATTTGACCTCCAAAAAAAAAAAGAAAACCGTGAGTTATGGTAAAAAATCGTAAAGAAAATTAAATAAGATGGAAATAGAGTGGAGTAAGGAACGGAATGAAAAGAATAATGAAATGGATTGAGTATTTTCATTTCTATTTATTTTCTTGTAATAGAGAAATAGTACGGAAATCCTAGATGTATTAGAGTAAGCACGATACAAATCCCTGAAAAGAGTAGGTGAAATTGAAGAACATATTTTGTTTTTTTTTTTTTTTTCAGGGTGGGATTGGCTTTATCTTCCAGAGACGAAAAAAATTGTAAATACCACCATGTGTTTTTACCAAAGACAAAAAAAATAAATAAATAAATAAGTGAATGAATGGATGATGGGATGGCATTATTCTCAAAGTATTAAGCCATATGATTACAACTATTCGATGTTAACAGTGAGTGCTAAATCAATTAATGGCATCTTATATTCTCCAATTTTTTTTTTAATAATTTGAGGACACGAGCACAGAGACCGGGCTATTCAGAGGCTCACGGTACTCTATGTGAAAAGCCCTTTTTCGAGTCTTTCACCTCTGTCCCTCTTTGCATCATCCATTCTCACACTTTGCAACCGCACTTTTATTAATTAGGCCCTAGACCGCATCCCATAGCAAGACAATAATGTGATTTTGCTTTGAAATTTCCTTTTCCGAAACATCCTTGCTTACTTTTCTATGGTGGACCACCGGCGGCGGCAACTAGCCGGGCTAGTTCGTTAGCCTCAGCAGGCCAGCACGACACGCAACCCATGCACATGATAGGTCGGCCCATGACCCGGCATGGTTTGGCCCTATTTTTCTAAATCTGTTCGGCCTAACCACTTGTAGCATTTGATTTTGTGGCCCCGGTCCCCGTCCTGCAAGAGCCCCGAGTTGTTGTCCAACTACGATGTGTCAACCATAATGGAGAGCATTGTGCATCTCACATGACTATATATTTGCTGTGATTTCTCTGTGTTATTTGATAACCAATAATCCCTTTCTTTTTCTCATGCATATAAGTGTTCTTACGTGTCATTTGATTCCGAATGAGTGACTTTTGATTTCCATCGTTAAATGTCCCGTGCCCTATTTCTTTTGGCAATTGTTAAGAGTACCAAAACTATGATCATACATAGCTAACTTGTGGGGGAACTCTTCTGAGCTAGGTAATTGTCCGGCCCATAAAATGCTCGGCCAGCATACCGTATTAAGTAAGCCGCGAGCCCTAATTCTAATGAATATATATGGCTCAAAACATTGATTTTTTCGACTTCGAGGTAAATGTACATTTGCGGTAGATATTGGCTTTAATGCTGTCAAAGCGTCCCCGGCATATAAACAGAGTACCTCAAACCGGCGAACCAAAAACGAGAGGAGAATGCAGAGTAGGGCAATGGAAAGAGAGGCAGAAACAAGCAGGATCCTCATCTTTGGCGGCACCGGATACATTGGCAAACACGTGGTGAGGGCGAGTGTCTCTTCGGGCCACCCAACGTACATTTACGTCCGCCCTGCCACCGCACCCCGGTCCCGACCTTCGAACCTCGACCTCCATCGCGAGTTCCGCTCAATTGGCATCCGTATCATCGAAGTATGCGTACCCCCTCTATCTCTCTCTCTCTCTCTCTCTCTCTCTCTCTCTCTCTCTCTCTCTCTCTCTCTCTCTTGTGTGATTGGATGCATTCATGTGTGTGCATGCACCTTTTTTTTCTTTCCTTAATCAAGAGGTACGAGCATGTAGATTCGACGCGCACAGGATTATTAACAAAGGCTATATTTTCCTCCAATTATATCTCCGACTACTGTGCTATATGTTATGGATATCATCACCGAAAACACATTGTGGCAATGAAATAGGGAGAGCTAGAGGAGCATGGGAAGCTTGTGGCAGCACTGAAGCAGGTGGACATAGTCATCTCCGCTCTTGCGTACCCTCAAGTAACTGACCAGCTGAAGATCATCGACGCCATTGTCGCCGCCGGCAACATCAAGGTAAGTTATCTCTTGTCTATCTCGGAAATCGGCCATTCAATCTCTTTTTCCTTTTTTATGGGGAGGTTCTTTCTACGTTCTTTCTGAAAGCTGAATCCATCCGGTTCAAACGTACAATAAATCACTTCTCCTAAGGAGTTTGCATGCAAAAAGTACGAATAAAAAATCTATCTTCAATTCTCGCTTTTTAAATTCAAAAGCCTTGGTCTTAACTATCTAAGCCACCTTTCACTCTAAGCAGATGTAGGAAAAAGATTGTTCTCTTTCCGTTTTTCTTGTTCACACTAAAAAGAAAAGAGTAAGTCTATGGTATTGAATGATCGGAGCAGAGTTAGTAGAGACTTAATTTGTGAACACCAAAGAGAAAAATTCCGTGCATTGAAAACTGCCCCTTCAATGGCGCACGTAAGACATCCCTGGCAATCTGGTTAGCCCCTCGACAATGGATCCTGGATCAAATCCTTATCGTAGCTCACTAGAGCCTCAAAATTAAAGTGTAGATAGTTACACTAGAGAGCTCTACATTTTTTTATTTATATACTTGGTACTATATTGGGTTGATCCAACGGGTTATTTTTCTTGCATTCAAAACCATGGTCCAGAATTAGTTGTGAATGTGACGAGGGCACAGAACAACAATGCGTCACCTTGGCTTTGCTGCCTTTAGTTCCATATTAAATTTCGTCATCTCATCTTGATATGTACTTTTTCTTTTGTCATCTCGTCTTAATATGTACCTTTTCTTGTGTCATGTCACCTTCTTACTGTTCTAATCCCCCTGATCTAAAAGGTATAGGCTCTTGTTATCAATAAACATCCAAATATTGGCAATGGTCAGGTTAAAAATTGAGAAAAGGATGAGATAGAATAACCGGATCAAATGCTTAAAGCTTAGAAACCAGCATCATCAAAAAGTCTATGGAAATCTTACTTTGCGCCGAACCTTTTGATTCGATTGATCCCTATAGCTATCGCATGCGAAACATTGTACGTTGGAATTGGTCGGATGATGCCGCTGAAATCCTAGGACTAACCGCATAACATTTATATATATTTTAGATTCCACTCTCGTTCTCAAACCAAATCATCATCCTCATCATCATTATTTTGAGCAGAGGTTCGTGCCATCTGATTTCGGAAGTGAGGAAGACAAAATAACGCCACTCCCTCCATTCCAAGAATTCTTGGAGAAGAAGAGGAAGATCAGGAGGGCCACCGAGGCCGCAGGCATTCCCTTCACCTTCGTCACGGCGAATTGCTTCGCTGCATACTTTGTCAATGTCCTCCTTCATCCCCGAGACCCCCGGGATGAAATTGTCGTCTATGGCAATGGTGAAGCCAACGGTACTCTCCCTCTCTCTATCTGTCGGCTCGGACTTGGATCCACGCGGTCCGACTCCATTGGAATAATTGATCTTGTGGATCTTGCTTTTGCGTCCCACGTAATGCTCTAATTGATTCGCGTCCACGGACTTGTATCGATCGCATTGTACGAGAAAATCGCGGGGTCCTCTAATGAATCTCCGAGGTTATTCGATTAAGGAAGGACTCTCCTCCGTTCAAAAAGTCCGTGTGATGTTCCATAATCACATGAATAATAAGACTTGGGGTCTGGTCTGATTTCGAGTGAAGGGCTTTATCCCGATTTCTCTAGAAGGGCAAAATCATTAAATTTACTTTGAGTCCAAACCTTTACGCTTTGGCAATGTCGTCCCTGAACATTGTTTTCTACGAGTGGATTTGCGGACCATATTTTTTTATCTATTCATGTTAGTTTCTCCGACGAAAAAGTTTAGAGACTTTCCCTGCCATTAGCCTATTTATTTAGCATCTTCGAATATGATTCTGTCTTGTGTTTAGCCGTGCTTAATTGCGAGGAAGACATAGGGAGGTACACGATCAAGGTGGCAAATGATCCGAGAGCGTGCAACCGGGTCGTCGCTTATCGTCCCGAGCCGAACATAATTTCTCAGCACGAGCTGATTTCGATGTGGGAGAAGAAAACGGGTCGTAGCTTCAAGAAAGTCTATGTGCCCGAGGAAGATCTGGTTAAGCTCTCTCAAAGTAAGTTCAAATCACCATTGTCACTGTCCTATTTCGCGCATATTTTGGTAATATCATCGGCGTTTGTCCTAAATTAATCGGGGTACCGTCCCTGCAATTTTCTTCCAAACACTCATTGCGACCCCGGCATCAGTCGAGACATGATTTTCTCTGCATTTTGCCTCGTTCCATGAACGGGTTCAAGAAAAGTTTGCCGACACTTGATGGTTTTCGTGTCCTTTGTTAAGCTCTGCCACCTCCAGAAAACATAACCGTCTCCATACTTCACTCGATATTCGTCAAGGGAGATCTGGTGAGCTACGAGATAAGGGAAGATGACCTTGAGGCTTCAAGATTATACCCAGAAATGCAGTACACCACCATCGATCAGCTTCTCGACATCTTCCTCGCAGATCCTCCAGAGCCAGCGAGGGCCGCTTTTGAATGAGATGATTCCATTAAGGTTGAACTTTAGCAATTTACGAGTGGCATAATGTGCCGAATAACAACCGAAGCATTACGTCGCTTTGGTGAGTTTGAATGACTGAGTTGAAATCCTATAAACTGTTTCTTCTCTTTCCCGTGTTTTGTCAATTGAGACTCGGTTCCCATCGTGCCAAGCCCTGTTATTTCCGTCCACCGTCTGTCGAAACGACAGTTTTCGTGTGCAGCACGAGGATATCGATACAACAGATTAGAGGTTGTGAGTTTGCAGCAAGCCACTAAAACAACCTAAAAGAATCACTGCTCACTTTTGTTGAAATATCTCCTCCGAGAGGCAGACGTCCTAAGCCGTTTGCGGAACATTGAATCGTACACATTCGGAAAAAAGTCGTTCTGTATAGGAACAGGAGCAAGACTTGGCGTGGAGTATGGCACTACAGTGAGCAGATTGCGTATGGTAAGAGTACAGATTCCTACCACTTTTCAGGATGTGAGAAGCAGAGGCTTTCCCTGTTGACCAGAGTTTAAGAAGTGCGTTACTCGTTCAACATGTCAAAAGACATTGAAAAACAGGAAGATATGAGAAAGCAGGCGTTCGAAGGTTGATACATTCGGAGAAAAGGCGGGTATGGCGCCATTTAATCTCCTACAAATAAATCAATTTGATCGAACGAAGCGGATATGTTTGCTGGAATCGACGCGACTATGACGCGGAGTGCTCGATTTACAGTGTTTATGTCGAGAGACCTTATCACTCAAAGTCTGGCCATAGTCTTCGTGTCCGGCGTCAATTGATAGTCTCACGCCCGCAATAGCAGAAAGTTTTTCCCACTCGGTCGTGATGGCTCCGGCCGGACACAAAACTCTGATTAATTAGATTGGGAGTGGGCGGGACTTGATTCAAAACATGCACGGGTTCAGAAACTTAAAGTGGACTTTTGCCTTTTGGAGCGAGTTTGAATAAAGTGCATATTTGTCACGTATGAACGTAAAAGAGCTAGTCTAACTTCATAACGTAACATGATAGAGAGTTAGACCGCAAATATTGTACAAGGTTAACATGCACGGTTGAGCGGGGGTTAGGGTATTTGACCTCCAAAAAAAAAAAGAAAACCGTGAGTTATGGTAAAAAATCGTAAAGAAAATTAAATAAGATGGAAATAGAGTGGAGTAAGGAACGGAATGAAAAGAATAATGAAATGGATTGAGTATTTTCATTTCTATTTATTTTCTTGTAATAGAGAAATAGTACGGAAATCCTAGATGTATTAGAGTAAGCACGATACAAATCCCTGAAAAGAGTAGGTGAAATTGAAGAACATATTTTGTTTTTTTTTTTTTTTTTTTTTTCAGGGTGGGATTGGCTTTATCTTCCAGAGACGAAAAAAATTGTAAATACCACCATGTGTTTTTACCAAAGACAAAAAAAATAAATAAATAAATAAGTGAATGAATGGATGATGGGATGGCATTATTCTCAAAGTATTAAGCCATATGATTACAACTATTCGATGTTAACAGTGAGTGCTAAATCAATTAATGGCATCTTATATTCTCCAATTTTTTTTTTAATAATTTGAGGACACGAGCACAGAGACCGGGCTATTCAGAGGCTCACGGTACTCTATGTGAAAAGCCCTTTTTCGAGTCTTTCACCTCTGTCCCTCTTTGCATCATCCATTCTCACACTTTGCAACCGCACTTTTATTAATTAGGCCCTAGACCGCATCCCATAGCAAGACAATAATGTGATTTTGCTTTGAAATTTCCTTTTCCGAAACATCCTTGCTTACTTTTCTATGGTGGACCACCGGCGGCGGCAACTAGCCGGGCTAGTTCGTTAGCCTCAGCAGGCCAGCACGACACGCAACCCATGCACATGATAGGTCGGCCCATGACCCGGCATGGTTTGGCCCTATTTTTCTAAATCTGTTCGGCCTAACCACTTGTAGCATTTGATTTTGTGGCCCCGGTCCCCGTCCTGCAAGAGCCCCGAGTTGTTGTCCAACTACGATGTGTCAACCATAATGGAGAGCATTGTGCATCTCACATGACTATATATTTGCTGTGATTTCTCTGTGTTATTTGATAACCAATAATCCCTTTCTTTTTCTCATGCATATAAGTGTTCTTACGTGTCATTTGATTCCGAATGAGTGACTTTTGATTTCCATCGTTAAATGTCCCGTGCCCTATTTCTTTTGGCAATTGTTAAGAGTACCAAAACTATGATCATACATAGCTAACTTGTGGGGGAACTCTTCTGAGCTAGGTAATTGTCCGGCCCATAAAATGCTCGGCCAGCATACCGTATTAAGTAAGCCGCGAGCCCTAATTCTAATGAATATATATGGCTCAAAACATTGATTTTTTCGACTTCGAGGTAAATGTACATTTGCGGTAGATATTGGCTTTAATGCTGTCAAAGCGTCCCCGGCATATAAACAGAGTACCTCAAACCGGCGAACCAAAAACGAGAGGAGAATGCAGAGTAGGGCAATGGAAAGAGAGGCAGAAACAAGCAGGATCCTCATCTTTGGCGGCACCGGATACATTGGCAAACACGTGGTGAGGGCGAGTGTCTCTTCGGGCCACCCAACGTACATTTACGTCCGCCCTGCCACCGCACCCCGGTCCCGACCTTCGAACCTCGACCTCCATCGCGAGTTCCGCTCAATTGGCATCCGTATCATCGAAGTATGCGTACCCCCTCTATCTCTCTCTCTCTCTCTCTCTCTCTCTCTCTCTCTCTCTCTCTCTCTCTCTCTCTCTCGTGTGATTGGATGCATTCATGTGTGTGCATGCACCTTTTTTTTCTTTCCTTAATCAAGAGGTACGAGCATGTAGATTCGACGCGCACAGGATTATTAACAAAGGCTATATTTTCCTCCAATTATATCTCCGACTACTGTGCTATATGTTATGGATATCATCACCGAAAACACATTGTGGCAATGAAATAGGGAGAGCTAGAGGAGCATGGGAAGCTTGTGGCAGCACTGAAGCAGGTGGACATAGTCATCTCCGCTCTTGCGTACCCTCAAGTAACTGACCAGCTGAAGATCATCGACGCCATTGTCGCCGCCGGCAACATCAAGGTAAGTTATCTCTTGTCTATCTCGGAAATCGGCCATTCAATCTCTTTTTCCTTTTTTATGGGGAGGTTCTTTCTACGTTCTTTCTGAAAGCTGAATCCATCCGGTTCAAACGTACAATAAATCACTTCTCCTAAGGAGTTTGCATGCAAAAAGTACGAATAAAAAATCTATCTTCAATTCTCGCTTTTTAAATTCAAAAGCCTTGGTCTTAACTATCTAAGCCACCTTTCACTCTAAGCAGATGTAGGAAAAAGATTGTTCTCTTTCCGTTTTTCTTGTTCACACTAAAAAGAAAAGAGTAAGTCTATGGTATTGAATGATCGGAGCAGAGTTAGTAGAGACTTAATTTGTGAACACCAAAGAGAAAAATTCCGTGCATTGAAAACTGCCCCTTCAATGGCGCACGTAAGACATCCCTGGCAATCTGGTTAGCCCCTCGACAATGGATCCTGGATCAAATCCTTATCGTAGCTCACTAGAGCCTCAAAATTAAAGTGTAGATAGTTACACTAGAGAGCTCTACATTTTTTTATTTATATACTTGGTACTATATTGGGTTGATCCAACGGGTTATTTTTCTTGCATTCAAAACCATGGTCCAGAATTAGTTGTGAATGTGACGAGGGCACAGAACAACAATGCGTCACCTTGGCTTTGCTGCCTTTAGTTCCATATTAAATTTCGTCATCTCATCTTGATATGTACTTTTTCTTTTGTCATCTCGTCTTAATATGTACCTTTTCTTGTGTCATGTCACCTTCTTACTGTTCTAATCCCCCTGATCTAAAAGGTATAGGCTCTTGTTATCAATAAACATCCAAATATTGGCAATGGTCAGGTTAAAAATTGAGAAAAGGATGAGATAGAATAACCGGATCAAATGCTTAAAGCTTAGAAACCAGCATCATCAAAAAGTCTATGGAAATCTTACTTTGCGCCGAACCTTTTGATTCGATTGATCCCTATAGCTATCGCATGCGAAACATTGTACGTTGGAATTGGTCGGATGATGCCGCTGAAATCCTAGGACTAACCGCATAACATTTATATATATTTTAGATTCCACTCTCGTTCTCAAACCAAATCATCATCCTCATCATCATTATTTTGAGCAGAGGTTCGTGCCATCTGATTTCGGAAGTGAGGAAGACAAAATAACGCCACTCCCTCCATTCCAAGAATTCTTGGAGAAGAAGAGGAAGATCAGGAGGGCCACCGAGGCCGCAGGCATTCCCTTCACCTTCGTCACGGCGAATTGCTTCGCTGCATACTTTGTCAATGTCCTCCTTCATCCCCGAGACCCCCGGGATGAAATTGTCGTCTATGGCAATGGTGAAGCCAACGGTACTCTCCCTCTCTCTATCTGTCGGCTCGGACTTGGATCCACGCGGTCCGACTCCATTGGAATAATTGATCTTGTGGATCTTGCTTTTGCGTCCCACGTAATGCTCTAATTGATTCGCGTCCACGGACTTGTATCGATCGCATTGTACGAGAAAATCGCGGGGTCCTCTAATGAATCTCCGAGGTTATTCGATTAAGGAAGGACTCTCCTCCGTTCAAAAAGTCCGTGTGATGTTCCATAATCACATGAATAATAAGACTTGGGGTCTGGTCTGATTTCGAGTGAAGGGCTTTATCCCGATTTCTCTAGAAGGGCAAAATCATTAAATTTACTTTGAGTCCAAACCTTTACGCTTTGGCAATGTCGTCCCTGAACATTGTTTTCTACGAGTGGATTTGCGGACCATATTTTTTTATCTATTCATGTTAGTTTCTCCGACGAAAAAGTTTAGAGACTTTCCCTGCCATTAGCCTATTTATTTAGCATCTTCGAATATGATTCTGTCTTGTGTTTAGCCGTGCTTAATTGCGAGGAAGACATAGGGAGGTACACGATCAAGGTGGCAAATGATCCGAGAGCGTGCAACCGGGTCGTCGCTTATCGTCCCGAGCCGAACATAATTTCTCAGCACGAGCTGATTTCGATGTGGGAGAAGAAAACGGGTCGTAGCTTCAAGAAAGTCTATGTGCCCGAGGAAGATCTGGTTAAGCTCTCTCAAAGTAAGTTCAAATCACCATTGTCACTGTCCTATTTCGCGCATATTTTGGTAATATCATCGGCGTTTGTCCTAAATTAATCGGGGTACCGTCCCTGCAATTTTCTTCCAAACACTCATTGCGACCCCGGCATCAGTCGAGACATGATTTTCTCTGCATTTTGCCTCGTTCCATGAACGGGTTCAAGAAAAGTTTGCCGACACTTGATGGTTTTCGTGTCCTTTGTTAAGCTCTGCCACCTCCAGAAAACATAACCGTCTCCATACTTCACTCGATATTCGTCAAGGGAGATCTGGTGAGCTACGAGATAAGGGAAGATGACCTTGAGGCTTCAAGATTATACCCAGAAATGCAGTACACCACCATCGATCAGCTTCTCGACATCTTCCTCGCAGATCCTCCAGAGCCAGCGAGGGCCGCTTTTGAATGAGATGATTCCATTAAGGTTGAACTTTAGCAATTTACGAGTGGCATAATGTGCCGAATAACAACCGAAGCATTACGTCGCTTTGGTGAGTTTGAATGACTGAGTTGAAATCCTATAAACTGTTTCTTCTCTTTCCCGTGTTTTGTCAATTGAGACTCGGTTCCCATCGTGCCAAGCCCTGTTATTTCCGTCCACCGTCTGTCGAAACGACAGTTTTCGTGTGCAGCACGAGGATATCGATACAACAGATTAGAGGTTGTGAGTTTGCAGCAAGCCACTAAAACAACCTAAAAGAATCACTGCTCACTTTTGTTGAAATATCTCCTCCGAGAGGCAGACGTCCTAAGCCGTTTGCGGAACATTGAATCGTACACATTCGGAAAAAAGTCGTTCTGTATAGGAACAGGAGCAAGACTTGGCGTGGAGTATGGCACTACAGTGAGCAGATTGCGTATGGTAAGAGTACAGATTCCTACCACTTTTCAGGATGTGAGAAGCAGAGGCTTTCCCTGTTGACCAGAGTTTAAGAAGTGCGTTACTCGTTCAACATGTCAAAAGACATTGAAAAACAGGAAGATATGAGAAAGCAGGCGTTCGAAGGTTGATACATTCGGAGAAAAGGCGGGTATGGCGCCATTTAATCTCCTACAAATAAATCAATTTGATCGAACGAAGCGGATATGTTTGCTGGAATCGACGCGACTATGACGCGGAGTGCTCGATTTACAGTGTTTATGTCGAGAGACCTTATCACTCAAAGTCTGGCCATAGTCTTCGTGTCCGGCGTCAATTGATAGTCTCACGCCCGCAATAGCAGAAAGTTTTTCCCACTCGGTCGTGATGGCTCCGGCCGGACACAAAACTCTGATTAATTAGATTGGGAGTGGGCGGGACTTGATTCAAAACATGCACGGGTTCAGAAACTTAAAGTGGACTTTTGCCTTTTGGAGCGAGTTTGAATAAAGTGCATATTTGTCACGTATGAACGTAAAAGAGCTAGTCTAACTTCATAACGTAACATGATAGAGAGTTAGACCGCAAATATTGTACAAGGTTAACATGCACGGTTGAGCGGGGGTTAGGGTATTTGACCTCCAAAAAAAAAAAGAAAACCGTGAGTTATGGTAAAAAATCGTAAAGAAAATTAAATAAGATGGAAATAGAGTGGAGTAAGGAACGGAATGAAAAGAATAATGAAATGGATTGAGTATTTTCATTTCTATTTATTTTCTTGTAATAGAGAAATAGTACGGAAATCCTAGATGTATTAGAGTAAGCACGATACAAATCCCTGAAAAGAGTAGGTGAAATTGAAGAACATATTTTGTTTTTTTTTTTTTTTTCAGGGTGGGATTGGCTTTATCTTCCAGAGACGAAAAAAATTGTAAATACCACCATGTGTTTTTACCAAAGACAAAAAAAATAAATAAATAAATAAGTGAATGAATGGATGATGGGATGGCATTATTCTCAAAGTATTAAGCCATATGATTACAACTATTCGATGTTAACAGTGAGTGCTAAATCAATTAATGGCATCTTATATTCTCCAATTTTTTTTTTAATAATTTGAGGACACGAGCACAGAGACCGGGCTATTCAGAGGCTCACGGTACTCTATGTGAAAAGCCCTTTTTCGAGTCTTTCACCTCTGTCCCTCTTTGCATCATCCATTCTCACACTTTGCAACCGCACTTTTATTAATTAGGCCCTAGACCGCATCCCATAGCAAGACAATAATGTGATTTTGCTTTGAAATTTCCTTTTCCGAAACATCCTTGCTTACTTTTCTATGGTGGACCACCGGCGGCGGCAACTAGCCGGGCTAGTTCGTTAGCCTCAGCAGGCCAGCACGACACGCAACCCATGCACATGATAGGTCGGCCCATGACCCGGCATGGTTTGGCCCTATTTTTCTAAATCTGTTCGGCCTAACCACTTGTAGCATTTGATTTTGTGGCCCCGGTCCCCGTCCTGCAAGAGCCCCGAGTTGTTGTCCAACTACGATGTGTCAACCATAATGGAGAGCATTGTGCATCTCACATGACTATATATTTGCTGTGATTTCTCTGTGTTATTTGATAACCAATAATCCCTTTCTTTTTCTCATGCATATAAGTGTTCTTACGTGTCATTTGATTCCGAATGAGTGACTTTTGATTTCCATCGTTAAATGTCCCGTGCCCTATTTCTTTTGGCAATTGTTAAGAGTACCAAAACTATGATCATACATAGCTAACTTGTGGGGGAACTCTTCTGAGCTAGGTAATTGTCCGGCCCATAAAATGCTCGGCCAGCATACCGTATTAAGTAAGCCGCGAGCCCTAATTCTAATGAATATATATGGCTCAAAACATTGATTTTTTCGACTTCGAGGTAAATGTACATTTGCGGTAGATATTGGCTTTAATGCTGTCAAAGCGTCCCCGGCATATAAACAGAGTACCTCAAACCGGCGAACCAAAAACGAGAGGAGAATGCAGAGTAGGGCAATGGAAAGAGAGGCAGAAACAAGCAGGATCCTCATCTTTGGCGGCACCGGATACATTGGCAAACACGTGGTGAGGGCGAGTGTCTCTTCGGGCCACCCAACGTACATTTACGTCCGCCCTGCCACCGCACCCCGGTCCCGACCTTCGAACCTCGACCTCCATCGCGAGTTCCGCTCAATTGGCATCCGTATCATCGAAGTATGCGTACCCCCTCTCTCTCTCTCTTCTCTCTCTCTCTCTCTCTCTCTCTCTCTCTCTCTCTCTCTCTCTCTCTCTCTCGTGTGATTGGATGCATTCATGTGTGTGCATGCACCTTTTTTTTCTTTCCTTAATCAAGAGGTACGAGCATGTAGATTCGACGCGCACAGGATTATTAACAAAGGCTATATTTTCCTCCAATTATATCTCCGACTACTGTGCTATATGTTATGGATATCATCACCGAAAACACATTGTGGCAATGAAATAGGGAGAGCTAGAGGAGCATGGGAAGCTTGTGGCAGCACTGAAGCAGGTGGACATAGTCATCTCCGCTCTTGCGTACCCTCAAGTAACTGACCAGCTGAAGATCATCGACGCCATTGTCGCCGCCGGCAACATCAAGGTAAGTTATCTCTTGTCTATCTCGGAAATCGGCCATTCAATCTCTTTTTCCTTTTTTATGGGGAGGTTCTTTCTACGTTCTTTCTGAAAGCTGAATCCATCCGGTTCAAACGTACAATAAATCACTTCTCCTAAAGAGTTTGCATGCAAAAAGTACGAATAAAAAATCTATCTTCAATTCTCGCTTTTTAAATTCAAAAGCCTTGGTCTTAACTATCTAAGCCACCTTTCACTCTAAGCAGATGTAGGAAAAAGATTGTTCTCTTTCCGTTTTTCTTGTTCACACTAAAAAGAAAAGAGTAAGTCTATGGTATTGAATGATCGGAGCAGAGTTAGTAGAGACTTAATTTGTGAACACCAAAGAGAAAAATTCCGTGCATTGAAAACTGCCCCTTCAATGGCGCACGTAAGACATCCCTGGCAATCTGGTTAGCCCCTCGACAATGGATCCTGGATCAAATCCTTATCGTAGCTCACTAGAGCCTCAAAATTAAAGTGTAGATAGTTACACTAGAGAGCTCTACATTTTTTTATTTATATACTTGGTACTATATTGGGTTGATCCAACGGGTTATTTTTCTTGCATTCAAAACCATGGTCCAGAATTAGTTGTGAATGTGACGAGGGCACAGAACAACAATGCGTCACCTTGGCTTTGCTGCCTTTAGTTCCATATTAAATTTCGTCATCTCATCTTGATATGTACTTTTTCTTTTGTCATCTCGTCTTAATATGTACCTTTTCTTGTGTCATGTCACCTTCTTACTGTTCTAATCCCCCTGATCTAAAAGGTATAGGCTCTTGTTATCAATAAACATCCAAATATTGGCAATGGTCAGGTTAAAAATTGAGAAAAGGATGAGATAGAATAACCGGATCAAATGCTTAAAGCTTAGAAACCAGCATCATCAAAAAGTCTATGGAAATCTTACTTTGCGCCGAACCTTTTGATTCGATTGATCCCTATAGCTATCGCATGCGAAACATTGTACGTTGGAATTGGTCGGATGATGCCGCTGAAATCCTAGGACTAACCGCATAACATTTATATATATTTTAGATTCCACTCTCGTTCTCAAACCAAATCATCATCCTCATCATCATTATTTTGAGCAGAGGTTCGTGCCATCTGATTTCGGAAGTGAGGAAGACAAAATAACGCCACTCCCTCCATTCCAAGAATTCTTGGAGAAGAAGAGGAAGATCAGGAGGGCCACCGAGGCCGCAGGCATTCCCTTCACCTTCGTCACGGCGAATTGCTTCGCTGCATACTTTGTCAATGTCCTCCTTCATCCCCGAGACCCCCGGGATGAAATTGTCGTCTATGGCAATGGTGAAGCCAACGGTACTCTCCCTCTCTCTATCTGTCGGCTCGGACTTGGATCCACGCGGTCCGACTCCATTGGAATAATTGATCTTGTGGATCTTGCTTTTGCGTCCCACGTAATGCTCTAATTGATTCGCGTCCACGGACTTGTATCGATCGCATTGTACGAGAAAATCGCGGGGTCCTCTAATGAATCTCCGAGGTTATTCGATTAAGGAAGGACTCTCCTCCGTTCAAAAAGTCCGTGTGATGTTCCATAATCACATGAATAATAAGACTTGGGGTCTGGTCTGATTTCGAGTGAAGGGCTTTATCCCGATTTCTCTAGAAGGGCAAAATCATTAAATTTACTTTGAGTCCAAACCTTTACGCTTTGGCAATGTCGTCCCTGAACATTGTTTTCTACGAGTGGATTTGCGGACCATATTTTTTTATCTATTCATGTTAGTTTCTCCGACGAAAAAGTTTAGAGACTTTCCCTGCCATTAGCCTATTTATTTAGCATCTTCGAATATGATTCTGTCTTGTGTTTAGCCGTGCTTAATTGCGAGGAAGACATAGGGAGGTACACGATCAAGGTGGCAAATGATCCGAGAGCGTGCAACCGGGTCGTCGCTTATCGTCCCGAGCCGAACATAATTTCTCAGCACGAGCTGATTTCGATGTGGGAGAAGAAAACGGGTCGTAGCTTCAAGAAAGTCTATGTGCCCGAGGAAGATCTGGTTAAGCTCTCTCAAAGTAAGTTCAAATCACCATTGTCACTGTCCTATTTCGCGCATATTTTGGTAATATCATCGGCGTTTGTCCTAAATTAATCGGGGTACCGTCCCTGCAATTTTCTTCCAAACACTCATTGCGACCCCGGCATCAGTCGAGACATGATTTTCTCTGCATTTTGCCTCGTTCCATGAACGGGTTCAAGAAAAGTTTGCCGACACTTGATGGTTTTCGTGTCCTTTGTTAAGCTCTGCCACCTCCAGAAAACATAACCGTCTCCATACTTCACTCGATATTCGTCAAGGGAGATCTGGTGAGCTACGAGATAAGGGAAGATGACCTTGAGGCTTCAAGATTATACCCAGAAATGCAGTACACCACCATCGATCAGCTTCTCGACATCTTCCTCGCAGATCCTCCAGAGCCAGCGAGGGCCGCTTTTGAATGAGATGATTCCATTAAGGTTGAACTTTAGCAATTTACGAGTGGCATAATGTGCCGAATAACAACCGAAGCATTACGTCGCTTTGGTGAGTTTGAATGACTGAGTTGAAATCCTATAAACTGTTTCTTCTCTTTCCCGTGTTTTGTCAATTGAGACTCGGTTCCCATCGTGCCAAGCCCTGTTATTTCCGTCCACCGTCTGTCGAAACGACAGTTTTCGTGTGCAGCACGAGGATATCGATACAACAGATTAGAGGTTGTGAGTTTGCAGCAAGCCACTAAAACAACCTAAAAGAATCACTGCTCACTTTTGTTGAAATATCTCCTCCGAGAGGCAGACGTCCTAAGCCGTTTGCGGAACATTGAATCGTACACATTCGGAAAAAAGTCGTTCTGTATAGGAACAGGAGCAAGACTTGGCGTGGAGTATGGCACTACAGTGAGCAGATTGCGTATGGTAAGAGTACAGATTCCTACCACTTTTCAGGATGTGAGAAGCAGAGGCTTTCCCTGTTGACCAGAGTTTAAGAAGTGCGTTACTCGTTCAACATGTCAAAAGACATTGAAAAACAGGAAGATATGAGAAAGCAGGCGTTCGAAGGTTGATACATTCGGAGAAAAGGCGGGTATGGCGCCATTTAATCTCCTACAAATAAATCAATTTGATCGAACGAAGCGGATATGTTTGCTGGAATCGACGCGACTATGACGCGGAGTGCTCGATTTACAGTGTTTATGTCGAGAGACCTTATCACTCAAAGTCTGGCCATAGTCTTCGTGTCCGGCGTCAATTGATAGTCTCACGCCCGCAATAGCAGAAAGTTTTTCCCACTCGGTCGTGATGGCTCCGGCCGGACACAAAACTCTGATTAATTAGATTGGGAGTGGGCGGGACTTGATTCAAAACATGCACGGGTTCAGAAACTTAAAGTGGACTTTTGCCTTTTGGAGCGAGTTTGAATAAAGTGCATATTTGTCACGTATGAACGTAAAAGAGCTAGTCTAACTTCATAACGTAACATGATAGAGAGTTAGACCGCAAATATTGTACAAGGTTAACATGCACGGTTGAGCGGGGGTTAGGGTATTTGACCTCCAAAAAAAAAAAGAAAACCGTGAGTTATGGTAAAAAATCGTAAAGAAAATTAAATAAGATGGAAATAGAGTGGAGTAAGGAACGGAATGAAAAGAATAATGAAATGGATTGAGTATTTTCATTTCTATTTATTTTCTTGTAATAGAGAAATAGTACGGAAATCCTAGATGTATTAGAGTAAGCACGATACAAATCCCTGAAAAGAGTAGGTGAAATTGAAGAACATATTTTGTTTTTTTTTTTTTTTTTTTTTTCAGGGTGGGATTGGCTTTATCTTCCAGAGACGAAAAAAATTGTAAATACCACCATGTGTTTTTACCAAAGACAAAAAAAATAAATAAATAAATAAGTGAATGAATGGATGATGGGATGGCATTATTCTCAAAGTATTAAGCCATATGATTACAACTATTCGATGTTAACAGTGAGTGCTAAATCAATTAATGGCATCTTATATTCTCCAATTTTTTTTTTAATAATTTGAGGACACGAGCACAGAGACCGGGCTATTCAGAGGCTCACGGTACTCTATGTGAAAAGCCCTTTTTCGAGTCTTTCACCTCTGTCCCTCTTTGCATCATCCATTCTCACACTTTGCAACCGCACTTTTATTAATTAGGCCCTAGACCGCATCCCATAGCAAGACAATAATGTGATTTTGCTTTGAAATTTCCTTTTCCGAAACATCCTTGCTTACTTTTCTATGGTGGACCACCGGCGGCGGCAACTAGCCGGGCTAGTTCGTTAGCCTCAGCAGGCCAGCACGACACGCAACCCATGCACATGATAGGTCGGCCCATGACCCGGCATGGTTTGGCCCTATTTTTCTAAATCTGTTCGGCCTAACCACTTGTAGCATTTGATTTTGTGGCCCCGGTCCCCGTCCTGCAAGAGCCCCGAGTTGTTGTCCAACTACGATGTGTCAACCATAATGGAGAGCATTGTGCATCTCACATGACTATATATTTGCTGTGATTTCTCTGTGTTATTTGATAACCAATAATCCCTTTCTTTTTCTCATGCATATAAGTGTTCTTACGTGTCATTTGATTCCGAATGAGTGACTTTTGATTTCCATCGTTAAATGTCCCGTGCCCTATTTCTTTTGGCAATTGTTAAGAGTACCAAAACTATGATCATACATAGCTAACTTGTGGGGGAACTCTTCTGAGCTAGGTAATTGTCCGGCCCATAAAATGCTCGGCCAGCATACCGTATTAAGTAAGCCGCGAGCCCTAATTCTAATGAATATATATGGCTCAAAACATTGATTTTTTCGACTTCGAGGTAAATGTACATTTGCGGTAGATATTGGCTTTAATGCTGTCAAAGCGTCCCCGGCATATAAACAGAGTACCTCAAACCGGCGAACCAAAAACGAGAGGAGAATGCAGAGTAGGGCAATGGAAAGAGAGGCAGAAACAAGCAGGATCCTCATCTTTGGCGGCACCGGATACATTGGCAAACACGTGGTGAGGGCGAGTGTCTCTTCGGGCCACCCAACGTACATTTACGTCCGCCCTGCCACCGCACCCCGGTCCCGACCTTCGAACCTCGACCTCCATCGCGAGTTCCGCTCAATTGGCATCCGTATCATCGAAGTATGCGTACCCCCTCTATCTCTCTCTCTCTCTCTCTCTCTCTCTCTCTCTCTCTCTCTCTCTCTCTCTCTCTCTCTCTCTCTCTCTCGTGTGATTGGATGCATTCATGTGTGTGCATGCACCTTTTTTTTCTTTCCTTAATCAAGAGGTACGAGCATGTAGATTCGACGCGCACAGGATTATTAACAAAGGCTATATTTTCCTCCAATTATATCTCCGACTACTGTGCTATATGTTATGGATATCATCACCGAAAACACATTGTGGCAATGAAATAGGGAGAGCTAGAGGAGCATGGGAAGCTTGTGGCAGCACTGAAGCAGGTGGACATAGTCATCTCCGCTCTTGCGTACCCTCAAGTAACTGACCAGCTGAAGATCATCGACGCCATTGTCGCCGCCGGCAACATCAAGGTAAGTTATCTCTTGTCTATCTCGGAAATCGGCCATTCAATCTCTTTTTCCTTTTTTATGGGGAGGTTCTTTCTACGTTCTTTCTGAAAGCTGAATCCATCCGGTTCAAACGTACAATAAATCACTTCTCCTAAAGAGTTTGCATGCAAAAAGTACGAATAAAAAATCTATCTTCAATTCTCGCTTTTTAAATTCAAAAGCCTTGGTCTTAACTATCTAAGCCACCTTTCACTCTAAGCAGATGTAGGAAAAAGATTGTTCTCTTTCCGTTTTTCTTGTTCACACTAAAAAGAAAAGAGTAAGTCTATGGTATTGAATGATCGGAGCAGAGTTAGTAGAGACTTAATTTGTGAACACCAAAGAGAAAAATTCCGTGCATTGAAAACTGCCCCTTCAATGGCGCACGTAAGACATCCCTGGCAATCTGGTTAGCCCCTCGACAATGGATCCTGGATCAAATCCTTATCGTAGCTCACTAGAGCCTCAAAATTAAAGTGTAGATAGTTACACTAGAGAGCTCTACATTTTTTTATTTATATACTTGGTACTATATTGGGTTGATCCAACGGGTTATTTTTCTTGCATTCAAAACCATGGTCCAGAATTAGTTGTGAATGTGACGAGGGCACAGAACAACAATGCGTCACCTTGGCTTTGCTGCCTTTAGTTCCATATTAAATTTCGTCATCTCATCTTGATATGTACTTTTTCTTTTGTCATCTCGTCTTAATATGTACCTTTTCTTGTGTCATGTCACCTTCTTACTGTTCTAATCCCCCTGATCTAAAAGGTATAGGCTCTTGTTATCAATAAACATCCAAATATTGGCAATGGTCAGGTTAAAAATTGAGAAAAGGATGAGATAGAATAACCGGATCAAATGCTTAAAGCTTAGAAACCAGCATCATCAAAAAGTCTATGGAAATCTTACTTTGCGCCGAACCTTTTGATTCGATTGATCCCTATAGCTATCGCATGCGAAACATTGTACGTTGGAATTGGTCGGATGATGCCGCTGAAATCCTAGGACTAACCGCATAACATTTATATATATTTTAGATTCCACTCTCGTTCTCAAACCAAATCATCATCCTCATCATCATTATTTTGAGCAGAGGTTCGTGCCATCTGATTTCGGAAGTGAGGAAGACAAAATAACGCCACTCCCTCCATTCCAAGAATTCTTGGAGAAGAAGAGGAAGATCAGGAGGGCCACCGAGGCCGCAGGCATTCCCTTCACCTTCGTCACGGCGAATTGCTTCGCTGCATACTTTGTCAATGTCCTCCTTCATCCCCGAGACCCCCGGGATGAAATTGTCGTCTATGGCAATGGTGAAGCCAACGGTACTCTCCCTCTCTCTATCTGTCGGCTCGGACTTGGATCCACGCGGTCCGACTCCATTGGAATAATTGATCTTGTGGATCTTGCTTTTGCGTCCCACGTAATGCTCTAATTGATTCGCGTCCACGGACTTGTATCGATCGCATTGTACGAGAAAATCGCGGGGTCCTCTAATGAATCTCCGAGGTTATTCGATTAAGGAAGGACTCTCCTCCGTTCAAAAAGTCCGTGTGATGTTCCATAATCACATGAATAATAAGACTTGGGGTCTGGTCTGATTTCGAGTGAAGGGCTTTATCCCGATTTCTCTAGAAGGGCAAAATCATTAAATTTACTTTGAGTCCAAACCTTTACGCTTTGGCAATGTCGTCCCTGAACATTGTTTTCTACGAGTGGATTTGCGGACCATATTTTTTTATCTATTCATGTTAGTTTCTCCGACGAAAAAGTTTAGAGACTTTCCCTGCCATTAGCCTATTTATTTAGCATCTTCGAATATGATTCTGTCTTGTGTTTAGCCGTGCTTAATTGCGAGGAAGACATAGGGAGGTACACGATCAAGGTGGCAAATGATCCGAGAGCGTGCAACCGGGTCGTCGCTTATCGTCCCGAGCCGAACATAATTTCTCAGCACGAGCTGATTTCGATGTGGGAGAAGAAAACGGGTCGTAGCTTCAAGAAAGTCTATGTGCCCGAGGAAGATCTGGTTAAGCTCTCTCAAAGTAAGTTCAAATCACCATTGTCACTGTCCTATTTCGCGCATATTTTGGTAATATCATCGGCGTTTGTCCTAAATTAATCGGGGTACCGTCCCTGCAATTTTCTTCCAAACACTCATTGCGACCCCGGCATCAGTCGAGACATGATTTTCTCTGCATTTTGCCTCGTTCCATGAACGGGTTCAAGAAAAGTTTGCCGACACTTGATGGTTTTCGTGTCCTTTGTTAAGCTCTGCCACCTCCAGAAAACATAACCGTCTCCATACTTCACTCGATATTCGTCAAGGGAGATCTGGTGAGCTACGAGATAAGGGAAGATGACCTTGAGGCTTCAAGATTATACCCAGAAATGCAGTACACCACCATCGATCAGCTTCTCGACATCTTCCTCGCAGATCCTCCAGAGCCAGCGAGGGCCGCTTTTGAATGAGATGATTCCATTAAGGTTGAACTTTAGCAATTTACGAGTGGCATAATGTGCCGAATAACAACCGAAGCATTACGTCGCTTTGGTGAGTTTGAATGACTGAGTTGAAATCCTATAAACTGTTTCTTCTCTTTCCCGTGTTTTGTCAATTGAGACTCGGTTCCCATCGTGCCAAGCCCTGTTATTTCCGTCCACCGTCTGTCGAAACGACAGTTTTCGTGTGCAGCACGAGGATATCGATACAACAGATTAGAGGTTGTGAGTTTGCAGCAAGCCACTAAAACAACCTAAAAGAATCACTGCTCACTTTTGTTGAAATATCTCCTCCGAGAGGCAGACGTCCTAAGCCGTTTGCGGAACATTGAATCGTACACATTCGGAAAAAAGTCGTTCTGTATAGGAACAGGAGCAAGACTTGGCGTGGAGTATGGCACTACAGTGAGCAGATTGCGTATGGTAAGAGTACAGATTCCTACCACTTTTCAGGATGTGAGAAGCAGAGGCTTTCCCTGTTGACCAGAGTTTAAGAAGTGCGTTACTCGTTCAACATGTCAAAAGACATTGAAAAACAGGAAGATATGAGAAAGCAGGCGTTCGAAGGTTGATACATTCGGAGAAAAGGCGGGTATGGCGCCATTTAATCTCCTACAAATAAATCAATTTGATCGAACGAAGCGGATATGTTTGCTGGAATCGACGCGACTATGACGCGGAGTGCTCGATTTACAGTGTTTATGTCGAGAGACCTTATCACTCAAAGTCTGGCCATAGTCTTCGTGTCCGGCGTCAATTGATAGTCTCACGCCCGCAATAGCAGAAAGTTTTTCCCACTCGGTCGTGATGGCTCCGGCCGGACACAAAACTCTGATTAATTAGATTGGGAGTGGGCGGGACTTGATTCAAAACATGCACGGGTTCAGAAACTTAAAGTGGACTTTTGCCTTTTGGAGCGAGTTTGAATAAAGTGCATATTTGTCACGTATGAACGTAAAAGAGCTAGTCTAACTTCATAACGTAACATGATAGAGAGTTAGACCGCAAATATTGTACAAGGTTAACATGCACGGTTGAGCGGGGGTTAGGGTATTTGACCTCCAAAAAAAAAAAGAAAACCGTGAGTTATGGTAAAAAATCGTAAAGAAAATTAAATAAGATGGAAATAGAGTGGAGTAAGGAACGGAATGAAAAGAATAATGAAATGGATTGAGTATTTTCATTTCTATTTATTTTCTTGTAATAGAGAAATAGTACGGAAATCCTAGATGTATTAGAGTAAGCACGATACAAATCCCTGAAAAGAGTAGGTGAAATTGAAGAACATATTTTGTTTTTTTTTTTTTTTTCAGGGTGGGATTGGCTTTATCTTCCAGAGACGAAAAAAATTGTAAATACCACCATGTGTTTTTACCAAAGACAAAAAAAATAAATAAATAAATAAGTGAATGAATGGATGATGGGATGGCATTATTCTCAAAGTATTAAGCCATATGATTACAACTATTCGATGTTAACAGTGAGTGCTAAATCAATTAATGGCATCTTATATTCTCCAATTTTTTTTTTAATAATTTGAGGACACGAGCACAGAGACCGGGCTATTCAGAGGCTCACGGTACTCTATGTGAAAAGCCCTTTTTCGAGTCTTTCACCTCTGTCCCTCTTTGCATCATCCATTCTCACACTTTGCAACCGCACTTTTATTAATTAGGCCCTAGACCGCATCCCATAGCAAGACAATAATGTGATTTTGCTTTGAAATTTCCTTTTCCGAAACATCCTTGCTTACTTTTCTATGGTGGACCACCGGCGGCGGCAACTAGCCGGGCTAGTTCGTTAGCCTCAGCAGGCCAGCACGACACGCAACCCATGCACATGATAGGTCGGCCCATGACCCGGCATGGTTTGGCCCTATTTTTCTAAATCTGTTCGGCCTAACCACTTGTAGCATTTGATTTTGTGGCCCCGGTCCCCGTCCTGCAAGAGCCCCGAGTTGTTGTCCAACTACGATGTGTCAACCATAATGGAGAGCATTGTGCATCTCACATGACTATATATTTGCTGTGATTTCTCTGTGTTATTTGATAACCAATAATCCCTTTCTTTTTCTCATGCATATAAGTGTTCTTACGTGTCATTTGATTCCGAATGAGTGACTTTTGATTTCCATCGTTAAATGTCCCGTGCCCTATTTCTTTTGGCAATTGTTAAGAGTACCAAAACTATGATCATACATAGCTAACTTGTGGGGGAACTCTTCTGAGCTAGGTAATTGTCCGGCCCATAAAATGCTCGGCCAGCATACCGTATTAAGTAAGCCGCGAGCCCTAATTCTAATGAATATATATGGCTCAAAACATTGATTTTTTCGACTTCGAGGTAAATGTACATTTGCGGTAGATATTGGCTTTAATGCTGTCAAAGCGTCCCCGGCATATAAACAGAGTACCTCAAACCGGCGAACCAAAAACGAGAGGAGAATGCAGAGTAGGGCAATGGAAAGAGAGGCAGAAACAAGCAGGATCCTCATCTTTGGCGGCACCGGATACATTGGCAAACACGTGGTGAGGGCGAGTGTCTCTTCGGGCCACCCAACGTACATTTACGTCCGCCCTGCCACCGCACCCCGGTCCCGACCTTCGAACCTCGACCTCCATCGCGAGTTCCGCTCAATTGGCATCCGTATCATCGAAGTATGCGTACCCCCTCTATCTATCTCTCTCTCTCTCTCTCTCTCTCTCTCTCTCTCTCTCTCTCTCTCTCTCTCTCTCTCTCTCTCTCTCTCGTGTGATTGGATGCATTCATGTGTGTGCATGCACCTTTTTTTTCTTTCCTTAATCAAGAGGTACGAGCATGTAGATTCGACGCGCACAGGATTATTAACAAAGGCTATATTTTCCTCCAATTATATCTCCGACTACTGTGCTATATGTTATGGATATCATCACCGAAAACACATTGTGGCAATGAAATAGGGAGAGCTAGAGGAGCATGGGAAGCTTGTGGCAGCACTGAAGCAGGTGGACATAGTCATCTCCGCTCTTGCGTACCCTCAAGTAACTGACCAGCTGAAGATCATCGACGCCATTGTCGCCGCCGGCAACATCAAGGTAAGTTATCTCTTGTCTATCTCGGAAATCGGCCATTCAATCTCTTTTTCCTTTTTTATGGGGAGGTTCTTTCTACGTTCTTTCTGAAAGCTGAATCCATCCGGTTCAAACGTACAATAAATCACTTCTCCTAAAGAGTTTGCATGCAAAAAGTACGAATAAAAAATCTATCTTCAATTCTCGCTTTTTAAATTCAAAAGCCTTGGTCTTAACTATCTAAGCCACCTTTCACTCTAAGCAGATGTAGGAAAAAGATTGTTCTCTTTCCGTTTTTCTTGTTCACACTAAAAAGAAAAGAGTAAGTCTATGGTATTGAATGATCGGAGCAGAGTTAGTAGAGACTTAATTTGTGAACACCAAAGAGAAAAATTCCGTGCATTGAAAACTGCCCCTTCAATGGCGCACGTAAGACATCCCTGGCAATCTGGTTAGCCCCTCGACAATGGATCCTGGATCAAATCCTTATCGTAGCTCACTAGAGCCTCAAAATTAAAGTGTAGATAGTTACACTAGAGAGCTCTACATTTTTTTATTTATATACTTGGTACTATATTGGGTTGATCCAACGGGTTATTTTTCTTGCATTCAAAACCATGGTCCAGAATTAGTTGTGAATGTGACGAGGGCACAGAACAACAATGCGTCACCTTGGCTTTGCTGCCTTTAGTTCCATATTAAATTTCGTCATCTCATCTTGATATGTACTTTTTCTTTTGTCATCTCGTCTTAATATGTACCTTTTCTTGTGTCATGTCACCTTCTTACTGTTCTAATCCCCCTGATCTAAAAGGTATAGGCTCTTGTTATCAATAAACATCCAAATATTGGCAATGGTCAGGTTAAAAATTGAGAAAAGGATGAGATAGAATAACCGGATCAAATGCTTAAAGCTTAGAAACCAGCATCATCAAAAAGTCTATGGAAATCTTACTTTGCGCCGAACCTTTTGATTCGATTGATCCCTATAGCTATCGCATGCGAAACATTGTACGTTGGAATTGGTCGGATGATGCCGCTGAAATCCTAGGACTAACCGCATAACATTTATATATATTTTAGATTCCACTCTCGTTCTCAAACCAAATCATCATCCTCATCATCATTATTTTGAGCAGAGGTTCGTGCCATCTGATTTCGGAAGTGAGGAAGACAAAATAACGCCACTCCCTCCATTCCAAGAATTCTTGGAGAAGAAGAGGAAGATCAGGAGGGCCACCGAGGCCGCAGGCATTCCCTTCACCTTCGTCACGGCGAATTGCTTCGCTGCATACTTTGTCAATGTCCTCCTTCATCCCCGAGACCCCCGGGATGAAATTGTCGTCTATGGCAATGGTGAAGCCAACGGTACTCTCCCTCTCTCTATCTGTCGGCTCGGACTTGGATCCACGCGGTCCGACTCCATTGGAATAATTGATCTTGTGGATCTTGCTTTTGCGTCCCACGTAATGCTCTAATTGATTCGCGTCCACGGACTTGTATCGATCGCATTGTACGAGAAAATCGCGGGGTCCTCTAATGAATCTCCGAGGTTATTCGATTAAGGAAGGACTCTCCTCCGTTCAAAAAGTCCGTGTGATGTTCCATAATCACATGAATAATAAGACTTGGGGTCTGGTCTGATTTCGAGTGAAGGGCTTTATCCCGATTTCTCTAGAAGGGCAAAATCATTAAATTTACTTTGAGTCCAAACCTTTACGCTTTGGCAATGTCGTCCCTGAACATTGTTTTCTACGAGTGGATTTGCGGACCATATTTTTTTATCTATTCATGTTAGTTTCTCCGACGAAAAAGTTTAGAGACTTTCCCTGCCATTAGCCTATTTATTTAGCATCTTCGAATATGATTCTGTCTTGTGTTTAGCCGTGCTTAATTGCGAGGAAGACATAGGGAGGTACACGATCAAGGTGGCAAATGATCCGAGAGCGTGCAACCGGGTCGTCGCTTATCGTCCCGAGCCGAACATAATTTCTCAGCACGAGCTGATTTCGATGTGGGAGAAGAAAACGGGTCGTAGCTTCAAGAAAGTCTATGTGCCCGAGGAAGATCTGGTTAAGCTCTCTCAAAGTAAGTTCAAATCACCATTGTCACTGTCCTATTTCGCGCATATTTTGGTAATATCATCGGCGTTTGTCCTAAATTAATCGGGGTACCGTCCCTGCAATTTTCTTCCAAACACTCATTGCGACCCCGGCATCAGTCGAGACATGATTTTCTCTGCATTTTGCCTCGTTCCATGAACGGGTTCAAGAAAAGTTTGCCGACACTTGATGGTTTTCGTGTCCTTTGTTAAGCTCTGCCACCTCCAGAAAACATAACCGTCTCCATACTTCACTCGATATTCGTCAAGGGAGATCTGGTGAGCTACGAGATAAGGGAAGATGACCTTGAGGCTTCAAGATTATACCCAGAAATGCAGTACACCACCATCGATCAGCTTCTCGACATCTTCCTCGCAGATCCTCCAGAGCCAGCGAGGGCCGCTTTTGAATGAGATGATTCCATTAAGGTTGAACTTTAGCAATTTACGAGTGGCATAATGTGCCGAATAACAACCGAAGCATTACGTCGCTTTGGTGAGTTTGAATGACTGAGTTGAAATCCTATAAACTGTTTCTTCTCTTTCCCGTGTTTTGTCAATTGAGACTCGGTTCCCATCGTGCCAAGCCCTGTTATTTCCGTCCACCGTCTGTCGAAACGACAGTTTTCGTGTGCAGCACGAGGATATCGATACAACAGATTAGAGGTTGTGAGTTTGCAGCAAGCCACTAAAACAACCTAAAAGAATCACTGCTCACTTTTGTTGAAATATCTCCTCCGAGAGGCAGACGTCCTAAGCCGTTTGCGGAACATTGAATCGTACACATTCGGAAAAAAGTCGTTCTGTATAGGAACAGGAGCAAGACTTGGCGTGGAGTATGGCACTACAGTGAGCAGATTGCGTATGGTAAGAGTACAGATTCCTACCACTTTTCAGGATGTGAGAAGCAGAGGCTTTCCCTGTTGACCAGAGTTTAAGAAGTGCGTTACTCGTTCAACATGTCAAAAGACATTGAAAAACAGGAAGATATGAGAAAGCAGGCGTTCGAAGGTTGATACATTCGGAGAAAAGGCGGGTATGGCGCCATTTAATCTCCTACAAATAAATCAATTTGATCGAACGAAGCGGATATGTTTGCTGGAATCGACGCGACTATGACGCGGAGTGCTCGATTTACAGTGTTTATGTCGAGAGACCTTATCACTCAAAGTCTGGCCATAGTCTTCGTGTCCGGCGTCAATTGATAGTCTCACGCCCGCAATAGCAGAAAGTTTTTCCCACTCGGTCGTGATGGCTCCGGCCGGACACAAAACTCTGATTAATTAGATTGGGAGTGGGCGGGACTTGATTCAAAACATGCACGGGTTCAGAAACTTAAAGTGGACTTTTGCCTTTTGGAGCGAGTTTGAATAAAGTGCATATTTGTCACGTATGAACGTAAAAGAGCTAGTCTAACTTCATAACGTAACATGATAGAGAGTTAGACCGCAAATATTGTACAAGGTTAACATGCACGGTTGAGCGGGGGTTAGGGTATTTGACCTCCAAAAAAAAAAAGAAAACCGTGAGTTATGGTAAAAAATCGTAAAGAAAATTAAATAAGATGGAAATAGAGTGGAGTAAGGAACGGAATGAAAAGAATAATGAAATGGATTGAGTATTTTCATTTCTATTTATTTTCTTGTAATAGAGAAATAGTACGGAAATCCTAGATGTATTAGAGTAAGCACGATACAAATCCCTGAAAAGAGTAGGTGAAATTGAAGAACATATTTTGTTTTTTTTTTTTTTTTTTTCAGGGTGGGATTGGCTTTATCTTCCAGAGACGAAAAAAATTGTAAATACCACCATGTGTTTTTACCAAAGACAAAAAAAATAAATAAATAAATAAGTGAATGAATGGATGATGGGATGGCATTATTCTCAAAGTATTAAGCCATATGATTACAACTATTCGATGTTAACAGTGAGTGCTAAATCAATTAATGGCATCTTATATTCTCCAATTTTTTTTTTAATAATTTGAGGACACGAGCACAGAGACCGGGCTATTCAGAGGCTCACGGTACTCTATGTGAAAAGCCCTTTTTCGAGTCTTTCACCTCTGTCCCTCTTTGCATCATCCATTCTCACACTTTGCAACCGCACTTTTATTAATTAGGCCCTAGACCGCATCCCATAGCAAGACAATAATGTGATTTTGCTTTGAAATTTCCTTTTCCGAAACATCCTTGCTTACTTTTCTATGGTGGACCACCGGCGGCGGCAACTAGCCGGGCTAGTTCGTTAGCCTCAGCAGGCCAGCACGACACGCAACCCATGCACATGATAGGTCGGCCCATGACCCGGCATGGTTTGGCCCTATTTTTCTAAATCTGTTCGGCCTAACCACTTGTAGCATTTGATTTTGTGGCCCCGGTCCCCGTCCTGCAAGAGCCCCGAGTTGTTGTCCAACTACGATGTGTCAACCATAATGGAGAGCATTGTGCATCTCACATGACTATATATTTGCTGTGATTTCTCTGTGTTATTTGATAACCAATAATCCCTTTCTTTTTCTCATGCATATAAGTGTTCTTACGTGTCATTTGATTCCGAATGAGTGACTTTTGATTTCCATCGTTAAATGTCCCGTGCCCTATTTCTTTTGGCAATTGTTAAGAGTACCAAAACTATGATCATACATAGCTAACTTGTGGGGGAACTCTTCTGAGCTAGGTAATTGTCCGGCCCATAAAATGCTCGGCCAGCATACCGTATTAAGTAAGCCGCGAGCCCTAATTCTAATGAATATATATGGCTCAAAACATTGATTTTTTCGACTTCGAGGTAAATGTACATTTGCGGTAGATATTGGCTTTAATGCTGTCAAAGCGTCCCCGGCATATAAACAGAGTACCTCAAACCGGCGAACCAAAAACGAGAGGAGAATGCAGAGTAGGGCAATGGAAAGAGAGGCAGAAACAAGCAGGATCCTCATCTTTGGCGGCACCGGATACATTGGCAAACACGTGGTGAGGGCGAGTGTCTCTTCGGGCCACCCAACGTACATTTACGTCCGCCCTGCCACCGCACCCCGGTCCCGACCTTCGAACCTCGACCTCCATCGCGAGTTCCGCTCAATTGGCATCCGTATCATCGAAGTATGCGTACCCCCTCTATCTCTCTCTCTCTCTCTCTCTCTCTCTCTCTCTCTCTCTCTCTCTCTCTCTCTCTCTCTCTCTCTCTCGTGTGATTGGATGCATTCATGTGTGTGCATGCACCTTTTTTTTCTTTCCTTAATCAAGAGGTACGAGCATGTAGATTCGACGCGCACAGGATTATTAACAAAGGCTATATTTTCCTCCAATTATATCTCCGACTACTGTGCTATATGTTATGGATATCATCACCGAAAACACATTGTGGCAATGAAATAGGGAGAGCTAGAGGAGCATGGGAAGCTTGTGGCAGCACTGAAGCAGGTGGACATAGTCATCTCCGCTCTTGCGTACCCTCAAGTAACTGACCAGCTGAAGATCATCGACGCCATTGTCGCCGCCGGCAACATCAAGGTAAGTTATCTCTTGTCTATCTCGGAAATCGGCCATTCAATCTCTTTTTCCTTTTTTATGGGGAGGTTCTTTCTACGTTCTTTCTGAAAGCTGAATCCATCCGGTTCAAACGTACAATAAATCACTTCTCCTAAAGAGTTTGCATGCAAAAAGTACGAATAAAAAATCTATCTTCAATTCTCGCTTTTTAAATTCAAAAGCCTTGGTCTTAACTATCTAAGCCACCTTTCACTCTAAGCAGATGTAGGAAAAAGATTGTTCTCTTTCCGTTTTTCTTGTTCACACTAAAAAGAAAAGAGTAAGTCTATGGTATTGAATGATCGGAGCAGAGTTAGTAGAGACTTAATTTGTGAACACCAAAGAGAAAAATTCCGTGCATTGAAAACTGCCCCTTCAATGGCGCACGTAAGACATCCCTGGCAATCTGGTTAGCCCCTCGACAATGGATCCTGGATCAAATCCTTATCGTAGCTCACTAGAGCCTCAAAATTAAAGTGTAGATAGTTACACTAGAGAGCTCTACATTTTTTTATTTATATACTTGGTACTATATTGGGTTGATCCAACGGGTTATTTTTCTTGCATTCAAAACCATGGTCCAGAATTAGTTGTGAATGTGACGAGGGCACAGAACAACAATGCGTCACCTTGGCTTTGCTGCCTTTAGTTCCATATTAAATTTCGTCATCTCATCTTGATATGTACTTTTTCTTTTGTCATCTCGTCTTAATATGTACCTTTTCTTGTGTCATGTCACCTTCTTACTGTTCTAATCCCCCTGATCTAAAAGGTATAGGCTCTTGTTATCAATAAACATCCAAATATTGGCAATGGTCAGGTTAAAAATTGAGAAAAGGATGAGATAGAATAACCGGATCAAATGCTTAAAGCTTAGAAACCAGCATCATCAAAAAGTCTATGGAAATCTTACTTTGCGCCGAACCTTTTGATTCGATTGATCCCTATAGCTATCGCATGCGAAACATTGTACGTTGGAATTGGTCGGATGATGCCGCTGAAATCCTAGGACTAACCGCATAACATTTATATATATTTTAGATTCCACTCTCGTTCTCAAACCAAATCATCATCCTCATCATCATTATTTTGAGCAGAGGTTCGTGCCATCTGATTTCGGAAGTGAGGAAGACAAAATAACGCCACTCCCTCCATTCCAAGAATTCTTGGAGAAGAAGAGGAAGATCAGGAGGGCCACCGAGGCCGCAGGCATTCCCTTCACCTTCGTCACGGCGAATTGCTTCGCTGCATACTTTGTCAATGTCCTCCTTCATCCCCGAGACCCCCGGGATGAAATTGTCGTCTATGGCAATGGTGAAGCCAACGGTACTCTCCCTCTCTCTATCTGTCGGCTCGGACTTGGATCCACGCGGTCCGACTCCATTGGAATAATTGATCTTGTGGATCTTGCTTTTGCGTCCCACGTAATGCTCTAATTGATTCGCGTCCACGGACTTGTATCGATCGCATTGTACGAGAAAATCGCGGGGTCCTCTAATGAATCTCCGAGGTTATTCGATTAAGGAAGGACTCTCCTCCGTTCAAAAAGTCCGTGTGATGTTCCATAATCACATGAATAATAAGACTTGGGGTCTGGTCTGATTTCGAGTGAAGGGCTTTATCCCGATTTCTCTAGAAGGGCAAAATCATTAAATTTACTTTGAGTCCAAACCTTTACGCTTTGGCAATGTCGTCCCTGAACATTGTTTTCTACGAGTGGATTTGCGGACCATATTTTTTTATCTATTCATGTTAGTTTCTCCGACGAAAAAGTTTAGAGACTTTCCCTGCCATTAGCCTATTTATTTAGCATCTTCGAATATGATTCTGTCTTGTGTTTAGCCGTGCTTAATTGCGAGGAAGACATAGGGAGGTACACGATCAAGGTGGCAAATGATCCGAGAGCGTGCAACCGGGTCGTCGCTTATCGTCCCGAGCCGAACATAATTTCTCAGCACGAGCTGATTTCGATGTGGGAGAAGAAAACGGGTCGTAGCTTCAAGAAAGTCTATGTGCCCGAGGAAGATCTGGTTAAGCTCTCTCAAAGTAAGTTCAAATCACCATTGTCACTGTCCTATTTCGCGCATATTTTGGTAATATCATCGGCGTTTGTCCTAAATTAATCGGGGTACCGTCCCTGCAATTTTCTTCCAAACACTCATTGCGACCCCGGCATCAGTCGAGACATGATTTTCTCTGCATTTTGCCTCGTTCCATGAACGGGTTCAAGAAAAGTTTGCCGACACTTGATGGTTTTCGTGTCCTTTGTTAAGCTCTGCCACCTCCAGAAAACATAACCGTCTCCATACTTCACTCGATATTCGTCAAGGGAGATCTGGTGAGCTACGAGATAAGGGAAGATGACCTTGAGGCTTCAAGATTATACCCAGAAATGCAGTACACCACCATCGATCAGCTTCTCGACATCTTCCTCGCAGATCCTCCAGAGCCAGCGAGGGCCGCTTTTGAATGAGATGATTCCATTAAGGTTGAACTTTAGCAATTTACGAGTGGCATAATGTGCCGAATAACAACCGAAGCATTACGTCGCTTTGGTGAGTTTGAATGACTGAGTTGAAATCCTATAAACTGTTTCTTCTCTTTCCCGTGTTTTGTCAATTGAGACTCGGTTCCCATCGTGCCAAGCCCTGTTATTTCCGTCCACCGTCTGTCGAAACGACAGTTTTCGTGTGCAGCACGAGGATATCGATACAACAGATTAGAGGTTGTGAGTTTGCAGCAAGCCACTAAAACAACCTAAAAGAATCACTGCTCACTTTTGTTGAAATATCTCCTCCGAGAGGCAGACGTCCTAAGCCGTTTGCGGAACATTGAATCGTACACATTCGGAAAAAAGTCGTTCTGTATAGGAACAGGAGCAAGACTTGGCGTGGAGTATGGCACTACAGTGAGCAGATTGCGTATGGTAAGAGTACAGATTCCTACCACTTTTCAGGATGTGAGAAGCAGAGGCTTTCCCTGTTGACCAGAGTTTAAGAAGTGCGTTACTCGTTCAACATGTCAAAAGACATTGAAAAACAGGAAGATATGAGAAAGCAGGCGTTCGAAGGTTGATACATTCGGAGAAAAGGCGGGTATGGCGCCATTTAATCTCCTACAAATAAATCAATTTGATCGAACGAAGCGGATATGTTTGCTGGAATCGACGCGACTATGACGCGGAGTGCTCGATTTACAGTGTTTATGTCGAGAGACCTTATCACTCAAAGTCTGGCCATAGTCTTCGTGTCCGGCGTCAATTGATAGTCTCACGCCCGCAATAGCAGAAAGTTTTTCCCACTCGGTCGTGATGGCTCCGGCCGGACACAAAACTCTGATTAATTAGATTGGGAGTGGGCGGGACTTGATTCAAAACATGCACGGGTTCAGAAACTTAAAGTGGACTTTTGCCTTTTGGAGCGAGTTTGAATAAAGTGCATATTTGTCACGTATGAACGTAAAAGAGCTAGTCTAACTTCATAACGTAACATGATAGAGAGTTAGACCGCAAATATTGTACAAGGTTAACATGCACGGTTGAGCGGGGGTTAGGGTATTTGACCTCCAAAAAAAAAAAGAAAACCGTGAGTTATGGTAAAAAATCGTAAAGAAAATTAAATAAGATGGAAATAGAGTGGAGTAAGGAACGGAATGAAAAGAATAATGAAATGGATTGAGTATTTTCATTTCTATTTATTTTCTTGTAATAGAGAAATAGTACGGAAATCCTAGATGTATTAGAGTAAGCACGATACAAATCCCTGAAAAGAGTAGGTGAAATTGAAGAACATATTTTGTTTTTTTTTTTTTTTTCAGGGTGGGATTGGCTTTATCTTCCAGAGACGAAAAAAATTGTAAATACCACCATGTGTTTTTACCAAAGACAAAAAAAATAAATAAATAAATAAGTGAATGAATGGATGATGGGATGGCATTATTCTCAAAGTATTAAGCCATATGATTACAACTATTCGATGTTAACAGTGAGTGCTAAATCAATTAATGGCATCTTATATTCTCCAATTTTTTTTTTAATAATTTGAGGACACGAGCACAGAGACCGGGCTATTCAGAGGCTCACGGTACTCTATGTGAAAAGCCCTTTTTCGAGTCTTTCACCTCTGTCCCTCTTTGCATCATCCATTCTCACACTTTGCAACCGCACTTTTATTAATTAGGCCCTAGACCGCATCCCATAGCAAGACAATAATGTGATTTTGCTTTGAAATTTCCTTTTCCGAAACATCCTTGCTTACTTTTCTATGGTGGACCACCGGCGGCGGCAACTAGCCGGGCTAGTTCGTTAGCCTCAGCAGGCCAGCACGACACGCAACCCATGCACATGATAGGTCGGCCCATGACCCGGCATGGTTTGGCCCTATTTTTCTAAATCTGTTCGGCCTAACCACTTGTAGCATTTGATTTTGTGGCCCCGGTCCCCGTCCTGCAAGAGCCCCGAGTTGTTGTCCAACTACGATGTGTCAACCATAATGGAGAGCATTGTGCATCTCACATGACTATATATTTGCTGTGATTTCTCTGTGTTATTTGATAACCAATAATCCCTTTCTTTTTCTCATGCATATAAGTGTTCTTACGTGTCATTTGATTCCGAATGAGTGACTTTTGATTTCCATCGTTAAATGTCCCGTGCCCTATTTCTTTTGGCAATTGTTAAGAGTACCAAAACTATGATCATACATAGCTAACTTGTGGGGGAACTCTTCTGAGCTAGGTAATTGTCCGGCCCATAAAATGCTCGGCCAGCATACCGTATTAAGTAAGCCGCGAGCCCTAATTCTAATGAATATATATGGCTCAAAACATTGATTTTTTCGACTTCGAGGTAAATGTACATTTGCGGTAGATATTGGCTTTAATGCTGTCAAAGCGTCCCCGGCATATAAACAGAGTACCTCAAACCGGCGAACCAAAAACGAGAGGAGAATGCAGAGTAGGGCAATGGAAAGAGAGGCAGAAACAAGCAGGATCCTCATCTTTGGCGGCACCGGATACATTGGCAAACACGTGGTGAGGGCGAGTGTCTCTTCGGGCCACCCAACGTACATTTACGTCCGCCCTGCCACCGCACCCCGGTCCCGACCTTCGAACCTCGACCTCCATCGCGAGTTCCGCTCAATTGGCATCCGTATCATCGAAGTATGCGTACCCCCTCTATCTATCTCTCTCTCTCTCTCTCTCTCTCTCTCTCTCTCTCTCTCTCTCTCTCTCTCTCTCTCTCTCTCTCTCGTGTGATTGGATGCATTCATGTGTGTGCATGCACCTTTTTTTTCTTTCCTTAATCAAGAGGTACGAGCATGTAGATTCGACGCGCACAGGATTATTAACAAAGGCTATATTTTCCTCCAATTATATCTCCGACTACTGTGCTATATGTTATGGATATCATCACCGAAAACACATTGTGGCAATGAAATAGGGAGAGCTAGAGGAGCATGGGAAGCTTGTGGCAGCACTGAAGCAGGTGGACATAGTCATCTCCGCTCTTGCGTACCCTCAAGTAACTGACCAGCTGAAGATCATCGACGCCATTGTCGCCGCCGGCAACATCAAGGTAAGTTATCTCTTGTCTATCTCGGAAATCGGCCATTCAATCTCTTTTTCCTTTTTTATGGGGAGGTTCTTTCTACGTTCTTTCTGAAAGCTGAATCCATCCGGTTCAAACGTACAATAAATCACTTCTCCTAAAGAGTTTGCATGCAAAAAGTACGAATAAAAAATCTATCTTCAATTCTCGCTTTTTAAATTCAAAAGCCTTGGTCTTAACTATCTAAGCCACCTTTCACTCTAAGCAGATGTAGGAAAAAGATTGTTCTCTTTCCGTTTTTCTTGTTCACACTAAAAAGAAAAGAGTAAGTCTATGGTATTGAATGATCGGAGCAGAGTTAGTAGAGACTTAATTTGTGAACACCAAAGAGAAAAATTCCGTGCATTGAAAACTGCCCCTTCAATGGCGCACGTAAGACATCCCTGGCAATCTGGTTAGCCCCTCGACAATGGATCCTGGATCAAATCCTTATCGTAGCTCACTAGAGCCTCAAAATTAAAGTGTAGATAGTTACACTAGAGAGCTCTACATTTTTTTATTTATATACTTGGTACTATATTGGGTTGATCCAACGGGTTATTTTTCTTGCATTCAAAACCATGGTCCAGAATTAGTTGTGAATGTGACGAGGGCACAGAACAACAATGCGTCACCTTGGCTTTGCTGCCTTTAGTTCCATATTAAATTTCGTCATCTCATCTTGATATGTACTTTTTCTTTTGTCATCTCGTCTTAATATGTACCTTTTCTTGTGTCATGTCACCTTCTTACTGTTCTAATCCCCCTGATCTAAAAGGTATAGGCTCTTGTTATCAATAAACATCCAAATATTGGCAATGGTCAGGTTAAAAATTGAGAAAAGGATGAGATAGAATAACCGGATCAAATGCTTAAAGCTTAGAAACCAGCATCATCAAAAAGTCTATGGAAATCTTACTTTGCGCCGAACCTTTTGATTCGATTGATCCCTATAGCTATCGCATGCGAAACATTGTACGTTGGAATTGGTCGGATGATGCCGCTGAAATCCTAGGACTAACCGCATAACATTTATATATATTTTAGATTCCACTCTCGTTCTCAAACCAAATCATCATCCTCATCATCATTATTTTGAGCAGAGGTTCGTGCCATCTGATTTCGGAAGTGAGGAAGACAAAATAACGCCACTCCCTCCATTCCAAGAATTCTTGGAGAAGAAGAGGAAGATCAGGAGGGCCACCGAGGCCGCAGGCATTCCCTTCACCTTCGTCACGGCGAATTGCTTCGCTGCATACTTTGTCAATGTCCTCCTTCATCCCCGAGACCCCCGGGATGAAATTGTCGTCTATGGCAATGGTGAAGCCAACGGTACTCTCCCTCTCTCTATCTGTCGGCTCGGACTTGGATCCACGCGGTCCGACTCCATTGGAATAATTGATCTTGTGGATCTTGCTTTTGCGTCCCACGTAATGCTCTAATTGATTCGCGTCCACGGACTTGTATCGATCGCATTGTACGAGAAAATCGCGGGGTCCTCTAATGAATCTCCGAGGTTATTCGATTAAGGAAGGACTCTCCTCCGTTCAAAAAGTCCGTGTGATGTTCCATAATCACATGAATAATAAGACTTGGGGTCTGGTCTGATTTCGAGTGAAGGGCTTTATCCCGATTTCTCTAGAAGGGCAAAATCATTAAATTTACTTTGAGTCCAAACCTTTACGCTTTGGCAATGTCGTCCCTGAACATTGTTTTCTACGAGTGGATTTGCGGACCATATTTTTTTATCTATTCATGTTAGTTTCTCCGACGAAAAAGTTTAGAGACTTTCCCTGCCATTAGCCTATTTATTTAGCATCTTCGAATATGATTCTGTCTTGTGTTTAGCCGTGCTTAATTGCGAGGAAGACATAGGGAGGTACACGATCAAGGTGGCAAATGATCCGAGAGCGTGCAACCGGGTCGTCGCTTATCGTCCCGAGCCGAACATAATTTCTCAGCACGAGCTGATTTCGATGTGGGAGAAGAAAACGGGTCGTAGCTTCAAGAAAGTCTATGTGCCCGAGGAAGATCTGGTTAAGCTCTCTCAAAGTAAGTTCAAATCACCATTGTCACTGTCCTATTTCGCGCATATTTTGGTAATATCATCGGCGTTTGTCCTAAATTAATCGGGGTACCGTCCCTGCAATTTTCTTCCAAACACTCATTGCGACCCCGGCATCAGTCGAGACATGATTTTCTCTGCATTTTGCCTCGTTCCATGAACGGGTTCAAGAAAAGTTTGCCGACACTTGATGGTTTTCGTGTCCTTTGTTAAGCTCTGCCACCTCCAGAAAACATAACCGTCTCCATACTTCACTCGATATTCGTCAAGGGAGATCTGGTGAGCTACGAGATAAGGGAAGATGACCTTGAGGCTTCAAGATTATACCCAGAAATGCAGTACACCACCATCGATCAGCTTCTCGACATCTTCCTCGCAGATCCTCCAGAGCCAGCGAGGGCCGCTTTTGAATGAGATGATTCCATTAAGGTTGAACTTTAGCAATTTACGAGTGGCATAATGTGCCGAATAACAACCGAAGCATTACGTCGCTTTGGTGAGTTTGAATGACTGAGTTGAAATCCTATAAACTGTTTCTTCTCTTTCCCGTGTTTTGTCAATTGAGACTCGGTTCCCATCGTGCCAAGCCCTGTTATTTCCGTCCACCGTCTGTCGAAACGACAGTTTTCGTGTGCAGCACGAGGATATCGATACAACAGATTAGAGGTTGTGAGTTTGCAGCAAGCCACTAAAACAACCTAAAAGAATCACTGCTCACTTTTGTTGAAATATCTCCTCCGAGAGGCAGACGTCCTAAGCCGTTTGCGGAACATTGAATCGTACACATTCGGAAAAAAGTCGTTCTGTATAGGAACAGGAGCAAGACTTGGCGTGGAGTATGGCACTACAGTGAGCAGATTGCGTATGGTAAGAGTACAGATTCCTACCACTTTTCAGGATGTGAGAAGCAGAGGCTTTCCCTGTTGACCAGAGTTTAAGAAGTGCGTTACTCGTTCAACATGTCAAAAGACATTGAAAAACAGGAAGATATGAGAAAGCAGGCGTTCGAAGGTTGATACATTCGGAGAAAAGGCGGGTATGGCGCCATTTAATCTCCTACAAATAAATCAATTTGATCGAACGAAGCGGATATGTTTGCTGGAATCGACGCGACTATGACGCGGAGTGCTCGATTTACAGTGTTTATGTCGAGAGACCTTATCACTCAAAGTCTGGCCATAGTCTTCGTGTCCGGCGTCAATTGATAGTCTCACGCCCGCAATAGCAGAAAGTTTTTCCCACTCGGTCGTGATGGCTCCGGCCGGACACAAAACTCTGATTAATTAGATTGGGAGTGGGCGGGACTTGATTCAAAACATGCACGGGTTCAGAAACTTAAAGTGGACTTTTGCCTTTTGGAGCGAGTTTGAATAAAGTGCATATTTGTCACGTATGAACGTAAAAGAGCTAGTCTAACTTCATAACGTAACATGATAGAGAGTTAGACCGCAAATATTGTACAAGGTTAACATGCACGGTTGAGCGGGGGTTAGGGTATTTGACCTCCAAAAAAAAAAAGAAAACCGTGAGTTATGGTAAAAAATCGTAAAGAAAATTAAATAAGATGGAAATAGAGTGGAGTAAGGAACGGAATGAAAAGAATAATGAAATGGATTGAGTATTTTCATTTCTATTTATTTTCTTGTAATAGAGAAATAGTACGGAAATCCTAGATGTATTAGAGTAAGCACGATACAAATCCCTGAAAAGAGTAGGTGAAATTGAAGAACATATTTTGTTTTTTTTTTTTTTTTTTCAGGGTGGGATTGGCTTTATCTTCCAGAGACGAAAAAAATTGTAAATACCACCATGTGTTTTTACCAAAGACAAAAAAAATAAATAAATAAATAAGTGAATGAATGGATGATGGGATGGCATTATTCTCAAAGTATTAAGCCATATGATTACAACTATTCGATGTTAACAGTGAGTGCTAAATCAATTAATGGCATCTTGTATTCTCCAATTTTTTTTTCAATAATTTGAGGACACGAGCACAGAGACCGGGCTATTCAGAGGCTCACGGTACTCTATGTGAAAAGCCCTTTTTCGAGTCTTTCACCTCTGTCCCTCTTTGCATCATCCATTCTCACACTTTGCAACCGCACTTTTATTAATTAGGCCCTAGACCGCATCCCATAGCAAGACAATAATGTGATTTTGCTTTGAAATTTCCTTTTCCGAAACATCCTTGCTTACTTTTCTATGGTGGACCACCGGCGGCGGCAACTAGCCGGGCTAGTTCGTTAGCCTCAGCAGGCCAGCACGACACGCAACCCATGCACATGATAGGTCGGCCCATGACCCGGCATGGTTTGGCCCTATTTTTCTAAATCTGTTCGGCCTAACCACTTGTAGCATTTGATTTTGTGGCCCCGGTCCCCGTCCTGCAAGAGCCCCGAGTTGTTGTCCAACTACGATGTGTCAACCATAATGGAGAGCATTGTGCATCTCACATGACTATATATTTGCTGTGATTTCTCTGTGTTATTTGATAACCAATAATCCCTTTCTTTTTCTCATGCATATAAGTGTTCTTACGTGTCATTTGATTCCGAATGAGTGACTTTTGATTTCCATCGTTAAATGTCCCGTGCCCTATTTCTTTTGGCAATTGTTAAGAGTACCAAAACTATGATCATACATAGCTAACTTGTGGGGGAACTCTTCTGAGCTAGGTAATTGTCCGGCCCATAAAATGCTCGGCCAGCATACCGTATTAAGTAAGCCGCGAGCCCTAATTCTAATGAATATATATGGCTCAAAACATTGATTTTTTCGACTTCGAGGTAAATGTACATTTGCGGTAGATATTGGCTTTAATGCTGTCAAAGCGTCCCCGGCATATAAACAGAGTACCTCAAACCGGCGAACCAAAAACGAGAGGAGAATGCAGAGTAGGGCAATGGAAAGAGAGGCAGAAACAAGCAGGATCCTCATCTTTGGCGGCACCGGATACATTGGCAAACACGTGGTGAGGGCGAGTGTCTCTTCGGGCCACCCAACGTACATTTACGTCCGCCCTGCCACCGCACCCCGGTCCCGACCTTCGAACCTCGACCTCCATCGCGAGTTCCGCTCAATTGGCATCCGTATCATCGAAGTATGCGTACCCCCTCTATCTATCTCTCTCTCTCTCTCTCTCTCTCTCTCTCTCTCTCTCTCTCTCTCTCTCTCTCTTGTGTGATTGGATGCATTCATGTGTGTGCATGCACCTTTTTTTTCTTTCCTTAATCAAGAGGTACGAGCATGTAGATTCGACGCGCACAGGATTATTAACAAAGGCTATATTTTCCTCCAATTATATCTCCGACTACTGTGCTATATGTTATGGATATCATCACCGAAAACACATTGTGGCAATGAAATAGGGAGAGCTAGAGGAGCATGGGAAGCTTGTGGCAGCACTGAAGCAGGTGGACATAGTCATCTCCGCTCTTGCGTACCCTCAAGTAACTGACCAGCTGAAGATCATCGACGCCATTGTCGCCGCCGGCAACATCAAGGTAAGTTATCTCTTGTCTATCTCGGAAATCGGCCATTCAATCTCTTTTTCCTTTTTTATGGGGAGGTTCTTTCTACGTTCTTTCTGAAAGCTGAATCCATCCGGTTCAAACGTACAATAAATCACTTCTCCTAAAGAGTTTGCATGCAAAAAGTACGAATAAAAAATCTATCTTCAATTCTCGCTTTTTAAATTCAAAAGCCTTGGTCTTAACTATCTAAGCCACCTTTCACTCTAAGCAGATGTAGGAAAAAGATTGTTCTCTTTCCGTTTTTCTTGTTCACACTAAAAAGAAAAGAGTAAGTCTATGGTATTGAATGATCGGAGCAGAGTTAGTAGAGACTTAATTTGTGAACACCAAAGAGAAAAATTCCGTGCATTGAAAACTGCCCCTTCAATGGCGCACGTAAGACATCCCTGGCAATCTGGTTAGCCCCTCGACAATGGATCCTGGATCAAATCCTTATCGTAGCTCACTAGAGCCTCAAAATTAAAGTGTAGATAGTTACACTAGAGAGCTCTACATTTTTTTATTTATATACTTGGTACTATATTGGGTTGATCCAACGGGTTATTTTTCTTGCATTCAAAACCATGGTCCAGAATTAGTTGTGAATGTGACGAGGGCACAGAACAACAATGCGTCACCTTGGCTTTGCTGCCTTTAGTTCCATATTAAATTTCGTCATCTCATCTTGATATGTACTTTTTCTTTTGTCATCTCGTCTTAATATGTACCTTTTCTTGTGTCATGTCACCTTCTTACTGTTCTAATCCCCCTGATCTAAAAGGTATAGGCTCTTGTTATCAATAAACATCCAAATATTGGCAATGGTCAGGTTAAAAATTGAGAAAAGGATGAGATAGAATAACCGGATCAAATGCTTAAAGCTTAGAAACCAGCATCATCAAAAAGTCTATGGAAATCTTACTTTGCGCCGAACCTTTTGATTCGATTGATCCCTATAGCTATCGCATGCGAAACATTGTACGTTGGAATTGGTCGGATGATGCCGCTGAAATCCTAGGACTAACCGCATAACATTTATATATATTTTAGATTCCACTCTCGTTCTCAAACCAAATCATCATCCTCATCATCATTATTTTGAGCAGAGGTTCGTGCCATCTGATTTCGGAAGTGAGGAAGACAAAATAACGCCACTCCCTCCATTCCAAGAATTCTTGGAGAAGAAGAGGAAGATCAGGAGGGCCACCGAGGCCGCAGGCATTCCCTTCACCTTCGTCACGGCGAATTGCTTCGCTGCATACTTTGTCAATGTCCTCCTTCATCCCCGAGACCCCCGGGATGAAATTGTCGTCTATGGCAATGGTGAAGCCAACGGTACTCTCCCTCTCTCTATCTGTCGGCTCGGACTTGGATCCACGCGGTCCGACTCCATTGGAATAATTGATCTTGTGGATCTTGCTTTTGCGTCCCACGTAATGCTCTAATTGATTCGCGTCCACGGACTTGTATCGATCGCATTGTACGAGAAAATCGCGGGGTCCTCTAATGAATCTCCGAGGTTATTCGATTAAGGAAGGACTCTCCTCCGTTCAAAAAGTCCGTGTGATGTTCCATAATCACATGAATAATAAGACTTGGGGTCTGGTCTGATTTCGAGTGAAGGGCTTTATCCCGATTTCTCTAGAAGGGCAAAATCATTAAATTTACTTTGAGTCCAAACCTTTACGCTTTGGCAATGTCGTCCCTGAACATTGTTTTCTACGAGTGGATTTGCGGACCATATTTTTTTATCTATTCATGTTAGTTTCTCCGACGAAAAAGTTTAGAGACTTTCCCTGCCATTAGCCTATTTATTTAGCATCTTCGAATATGATTCTGTCTTGTGTTTAGCCGTGCTTAATTGCGAGGAAGACATAGGGAGGTACACGATCAAGGTGGCAAATGATCCGAGAGCGTGCAACCGGGTCGTCGCTTATCGTCCCGAGCCGAACATAATTTCTCAGCACGAGCTGATTTCGATGTGGGAGAAGAAAACGGGTCGTAGCTTCAAGAAAGTCTATGTGCCCGAGGAAGATCTGGTTAAGCTCTCTCAAAGTAAGTTCAAATCACCATTGTCACTGTCCTATTTCGCGCATATTTTGGTAATATCATCGGCGTTTGTCCTAAATTAATCGGGGTACCGTCCCTGCAATTTTCTTCCAAACACTCATTGCGACCCCGGCATCAGTCGAGACATGATTTTCTCTGCATTTTGCCTCGTTCCATGAACGGGTTCAAGAAAAGTTTGCCGACACTTGATGGTTTTCGTGTCCTTTGTTAAGCTCTGCCACCTCCAGAAAACATAACCGTCTCCATACTTCACTCGATATTCGTCAAGGGAGATCTGGTGAGCTACGAGATAAGGGAAGATGACCTTGAGGCTTCAAGATTATACCCAGAAATGCAGTACACCACCATCGATCAGCTTCTCGACATCTTCCTCGCAGATCCTCCAGAGCCAGCGAGGGCCGCTTTTGAATGAGATGATTCCATTAAGGTTGAACTTTAGCAATTTACGAGTGGCATAATGTGCCGAATAACAACCGAAGCATTACGTCGCTTTGGTGAGTTTGAATGACTGAGTTGAAATCCTATAAACTGTTTCTTCTCTTTCCCGTGTTTTGTCAATTGAGACTCGGTTCCCATCGTGCCAAGCCCTGTTATTTCCGTCCACCGTCTGTCGAAACGACAGTTTTCGTGTGCAGCACGAGGATATCGATACAACAGATTAGAGGTTGTGAGTTTGCAGCAAGCCACTAAAACAACCTAAAAGAATCACTGCTCACTTTTGTTGAAATATCTCCTCCGAGAGGCAGACGTCCTAAGCCGTTTGCGGAACATTGAATCGTACACATTCGGAAAAAAGTCGTTCTGTATAGGAACAGGAGCAAGACTTGGCGTGGAGTATGGCACTACAGTGAGCAGATTGCGTATGGTAAGAGTACAGATTCCTACCACTTTTCAGGATGTGAGAAGCAGAGGCTTTCCCTGTTGACCAGAGTTTAAGAAGTGCGTTACTCGTTCAACATGTCAAAAGACATTGAAAAACAGGAAGATATGAGAAAGCAGGCGTTCGAAGGTTGATACATTCGGAGAAAAGGCGGGTATGGCGCCATTTAATCTCCTACAAATAAATCAATTTGATCGAACGAAGCGGATATGTTTGCTGGAATCGACGCGACTATGACGCGGAGTGCTCGATTTACAGTGTTTATGTCGAGAGACCTTATCACTCAAAGTCTGGCCATAGTCTTCGTGTCCGGCGTCAATTGATAGTCTCACGCCCGCAATAGCAGAAAGTTTTTCCCACTCGGTCGTGATGGCTCCGGCCGGACACAAAACTCTGATTAATTAGATTGGGAGTGGGCGGGACTTGATTCAAAACATGCACGGGTTCAGAAACTTAAAGTGGACTTTTGCCTTTTGGAGCGAGTTTGAATAAAGTGCATATTTGTCACGTATGAACGTAAAAGAGCTAGTCTAACTTCATAACGTAACATGATAGAGAGTTAGACCGCAAATATTGTACAAGGTTAACATGCACGGTTGAGCGGGGGTTAGGGTATTTGACCTCCAAAAAAAAAAAGAAAACCGTGAGTTATGGTAAAAAATCGTAAAGAAAATTAAATAAGATGGAAATAGAGTGGAGTAAGGAACGGAATGAAAAGAATAATGAAATGGATTGAGTATTTTCATTTCTATTTATTTTCTTGTAATAGAGAAATAGTACGGAAATCCTAGATGTATTAGAGTAAGCACGATACAAATCCCTGAAAAGAGTAGGTGAAATTGAAGAACATATTTTGTTTTTTTTTTTTTTTTCAGGGTGGGATTGGCTTTATCTTCCAGAGACGAAAAAAATTGTAAATACCACCATGTGTTTTTACCAAAGACAAAAAAAATAAATAAATAAATAAGTGAATGAATGGATGATGGGATGGCATTATTCTCAAAGTATTAAGCCATATGATTACAACTATTCGATGTTAACAGTGAGTGCTAAATCAATTAATGGCATCTTATATTCTCCAATTTTTTTTTTAATAATTTGAGGACACGAGCACAGAGACCGGGCTATTCAGAGGCTCACGGTACTCTATGTGAAAAGCCCTTTTTCGAGTCTTTCACCTCTGTCCCTCTTTGCATCATCCATTCTCACACTTTGCAACCGCACTTTTATTAATTAGGCCCTAGACCGCATCCCATAGCAAGACAATAATGTGATTTTGCTTTGAAATTTCCTTTTCCGAAACATCCTTGCTTACTTTTCTATGGTGGACCACCGGCGGCGGCAACTAGCCGGGCTAGTTCGTTAGCCTCAGCAGGCCAGCACGACACGCAACCCATGCACATGATAGGTCGGCCCATGACCCGGCATGGTTTGGCCCTATTTTTCTAAATCTGTTCGGCCTAACCACTTGTAGCATTTGATTTTGTGGCCCCGGTCCCCGTCCTGCAAGAGCCCCGAGTTGTTGTCCAACTACGATGTGTCAACCATAATGGAGAGCATTGTGCATCTCACATGACTATATATTTGCTGTGATTTCTCTGTGTTATTTGATAACCAATAATCCCTTTCTTTTTCTCATGCATATAAGTGTTCTTATGTGTCATTTGATTCCGAATGAGTGACTTTTGATTTCCATCGTTAAATGTCCCGTGCCCTATTTCTTTTGGCAATTGTTAAGAGTACCAAAACTATGATCATACATAGCTAACTTGTGGGGGAACTCTTCTGAGCTAGGTAATTGTCCGGCCCATAAAATGCTCGGCCAGCATACCGTATTAAGTAAGCCGCGAGCCCTAATTCTAATGAATATATATGGCTCAAAACATTGATTTTTTCGACTTCGAGGTAAATGTACATTTGCGGTAGATATTGGCTTTAATGCTGTCAAAGCGTCCCCGGCATATAAACAGAGTACCTCAAACCGGCGAACCAAAAACGAGAGGAGAATGCAGAGTAGGGCAATGGAAAGAGAGGCAGAAACAAGCAGGATCCTCATCTTTGGCGGCACCGGATACATTGGCAAACACGTGGTGAGGGCGAGTGTCTCTTCGGGCCACCCAACGTACATTTACGTCCGCCCTGCCACCGCACCCCGGTCCCGACCTTCGAACCTCGACCTCCATCGCGAGTTCCGCTCAATTGGCATCCGTATCATCGAAGTATGCGTACCCCCTCTATCTATCTCTCTCTCTCTCTCTCTCTCTCTCTCTCTCTCTCTCTCTCTCTCTCTTGTGTGATTGGATGCATTCATGTGTGTGCATGCACCTTTTTTTTCTTTCCTTAATCAAGAGGTACGAGCATGTAGATTCGACGCGCACAGGATTATTAACAAAGGCTATATTTTCCTCCAATTATATCTCCGACTACTGTGCTATATGTTATGGATATCATCACCGAAAACACATTGTGGCAATGAAATAGGGAGAGCTAGAGGAGCATGGGAAGCTTGTGGCAGCACTGAAGCAGGTGGACATAGTCATCTCCGCTCTTGCGTACCCTCAAGTAACTGACCAGCTGAAGATCATCGACGCCATTGTCGCCGCCGGCAACATCAAGGTAAGTTATCTCTTGTCTATCTCGGAAATCGGCCATTCAATCTCTTTTTCCTTTTTTATGGGGAGGTTCTTTCTACGTTCTTTCTGAAAGCTGAATCCATCCGGTTCAAACGTACAATAAATCACTTCTCCTAAAGAGTTTGCATGCAAAAAGTACGAATAAAAAATCTATCTTCAATTCTCGCTTTTTAAATTCAAAAGCCTTGGTCTTAACTATCTAAGCCACCTTTCACTCTAAGCAGATGTAGGAAAAAGATTGTTCTCTTTCCGTTTTTCTTGTTCACACTAAAAAGAAAAGAGTAAGTCTATGGTATTGAATGATCGGAGCAGAGTTAGTAGAGACTTAATTTGTGAACACCAAAGAGAAAAATTCCGTGCATTGAAAACTGCCCCTTCAATGGCGCACGTAAGACATCCCTGGCAATCTGGTTAGCCCCTCGACAATGGATCCTGGATCAAATCCTTATCGTAGCTCACTAGAGCCTCAAAATTAAAGTGTAGATAGTTACACTAGAGAGCTCTACATTTTTTTATTTATATACTTGGTACTATATTGGGTTGATCCAACGGGTTATTTTTCTTGCATTCAAAACCATGGTCCAGAATTAGTTGTGAATGTGACGAGGGCACAGAACAACAATGCGTCACCTTGGCTTTGCTGCCTTTAGTTCCATATTAAATTTCGTCATCTCATCTTGATATGTACTTTTTCTTTTGTCATCTCGTCTTAATATGTACCTTTTCTTGTGTCATGTCACCTTCTTACTGTTCTAATCCCCCTGATCTAAAAGGTATAGGCTCTTGTTATCAATAAACATCCAAATATTGGCAATGGTCAGGTTAAAAATTGAGAAAAGGATGAGATAGAATAACCGGATCAAATGCTTAAAGCTTAGAAACCAGCATCATCAAAAAGTCTATGGAAATCTTACTTTGCGCCGAACCTTTTGATTCGATTGATCCCTATAGCTATCGCATGCGAAACATTGTACGTTGGAATTGGTCGGATGATGCCGCTGAAATCCTAGGACTAACCGCATAACATTTATATATATTTTAGATTCCACTCTCGTTCTCAAACCAAATCATCATCCTCATCATCATTATTTTGAGCAGAGGTTCGTGCCATCTGATTTCGGAAGTGAGGAAGACAAAATAACGCCACTCCCTCCATTCCAAGAATTCTTGGAGAAGAAGAGGAAGATCAGGAGGGCCACCGAGGCCGCAGGCATTCCCTTCACCTTCGTCACGGCGAATTGCTTCGCTGCATACTTTGTCAATGTCCTCCTTCATCCCCGAGACCCCCGGGATGAAATTGTCGTCTATGGCAATGGTGAAGCCAACGGTACTCTCCCTCTCTCTATCTGTCGGCTCGGACTTGGATCCACGCGGTCCGACTCCATTGGAATAATTGATCTTGTGGATCTTGCTTTTGCGTCCCACGTAATGCTCTAATTGATTCGCGTCCACGGACTTGTATCGATCGCATTGTACGAGAAAATCGCGGGGTCCTCTAATGAATCTCCGAGGTTATTCGATTAAGGAAGGACTCTCCTCCGTTCAAAAAGTCCGTGTGATGTTCCATAATCACATGAATAATAAGACTTGGGGTCTGGTCTGATTTCGAGTGAAGGGCTTTATCCCGATTTCTCTAGAAGGGCAAAATCATTAAATTTACTTTGAGTCCAAACCTTTACGCTTTGGCAATGTCGTCCCTGAACATTGTTTTCTACGAGTGGATTTGCGGACCATATTTTTTTATCTATTCATGTTAGTTTCTCCGACGAAAAAGTTTAGAGACTTTCCCTGCCATTAGCCTATTTATTTAGCATCTTCGAATATGATTCTGTCTTGTGTTTAGCCGTGCTTAATTGCGAGGAAGACATAGGGAGGTACACGATCAAGGTGGCAAATGATCCGAGAGCGTGCAACCGGGTCGTCGCTTATCGTCCCGAGCCGAACATAATTTCTCAGCACGAGCTGATTTCGATGTGGGAGAAGAAAACGGGTCGTAGCTTCAAGAAAGTCTATGTGCCCGAGGAAGATCTGGTTAAGCTCTCTCAAAGTAAGTTCAAATCACCATTGTCACTGTCCTATTTCGCGCATATTTTGGTAATATCATCGGCGTTTGTCCTAAATTAATCGGGGTACCGTCCCTGCAATTTTCTTCCAAACACTCATTGCGACCCCGGCATCAGTCGAGACATGATTTTCTCTGCATTTTGCCTCGTTCCATGAACGGGTTCAAGAAAAGTTTGCCGACACTTGATGGTTTTCGTGTCCTTTGTTAAGCTCTGCCACCTCCAGAAAACATAACCGTCTCCATACTTCACTCGATATTCGTCAAGGGAGATCTGGTGAGCTACGAGATAAGGGAAGATGACCTTGAGGCTTCAAGATTATACCCAGAAATGCAGTACACCACCATCGATCAGCTTCTCGACATCTTCCTCGCAGATCCTCCAGAGCCAGCGAGGGCCGCTTTTGAATGAGATGATTCCATTAAGGTTGAACTTTAGCAATTTACGAGTGGCATAATGTGCCGAATAACAACCGAAGCATTACGTCGCTTTGGTGAGTTTGAATGACTGAGTTGAAATCCTATAAACTGTTTCTTCTCTTTCCCGTGTTTTGTCAATTGAGACTCGGTTCCCATCGTGCCAAGCCCTGTTATTTCCGTCCACCGTCTGTCGAAACGACAGTTTTCGTGTGCAGCACGAGGATATCGATACAACAGATTAGAGGTTGTGAGTTTGCAGCAAGCCACTAAAACAACCTAAAAGAATCACTGCTCACTTTTGTTGAAATATCTCCTCCGAGAGGCAGACGTCCTAAGCCGTTTGCGGAACATTGAATCGTACACATTCGGAAAAAAGTCGTTCTGTATAGGAACAGGAGCAAGACTTGGCGTGGAGTATGGCACTACAGTGAGCAGATTGCGTATGGTAAGAGTACAGATTCCTACCACTTTTCAGGATGTGAGAAGCAGAGGCTTTCCCTGTTGACCAGAGTTTAAGAAGTGCGTTACTCGTTCAACATGTCAAAAGACATTGAAAAACAGGAAGATATGAGAAAGCAGGCGTTCGAAGGTTGATACATTCGGAGAAAAGGCGGGTATGGCGCCATTTAATCTCCTACAAATAAATCAATTTGATCGAACGAAGCGGATATGTTTGCTGGAATCGACGCGACTATGACGCGGAGTGCTCGATTTACAGTGTTTATGTCGAGAGACCTTATCACTCAAAGTCTGGCCATAGTCTTCGTGTCCGGCGTCAATTGATAGTCTCACGCCCGCAATAGCAGAAAGTTTTTCCCACTCGGTCGTGATGGCTCCGGCCGGACACAAAACTCTGATTAATTAGATTGGGAGTGGGCGGGACTTGATTCAAAACATGCACGGGTTCAGAAACTTAAAGTGGACTTTTGCCTTTTGGAGCGAGTTTGAATAAAGTGCATATTTGTCACGTATGAACGTAAAAGAGCTAGTCTAACTTCATAACGTAACATGATAGAGAGTTAGACCGCAAATATTGTACAAGGTTAACATGCACGGTTGAGCGGGGGTTAGGGTATTTGACCTCCAAAAAAAAAAAAGAAAACCGTGAGTTATGGTAAAAAATCGTAAAGAAAATTAAATAAGATGGAAATAGAGTGGAGTAAGGAACGGAATGAAAAGAATAATGAAATGGATTGAGTATTTTCATTTCTATTTATTTTCTTGTAATAGAGAAATAGTACGGAAATCCTAGATGTATTAGAGTAAGCACGATACAAATCCCTGAAAAGAGTAGGTGAAATTGAAGAACATATTTTGTTTTTTTTTTTTTTTTTTCAGGGTGGGATTGGCTTTATCTTCCAGAGACGAAAAAAATTGTAAATACCACCATGTGTTTTTACCAAAGACAAAAAAAATAAATAAATAAATAAGTGAATGAATGGATGATGGGATGGCATTATTCTCAAAGTATTAAGCCATATGATTACAACTATTCGATGTTAACAGTGAGTGCTAAATCAATTAATGGCATCTTATATTCTCCAATTTTTTTTTTAATAATTTGAGGACACGAGCACAGAGACCGGGCTATTCAGAGGCTCACGGTACTCTATGTGAAAAGCCCTTTTTCGAGTCTTTCACCTCTGTCCCTCTTTGCATCATCCATTCTCACACTTTGCAACCGCACTTTTATTAATTAGGCCCTAGACCGCATCCCATAGCAAGACAATAATGTGATTTTGCTTTGAAATTTCCTTTTCCGAAACATCCTTGCTTACTTTTCTATGGTGGACCACCGGCGGCGGCAACTAGCCGGGCTAGTTCGTTAGCCTCAGCAGGCCAGCACGACACGCAACCCATGCACATGATAGGTCGGCCCATGACCCGGCATGGTTTGGCCCTATTTTTCTAAATCTGTTCGGCCTAACCACTTGTAGCATTTGATTTTGTGGCCCCGGTCCCCGTCCTGCAAGAGCCCCGAGTTGTTGTCCAACTACGATGTGTCAACCATAATGGAGAGCATTGTGCATCTCACATGACTATATATTTGCTGTGATTTCTCTGTGTTATTTGATAACCAATAATCCCTTTCTTTTTCTCATGCATATAAGTGTTCTTATGTGTCATTTGATTCCGAATGAGTGACTTTTGATTTCCATCGTTAAATGTCCCGTGCCCTATTTCTTTTGGCAATTGTTAAGAGTACCAAAACTATGATCATACATAGCTAACTTGTGGGGGAACTCTTCTGAGCTAGGTAATTGTCCGGCCCATAAAATGCTCGGCCAGCATACCGTATTAAGTAAGCCGCGAGCCCTAATTCTAATGAATATATATGGCTCAAAACATTGATTTTTTCGACTTCGAGGTAAATGTACATTTGCGGTAGATATTGGCTTTAATGCTGTCAAAGCGTCCCCGGCATATAAACAGAGTACCTCAAACCGGCGAACCAAAAACGAGAGGAGAATGCAGAGTAGGGCAATGGAAAGAGAGGCAGAAACAAGCAGGATCCTCATCTTTGGCGGCACCGGATACATTGGCAAACACGTGGTGAGGGCGAGTGTCTCTTCGGGCCACCCAACGTACATTTACGTCCGCCCTGCCACCGCACCCCGGTCCCGACCTTCGAACCTCGACCTCCATCGCGAGTTCCGCTCAATTGGCATCCGTATCATCGAAGTATGCGTACCCCCTCTATCTCTCTCTCTCTCTCTCTCTCTCTCTCTCTCTCTCTCTCTCTCTCTCTCTTGTGTGATTGGATGCATTCATGTGTGTGCATGCACCTTTTTTTTCTTTCCTTAATCAAGAGGTACGAGCATGTAGATTCGACGCGCACAGGATTATTAACAAAGGCTATATTTTCCTCCAATTATATCTCCGACTACTGTGCTATATGTTATGGATATCATCACCGAAAACACATTGTGGCAATGAAATAGGGAGAGCTAGAGGAGCATGGGAAGCTTGTGGCAGCACTGAAGCAGGTGGACATAGTCATCTCCGCTCTTGCGTACCCTCAAGTAACTGACCAGCTGAAGATCATCGACGCCATTGTCGCCGCCGGCAACATCAAGGTAAGTTATCTCTTGTCTATCTCGGAAATCGGCCATTCAATCTCTTTTTCCTTTTTTATGGGGAGGTTCTTTCTACGTTCTTTCTGAAAGCTGAATCCATCCGGTTCAAACGTACAATAAATCACTTCTCCTAAAGAGTTTGCATGCAAAAAGTACGAATAAAAAATCTATCTTCAATTCTCGCTTTTTAAATTCAAAAGCCTTGGTCTTAACTATCTAAGCCACCTTTCACTCTAAGCAGATGTAGGAAAAAGATTGTTCTCTTTCCGTTTTTCTTGTTCACACTAAAAAGAAAAGAGTAAGTCTATGGTATTGAATGATCGGAGCAGAGTTAGTAGAGACTTAATTTGTGAACACCAAAGAGAAAAATTCCGTGCATTGAAAACTGCCCCTTCAATGGCGCACGTAAGACATCCCTGGCAATCTGGTTAGCCCCTCGACAATGGATCCTGGATCAAATCCTTATCGTAGCTCACTAGAGCCTCAAAATTAAAGTGTAGATAGTTACACTAGAGAGCTCTACATTTTTTTATTTATATACTTGGTACTATATTGGGTTGATCCAACGGGTTATTTTTCTTGCATTCAAAACCATGGTCCAGAATTAGTTGTGAATGTGACGAGGGCACAGAACAACAATGCGTCACCTTGGCTTTGCTGCCTTTAGTTCCATATTAAATTTCGTCATCTCATCTTGATATGTACTTTTTCTTTTGTCATCTCGTCTTAATATGTACCTTTTCTTGTGTCATGTCACCTTCTTACTGTTCTAATCCCCCTGATCTAAAAGGTATAGGCTCTTGTTATCAATAAACATCCAAATATTGGCAATGGTCAGGTTAAAAATTGAGAAAAGGATGAGATAGAATAACCGGATCAAATGCTTAAAGCTTAGAAACCAGCATCATCAAAAAGTCTATGGAAATCTTACTTTGCGCCGAACCTTTTGATTCGATTGATCCCTATAGCTATCGCATGCGAAACATTGTACGTTGGAATTGGTCGGATGATGCCGCTGAAATCCTAGGACTAACCGCATAACATTTATATATATTTTAGATTCCACTCTCGTTCTCAAACCAAATCATCATCCTCATCATCATTATTTTGAGCAGAGGTTCGTGCCATCTGATTTCGGAAGTGAGGAAGACAAAATAACGCCACTCCCTCCATTCCAAGAATTCTTGGAGAAGAAGAGGAAGATCAGGAGGGCCACCGAGGCCGCAGGCATTCCCTTCACCTTCGTCACGGCGAATTGCTTCGCTGCATACTTTGTCAATGTCCTCCTTCATCCCCGAGACCCCCGGGATGAAATTGTCGTCTATGGCAATGGTGAAGCCAACGGTACTCTCCCTCTCTCTATCTGTCGGCTCGGACTTGGATCCACGCGGTCCGACTCCATTGGAATAATTGATCTTGTGGATCTTGCTTTTGCGTCCCACGTAATGCTCTAATTGATTCGCGTCCACGGACTTGTATCGATCGCATTGTACGAGAAAATCGCGGGGTCCTCTAATGAATCTCCGAGGTTATTCGATTAAGGAAGGACTCTCCTCCGTTCAAAAAGTCCGTGTGATGTTCCATAATCACATGAATAATAAGACTTGGGGTCTGGTCTGATTTCGAGTGAAGGGCTTTATCCCGATTTCTCTAGAAGGGCAAAATCATTAAATTTACTTTGAGTCCAAACCTTTACGCTTTGGCAATGTCGTCCCTGAACATTGTTTTCTACGAGTGGATTTGCGGGCCAAATTTTTTTATCTATTCATGTTAGTTTCTCCGACGAAAAAGTTTAGAGACTTTCCCTGCCATTAGCCTATTTATTTAGCATCTTCGAATATGATTCTGTCTTGTGTTTAGCCGTGCTTAATTGCGAGGAAGACATAGGGAGGTACACGATCAAGGTGGCAAATGATCCGAGAGCGTGCAACCGGGTCGTCGCTTATCGTCCCGAGCCGAACATAATTTCTCAGCACGAGCTGATTTCGATGTGGGAGAAGAAAACGGGTCGTAGCTTCAAGAAAGTCTATGTGCCCGAGGAAGATCTGGTTAAGCTCTCTCAAAGTAAGTTCAAATCACCATTGTCACTGTCCTATTCGCGCATATTTTGGTAATATCATCGGCGTTTGTCCTAAATTAATCGGGGTACCGTCCCTGCAATTTTCTTCCAAACACTCATTGCGACCCCGGCATCAGTCGAGACATGATTTTCTCTGCATTTTGCCTCGTTCCATGAACGGGTTCAAGAAAAGTTTGCCGACACTTGATGGTTTTCGTGTCCTTTGTTAAGCTCTGCCACCTCCAGAAAACATAACCGTCTCCATACTTCACTCGATATTCGTCAAGGGAGATCTGGTGAGCTACGAGATAAGGGAAGATGACCTTGAGGCTTCAAGATTATACCCAGAAATGCAGTACACCACCATCGATCAGCTTCTCGACATCTTCCTCGCAGATCCTCCAGAGCCAGCGAGGGCTGCTTTTGAATGAGATGATTCCATTAAGGTTGAACTTTAGCAATTTACGAGTGGCATAATGTGCCGAATTACAACCGAAGCATTACGTCGCTGTGGTGAGTTTGAATGACTGAGTTGAAATCCTATAAACTGTTTCTTCTCTTTCCCGTGTTTTGTCAATTGAGACTCGGTTCCCATCGTGCGAAGCCCTGTTATTTCCGTCCACCGTCTGTCGAAACGACAGTTTTCGTGTGCAGCACGCGAATATCGATACAACAGATTAGAGGTTGTGAGTTTGCAACAAGCCACTAAAACAACCTAAAAGAATCGCTGCTCACTTTTGTTGAAATATCTCCTCCGAGAGGCAGACGTCCAAAGCCGTTTGCGGAACATTGAACCGTATACATTCGGAAAAAAGTCGTTCTGTATAGGAACAGGAGCAAGACTTGGCGTGGAGTATGGTGCTACAGTGAGCAGATTGCATATGGTAAGAGTACAGATTCCGACCACTTTTCAGGATGTGAGAAGCAGAGGCTTTCCCTGTTGACCAGAGTTTAAGAAGTGCGTTACTCGTTCAACATGTCAAAAGACATTGAAAAACAGGAAGATATGAGAATGCAGGCGTTCGAAGGTTGATACATTCGGAGAAAAGGCGGGTATGAAGCCATTTAATCTCCTACAAATAAATCAATTTGATCGAATGAAGCGGATATGTTTGCTGGAATCGACGCGACTATGACGCGGAGTGCTCGATTTACAGTGTTTATGTCGAGAGACCTTATCACTCAAAGTCTGGCCATAGTCTTCGTGTCCGGCGTCAATTGATAGTCTCACGCCCGCAATAGCAGAAAGTTTTTCCCACTCGGTCGTGATGGCTCCGACCGGACACGAAACTATGATTAATTAGATTGGGAGTGGGAGGGACTTGATTCAAAACATGCACAGGTTCAGAAACTTAAAGTGGACTTTTGCCTTTTGGAGCGAGTTTGAATAACATGTATATTTGTCACGTATGTACGTAAAAGAGCTAATCTAACTTCATAACGTAACATGGTAGAGAGTTAGACCGCAAATATTGTACAAGGTTAACACGCACGGTTGAGCGGGAGTTGTGGTATTTGACCCCAAAAAAAAAAAAACCATGAGTCATGGTAAAAAATCGTAAAGAAAATTAAATAAGATGGAGATAGAGTGGAGGAAGGAATGGAATGAAAAGAATAATGAAATGGATTGAGTATTTTCATTTCTATTTATTTTCTTGTAATAGAGAAATAGTACGGAAATCCTAGATGTATTAGAGTGAGCACGTTACAAATCCCTGAAAAGAGTAGGTGAAATTGAAGAAAATATTTTGTTTTTTTTTTAGGGTTGGATTGGCTTTATCTTCCATGGAAGAAAAAATTGTAAATACCACCATGAGTTTTTAGCAAGCACAAAAAAATAAATAAATAAATGAATAGATGATGGGATGGCATTATTCTCAAAGTATTCGGCCATCTGATTACAACTATTCGATGTTAATAGTGAGTGCTAAATCAATTAATGGCATCTTATATTCTCCAATTTTTTTTTAATAATTTAAGGACACGAGCACAGAGACCCCGGCATCTTATATTCTCCAAACACTCATCGCGACCCGGGCATCAGTCGAGACATGATTTTCTTTGCATTTTGCCTCGTTCCATGAATGGGTTCATGAAAAGTTTGCTAACACTAAATGGTTTTTATGTCCTTTGTTAAGCTCTGCCACCTCCAGAAAACATACCCGTCTCCATACTTCACTCCATATTCGTCAAGGGAGATATGATGAGCTACGAGATAAGGGAAGATGACCTTGAGGCTTCAAGATTATACCCAGAAATGCAGTGCACCACCATTGATCAGCTCCCTGACATCTTCCTCACGAATCCTCCAAAGCCAGCTAGGTCTGCTCTTGAATGAGATGATTCCATAAGGTTGAACTCTAGCAGTTTAGCAGTAGCACAATGTGCTGAATTACAACCGAAGCATTGCTTGGCTTGGTGAGTTTGAATGACTGAGTTGAAATCCTATAAACTGTTTCCTCTCTTTCCTATGTGTCATCAATTGAGACTCAGTTCACATCGTTCCAAGCCCTGCTATTTCTGTCCATTGTTTGTAGAAACTACAGTTTTCAGGTGCAGCACGAGGATGTCGATATGGCAGATTAGAGGTTGTTAGTTTGTAACGAGCCACTAAACAACCTAAAAGAATCACTGCTCACTTTTGTCGAAATATCCTCCAAGAGACATCCTAAGCCGTTTGCGGAACATCGAATCGTATACGTTCGAAAAAAGTCGTGTTTTATAGGAACAGGAACAAGACTTGGTGTGGAGTTTGCTACTACAGTGAGCTGATTGTACATGGTAAGAGTACAGATACCCAAGCAATTTTCAGGATGTAAGAAGCCAAAGCTTTCCATGTTGATGAAAGCTTAAGAAGCGTGTTATTCCTTCAACATGCGAAAAGGCATTGAAAAACAGGAAGATAAAAGAAAGAAGCCGTTTGCAGGTTGATACAGTCGGAAAAAAAAGGGCAGATATGAAGCCACTTAAAGTTTCACGCATTTGGTTTGATCAGTCGAAAGAAAATTATTTAGGGTCAAAGAAAATATGCATACCAAAAGTTAGGAAAATGAATTCTCTAGCCTAAAAAGGGAAAAAAAATTTCTTGAAAAATGAATTCCTGGAAAATCTTTTCCCTTGTCATGAAATTTTCCTCACAATGAACACACCATCTTTTACAAAGATGCAACATATCCAAGGCCAGGTCTCGTTATGCTCTAAATACCAAAAACCACTTCACTTTGCATAACGTACAGGGCAGTTTCTGCACACACTAGTCATTCGTGGATCCAAGCAAGCAACACCAACAAAAGTCTCTTTTCAGGCCAAAGACAAGGTTTTTACCTCTGCAGGCAGGTACAGTTGAGAAGACAAGGTTTTTTCCTTTCGTGTGCCGCGAACAGAAGTCTACATACCTCTAGGGAGTGCAAACAAACTCGGCTTGGTCAAGAGTAAGAATCCTAGAGTGTTCTGAAGATAGAGTAAAGGATCGAGTTGTTAACCAAACCTTCAATCTCATAATCCTGCCATTAATGCCGGCAAGCGTCTGTTCAGCCAACATGGGGATTTTATTAGTCAGAACAATAGAGTGTGCTATAATTGCAACTGGAGTGTTGCTAGGTATCTTAAGATTAGTCTGTAAGACTGATATACAAGTAATGTTGCAGACTGCAAGCAGGCAGTTTGACAAGTGAACCAATTCAACACTTGGGTGATAGTTTGCCACATCACAGTATATCCATCTTATAAGCCAATCTTCATGTACCTAGCATCGTTCTTGCTACTAAATAAAGGAAACGAGCTGCTTCTCTAGTCGAGGCCTACTGCTCGTAAAAAGGTTTAAAGGGCAGCTGACCATATCTTGCACATGCTCTGTAACTCACTAAATTCATTTAGCAGTTGGCCTTCAAACTGCTACCTAAATTCTCATACAAATTACCATCGCAAAATTCATGGAGGCATTCGAGAGAGTAGAGACGATAATTGCACTGCTCTGTCGATGCAATGACAGTGATGAAGACTAAAATGAAAACAGACTATGTTACAAATATGAATTGGCTTGCTCATCAAATTACCAAACATCAATGCAATAAAAGAACTGACCTGTGTGACTAGGCAACAAATATCCTAAAGAATTCCGTCCCAGATACCAAAGACATACCAAAGCCGCGGATCAACCAGCGGAAGTAATGATATGAAGACATCAAACTATGCTCAGCTTCAGCATGTATTGATTCCATTCTTGCAATCTTTGGTTAAATTGTAGAAAGTTTCAACTCGTGTCTTTGCCCGGTATAGTACCTCAGTGTCCACTGCCACCCTCATATAACCATCGAATTCGACCGGATTCCCATTGTTGAGAAGCCTGGTCTCATTGTACCACTCGCTCTTATTTCCCCACAGCTCCCTATAATCATCCAGCAGATGCACCCTGTATTGAGACCTCAATTTGTCGAAGTAGCTGTAAAAGGGCTCATTCGTCGCCACGTACAGATTTCGCCACGGCTGAATCACCTCCCGAAGCTTAGCAAGAATAGCATCAGGGGATGTGTCGGAATCCAAGTGAGGCCAGAGCGCCTTATTCTGCGCCTTCTCTCCGCGAACCACATGGACCACATCGAAATCCCAGTCCATCCTCCCACTGATCTCCGTGACGATGTTCATCAGCCTCTTCGACTTCCAGATCGCCTGCCACGGCCTGTGGACGTAATTCGCAGCCTGCCCTTCGCAGACCCTGTACCAGTAATTATCCTTCTCCTCCGGAGCATTGAACTGCCTCCATATGATCGTGCTCTTATCTTTCTTGAGCTGCATCGGCGTGACTTTATAAGTCCCGACCTTCTTAACCGGCACCTTCTTCTTGTGAGTCTCATCCCATTTCTTCCAATCGCTCCAGAACTCGCCCTCCTCCACGATCGAAGCCGTCTCCTTGAGATGCTCGAAGTCGAAATAGAACCGGAAATCCTTCCCTTCCTCATCCTTCTTACTCGGGTTGTACGTCGCCGCCAGGCAGAGCTTCAGGTCCATCACGAAGGTGCGATTGAGGTACATCGCCTCGCCCAGCCCGCAGAGGAAGCTCCACATGTAATGATTCATCCCTTTACAGTAATCCGCCCCGCCCGAGTAGTACAAGTATCTCCCCTTCCTGAAACTTGTATCGGAACCCAGAGTCGGTATAGTGTCGTTGAACTCGTCGTCCCTAGCCGGAGCTGGAACTTTCGGTTTCTTGCCGCCCGTGGTGGCGTTGAATCTGCCGCCTTTGGGCGGCCGCGCATTGACGCCCGAATGCCAAGCGCCCGGGTGCACCACCCTGTAAGTGCAGCTCTCTCCAATGCCAATCTTAAACCTCCTGAAATCCCTGTACTTCCTCCAAGATTTCTCCCTCCTGTTCCTGAACCTCCACGCCACGTCGCACTCGTCGGTCTTCGGACCGTTAACCGGAGCCTGATACCCCAGGAACACGATAGACCTGAAGGCTCTCGCATTGAACCTCTTGACGGCGGCCAGAACGCGGGGATCCGAACAATTGACGGGCAGCAGGGCCGCCTCGTCGCACGAGGGCTCGGCCCTGGTGGTCGAATTCGCGAACGCCTCCTCGGCCCTCTCAACCGCCGCCGCCGGCGGTAGCGCGGCGGTCGAGGCCGGCGGCGGGGGGGGAGCGGGGGAGGCGGCGGGGGAGAGGAGGGGCAGGTCCTCGCCGGTCTTGAGGACGGAGTCGTCGTTCTTGAAGGTGGCATTCTGGGCCTGGGTGAACAGCCTGGTGAAGGCGGGGGCGGACTGGAGCCACGGATCCGGGGGCTGGTAGGTGATGGCGACGACGGTGACGATCAGGACGGAGAAGACGAAGACGGAGAAGCAGACATTGCTGATGAGCTTGATGAGATTCTGGGCGATGGGCTCGGCTCCTGGATCTGAATCTTTCATTGGGGCGGCGGCGGGTGGTGGTGACTGGCGGGTGCTTTCTCGCCACCCAGCCATGGAAGCGCGCGGAGGGGAGCGGAAGAGACGAAATGGGTGTCGAAAAGCGAAGAGATTTGGAGGTGGGTCTCTCGCTTACGGTCGAGCTTTGAGTTGCAGAAATGGAGATGGGAGGGGACTGGCCAGGGGCGGAGGTTTCTGCAAATCTTGGAGGCTTCAGCTCAGTGAGCTGCCTTGTGTCGGTGATGGGGGTTGGGATGTCGAAAGATTTTCGCTTTTTTTTTCTTTTTTTCTTTTTTTTTTTTGGAGTTTTTGCGATTTGTTGACTTGAATCGTAACCCAGTCCCTAAATTTTTTAATTTGTTCAATTTAACTTAAGTGATATATGAAAATATTTAATATAATTATTTCGTTAATTCAAGTTCATAAATATTTTTATATAATTTAAAGATTATATTAAATATATACTAAAATATCCCATTTGTTTATGTTGTGGTATTTCTCGTCTGGCCTGTCTCTCTGTCGCCGTCGCTTGTCGTTGCGCTTGACGTTTTGCTCGCGCGCATGGGACAGGTTTTGTTTTCGAAATAAGGACGGATCATCATAATATGGTATTTATTACATGCCGTCACGATTGATGTCCATACTTATCGTTCGAAAAATACTGTCTCTCCAGCCGGGAATGGATGGATACGTAACCCTCCTTGAAAAAGCAGGAGGCGAGGGGTCGAGGGCTCTGTACGCAGGCAATTTCATGCATAACCTCGTTCCCCTCTAATTTAACCGGAGAATTCACAGCATGGTCCTAAAACTCGTGGATTTCGTGTACTTCAGATCCCGAAAACTTTCGATTTGTACAATCAAATCACCAAAACTTATTAATTTCGTGCACTTTGGTCGTTTCGTGGGTTCCGCCAATTTCCAGTGGACGAAACTGCGCAAGCATTGCTTGTGGTGAGCACCACGGCCCTTGTCGGTAGTCGAGCGAGGGCCCTCTGTGATCTCGGTGAGGTTGGCAAAAAGGAAAGGTATCTTGTAAGCCAAAAATGAAAAGCTCATTTGGCAAATGCAATGCATCTCCCATGGCTTTTTTCTCAAGGCAAGAGGGTGGCTTTGGCTGTCTAGTATTTTCAGAATGCTAAACCCAGGCTCAATTAATTTTTTTTATTCCAATTTTACTCTCACTGATGGTTTCGTATTCCTTCTGTAACCCTGAACGAAATCACTGTTCATCGTCTTTGCAAAGCCAAGGGTCACTGATGGTTATCATTGTGTGAGGAACGCCAAAGGCTTGCCAAGGTTACGCGAGGGTCGTGGAGGTCAAGGCTCGCCTGTCAAGGCTGCTCGAGGCCGCCGCTAGTCGCAACGAGGGTCGCGCGTCTATTTAAGATCTAATTGGTCTCGGGGGTTCACCGCTTGAGCTTGCCTCTGTTTAATTGTGCCTCGCCGTTGTTCTCAAAAGTGACTTGCCTGAGGTCGTGCGACCTTGGTGTCGTCTTGCTTGGGTCATGTGACCTCGGCAGCCTAGGGTTGTGCCACTCCAGCGATACCTAGCCTAGCGTCGCGCAACCTCGACAACGACTGTGGCCAGAGTTTCTAGCTTCACCTAAGTTGGGTCACTATTGTAATTTTTGTTTTTTCTTGTTTTTTAAACCAAATTCGTTTATGCAAATAGCATTTACCAAATATTATTTACATTTTGTAAAAACCCTTTAGCCTAGAAGAAATAGCGTTGACATATAACCCTTTAAATGCAATGGCATTTCCCAAAAGTTCTCTTGGACGCACCTTTAAACCCTCATCCCCGACCCTGTTGTCTTTTTTCCTTCCCTTTTTATTCTTGTGTTTTTTTTTCCAATTTTCCTGATTTCGTGTATTATTTTCAAATTTTTCTTTTAATTTTCTAACACAGCATCACCCGACTATATCCTTTTATATTCACCTATTGAAAAATATTTAAAAACCACGCAGCATTAAAAAAATTGATAAAAAATCATGTGTACGTTTCCATCCATTTGAAATTAACGGACTTAACAGAAGAGCAGAAGCTCACAAACTTAACAAAATTTAGGACTTACATGCACCGATCAAAAGTTTTAGAAATGAAGTGCACGAAATGAGCGACTTTCAGGACTTTGTTATGTAACTTTCCCAACTTAAATCTGACAATCTTAGCTAACATGACATTCCAACTCAAGGATCTTGTGGTGTTGTTGTGTGCGACTTTGGAGTTGCACATAAAAAAGCCCATAATGGTGGGTTAATCAGCTTATGGTTGAGGAGGTGGTTGGGATGACAATGACTGCATATCCGACGATGAATCACATTTCCTTTCTACTTTTGATGTGAGCACAACACCAGCAAGCAGCAAGAAGCACCAGGTCAGTTCAAACTCATATTCCTTGTACCGACAGCTCTGCTCGTTTGATGTCGGAACAGATCGTGGAGAAGAATTGAAATCATTCCCGAGTCGGCAAGCAAATAGTAGCAATGTCTATGTAAGAAGCAAACAATCCGACTTCGTAGCAAACATGCATAGGACGATTCAAGTTTGGATCAAATTTTCACAAACATTTCGCTGCAAAGTGTTCTCCTGTCCAACATCTAATAACTACATGGTTGCAAATTTTTACTGTGACAACGACTATAAAGTAAGAGAAATCCCATCATAATCACCACAGATTGCGCCATAAGAACACTGACCACCCACTAGTTTCGTAATCACTTGCTTCGCAAAGATGGTATCCGAATTCCATCTCTTTAGATCTTTAATCTTTAAATATAGGAGGCTATGTTAAGTTATGTACAAAAGGAATCTCCGCAGAGATCAGGGAGAGAAAAAGGAGAGATTGAAACTCAGAACTTAGCGGAAGGCGTGGTCATAGTCATGGTACCGGAAATTCTTGCGGGCGAAATGAGCCAACCATCTGGATGCCCCGAAGAACAATACCGCCATCACAACTAGTGTAGTTCTTGCTATAGCCGACAACACGTTTTGTTTTGCTGCGGCGACAATCCCCAGAGAAGCTACAGACAACACCTGTAAGGCGACCTCAAGTGCATTCAGACCTTTGTATGCATTGTTGCAGCTGCGGCAGTTCACCACGTGAGACCAGTACCTGTGAAAATTGCAACCAACTTTCTCTATCAAATCTGCTCAATGGGATAAAAATTGCATTGGAAGTCACTGCGAACTTGATGATTTTCTCTACCACCATAAATAAGAACCCTAAGGAAGCTAACGAGAACAACTCAACAGAAATGGAATGGACTGACATTTCTTTCCAGTCAAATGGATGGTAATTTTTCTTATGATGGCTTCAGACATCTTTTTGCTTTATTATCAGAGCACAGACTTCAAAAGCTCGAGACAACTAATTAACTCTTAAATGGATACCTGTCCATCAGCTGTTCTCTTGGAGGAGTCGCAGGGAGAGCACCACTGAACTTGCCCTTCCAATCAACTTGACCGCCTCCATACTTGTTTAACCACTTCCTGAAACCAACAACAAGCGCATCCGACTTTGTTGGCACGAAACAGGCCTTTTGCCAATTGGAAGAGCCCACCTCCATTATCTTTCGCTCCTGAAAGGCACAGGGAAGTTAATAACCACTAGACTCAGGTGAGTGTCTAAGCAAATCCTGGGGCTTGGCATGCATTAGGGATTAATTGAAAGCCAGGCATCTTCTACAGCAGCATTCTTACGTTTCTATCTGGAAGATGCTACACGCTCAGATCCTCAATGAGAAGAGACACAAAAGAATAAGCAACTTAGGAGAAGGCGTAAAAATCTTCAACAAAAAACTTAAACAACATAATGATAGTTACGTCACTCTGTGCTAGGCTTGAAATGACAACAAGCACTCGTAGTAATCCATTGAACGTTTTTGTACCCTTTCCACAGCCAACCACTAGTCAACAGTTTACAACTTTCTTTCCGTCGAGATTTTTTGTCCCTAGTGACCACTATCTGCATTTAGTGTTCCGTGCTAGCATTTGAACATCCTGCGCATAATCAGCATCTAACAAGAATAGCTGAGGGATGAAGGTCTTAACAAAAAGACTACCTCAACATGAAGAAGATATAAATCTGAATCCAGAATCAGGTTTTGTCCCACATGAAATATCCATCGTGGAACCACTTGGTCGATCCATACTCCAAAGTTTCTCGGGAAGGTCCATATCAATCTGCTGTTACCAGGACTCACTGGAATGCAAATGAAAATCAGAGCCATTCTCCGTTTCGCCGTGGGTGCTGAAGACTCCTGTGTCTGATGATAAATAGTTGGAAACTATTATTCAGAGCAAACAAATGGAGATCAATTGCTAATAAATTCACCTAATTTATGTATCATCCATACCATTTTGCTTCCATCTGACATAGCAGTCACATTTCCTGGATCCGATGGACGTTCAGAATAAGCATAAAATATGCATGGTGGCATGAATTGGCTACTTCCCCACTCCTGCTTTGCTAAGAAACCATCAATATCGAGTTTCTTTATACTCATCTCAACTGCCCTTCCCCCTTCTCTATCAGCTTTCACGGTGAAAAGAACATACAAGGTGTTGGATAAGCTTTCAAAGAAAGTCGAAACGTAATTAGTGGAGATACCATGGAGAGAAAGTTCTTATCTGTTTTTTGGCCGTTGAGTTCGCATTATACCATAGTGGGCATATGGGACGTGAGCAGGATCCATAAGATTTTCAATCAGCACCTCGTAACTGAAAATGCAGATTCACTTGTCTCAGAGCAGTCAAGTGCAAGCTAGTGATAGGGCAGACCTGCTAAAATACCGTCTATGATGATTGCCAAAGTAAAAAGAACGCTTTCTTTAAGCACATGATATGCCTAAAGAATGAAACCGCTATAGCTATGCAAAACAAGACAGTCTACATAGAAAAACGGAGTCATGGCATTCGTAAAAGGAAGAAATTGCAGAAGATGCCGTCATACCCATAAGGAATCTCTCTATTTCCCATTAGCATTGAATAAGATGGATCGTCTAGTTCTGGAATGTACGGGGGTTTCTTCTTCATAATAATGTCTTTGTACTGAGGATCACTATTTGGCCAAAACCACACAATATCGTGCTGCACAGTACTTGGATAAACGGCCACACATGCTTTCTTAAATGTGTGAACCTGCAAAAAACAGGAAATGACAACCAGTTACAAAAATTTGCTCCGAAATATAGAAGTTCCGGTACTTTTGTTTAGAAGAGATAAAAGAGGGAGAATAATAAATCTTAGCTGACCACCAGCAAGCTCTTCAAAGGAGAAATTCATAGCTTACCTTCAGTTCCATACCTTATTATGCCATGTTTAACTCAATTACATGCAACAGGTGTGCCATGGTGCACAAACGGCACCACTACTCTCATTATATGATTAAATCCTTTATCGGATAGAAAATGCTTGAAGAAGCACAGAATATGCCAGTCTCCTCTTCCGGGGGAACGATGAAGAATTTCTTAACAGATGCTCTGTTAGAAAGTCCAACCCAAAAGTTTAAACTATTAGGTAGAGGGAGACCACATACATATAAAAAGCATTTAGGACCCGTTGTCAATGAAATTTTGATATCGCACATTCACATGGAATTTTTACCACGCAAATTCGCAAAAGAAATATCATTGGCTTTGATACCCTGTTAGAAAATCCATCCCAAAGCTTAAGTTATTAGGTGAAGAGAGACCACGTGAATATAAAGAGCATTTAGGACCCGTTGTCAATTGATATGGGATAATTCTTCAACATGTTCTCTAAAAAATACCTAGCAGAGACACTATCATCTCCCACAAAACAGAGATTTTAACGTACAATACATTCTCACGACATAACTTACAATTGGCATCAGAAATATTTAGTGTTGTTGCTCATTGATGTGGTTTAAACATGCTTCATGAGACATTTTACTTCCTCCACCAAATGTTTGATGCCTTTTACACGGCAAAACAGCCACATTTATACATCTGTGACATAGACCACTATGCCAATGCCTTCAGGACCACAGTACTCATTTGTTGCCCTATTCCACATGCAAATGCAAGAGTGTTCCTTGTTCCTTTCGAATTGCTCGCGGGAGTGGGTTTTTAGTGTCTTGCGCCATTCTGAATTGTGTAATTCAAAAAGCACATTATTTTGACAGGGAATACTTCGTCATTGGAAAAGGATGTGATTCTCATTGAAGGAGGCCAATCTAATATTGCGTTGGACATTCAACGCAAGATTCCAATAAGCCAAGTAATCTTAAACATCTATCATCGCTGAAACCATTGAATGATAAACCATTTGCTATACAGTTCGGATTAGTGCTATCAGCAGCCAGAGAGTCACGGACATCAGTATGCCAGGAACACCACTCCTATGAAAGACAGTCGACGGAACTGGAAGCTACTGATATCGATATCCTTGTGTGAATCGAATGGAAGTTCATAACTCCATCTCGCTTAGGGGGACTTTATCATCCAAAAACATTTTAAAAAGAACAACAGAACAGATAAAAAGTGAAAGCAGCACTACTCATCGGGTCCGCAAGCAATAGATAAAAATAATGATAACGAGAACGGAACGAAATTTACCGGAGGACCGTCGGGAGGCGCTTGAGGAATGAACTTGCAGTCCCCCGATCCACCGAAGCACCACCCGTGGTACACGCACTGCAACCTCCCCCACTGATCGATCCTCCCCTCGGACAGCGGCGCCAAGCGGTGAGGACAGCTATCATCGAACACCTGCCAGGCCCCTTCGTTCCTGTCCCACCACACCACCACGTCGAGGCCCATCACCTTCTTCGCGTGCGGCCTCCTCTTGTCGAGGTCGCAGACCGGCATCACCGGGTACCACTGCGAGAACCAGTCGAACTTCTCTCCCGCGGCGTCGCTCCGAGCCTCGGGCTCCACCGGAGTCGTCGTCGCCGCCGGTTCTGCCGAAACAGGGGACGCCGGCGAGGAAATCGCCGCGCAGAGCTTGGGGCTCGCGATTCGTTTCGGCCGAAGGATTGGCGATCTGGGTCTGATGAAAAGGCTCTTGGAATGCAGTTCTTTGATGCGGACGGAGGGCAGGGAGGAAACTACGAGGGCTTCCATTGGAAGTCCTTCCTGGGTTCTCTCGCAGAGCTCCGAACAGAGAGACTAGAGGAGGAGACAGAGGATGCGATGACAGTCGATTTTGTGAGTAAACGACAGAGGGTAAGAAGACTCAAACACAATGGCGATCAAACGAAACTTGAGGCCACAAATTCGTTTCGCAGCGGTAGCTGCAGTTGATGAAGAATGAATTTGTGGAAGGGGGAGCGAGTGAGGCACTTGAGCAGGAGAAAATATTGTGTACCCTTAGTGATTCCACCGTGAAATCGTCACAACTCCGAAATGGCGACATGTGTGCGAGGGACCCACTGTGTGTCAAGAAGGCTCCACGTTGGAATCACTCGTCGGCACAGGCCAGAGGAGAGAGCAGCGGGAGAGAAAAATTTTGAACAAAAGGTGTCCTCTCTCTCCTCTTTCGCGCTCCTCCCATATCTCCATTTCTCTCTGCACCTCACGCCGCGCTGCCTCCGACGACTAACGAGCAACGCCCTAGCCTCCGCCTCCGCCTCCGCCCTAGCCTCCGACGCCGACGCTGACGACTCCTCCGACGACCGAGGTCCACTGCTGCCCACGAGCGACGTCCGTCGCCTCCCACGAGCGACGTCCGCCTCCTCGCCCCGACGCCTACCCTGCCTCCGACGAGCGACGTCTGCCGCTGCCCACGAGCGATGTTCGTCGCCTCCCATGACCAAGGTCCGCCTCCTCGTGTCGACGCCGACGCTGCCTCCGATGAGCGACGTCCGCCGCTGCCCACGAGCGACGTTCGTCGCCTCCCACGACCAAGGTCCGCCTCCTCGCGCCGACGCCGACGCTGCCTCCGACGAGCGACGTTCGACTGACCGCAACTCTCTCTCTCTCTTCTGCTTCTTTTCAAATGATGATTGCCCCCTTCACCCACCGCTACCGGCTCCACCATTGCTTCAGAACCCTTTCGCCGTAGCTGCTACAACCCTCTCTCGTTCAGTTGCAGACAGAGACCGCGCGTATATGCACAACTCTCTATGCTCCGCCGAGGTTTCGCGTTCATTGTCCCGTTTGCTGCAGTTTCGGACAACGATCTGGAAGGAAGATGGGCGAGTCGTCTTGGCCTTCTGACGCGCAGGTAATCCCTCTGCAGTTCGTGAAAGCCAGTTAATGGGCATTGTCGAAAATTTGTTCTCTTCTTCGATCAAAGCCGGCCCACGTTTCTTGCTGTGATGTTCTTTCAGCAATGCCCACATTTTCTGCTACAATGGTCTCTTTTCTTCCTCTTATTGAAGTAGAAGATGGGGTGTGCGCATTAGGCGTCTCCACCTCGTTTTTTTTTTCTTTTTTGAATCTCCTCTGCAGTTCGTGAACGCCGATGAATCAACGCGCATTGTCGAAAATTGTTCTTTGGTTAAATCCAGTCCACATTTTTTGCTGTGATGTTCTCTCGCCAATGCCATTTGAAGCTTGAGAATCAAAGGATGATGCCTGGTCTCTTTTGTTCCTTTCCTAGAACTAGAAGATAGTCCGTGCATGTTGGGCGTCCTTCTCTGGTCATTTTGTCTGATATTTTGTTGCTTTTGAGATGATTGATCTTGATGTGGGATGATCTAGTGGGGTAGTATCGTTGTTTCCTACTAATTGCCTTGAAAAGAGTGATGAAAGAGTCAAATGCCAGTGGGGTTTGCTTCGACTTCTTTGGTGCGTCAGTGGAAAATTCGTGGATCTTCTCTGTGTTCAGTTGAACATCATCTCTCTATTTGACCATCTTGAGAAGAGTATAGTCAGTCTTGCGAAAGTCAAAATTCTTAGGGGATTATGCTCCATGTAATCTTATCTCATTGCAGTTGAACTATATTCGCAATGTTGTTTCTCGAATGGCTGGCCAAAGAACAGATGAAGTTCAGGTTGCAGGATCTCCTTATAGAATTTGCCCCCTAGGAGCTCATATAGATCACCAGGTCAGTTTTGTCTTATTTCTACCATATTGTTGTCAAGGTAGTGTTTGTACAAGACCTTCTATTTGGGTATTGGTTTTCGATTTGCATCAACAAATATACAACGTAGTCAAAATTTCCTGTCCTGTTTTTTGGGTAACATCTGTATTTTCTATCTATTGTGAATATGAACAAGCCTGTTGCCTCTTATGTTCAATAAAATTTGGCGATGCAATATACTTATTATACTAATGAGGGTATACTTTGACATTGTCGATTGATGAAGAATGCAATCCTACTAACGTTACCTTTAACTAGCCATTGCTGAATGATAGAGAGAGATGGACATTAATTGGGAATATTGTTTACGAAATTAATATTGGTTACATTTCCTTTTCTCTTTCTTGGTTGTGCTGGCATGTCGGTTTTTCGAGAGGGTGAGGTGTCATTATGGGAAATGGGTCTTTGTTCACTTTGTTAAAGAGAATGGTATCACTAACAGTTTTCTTTCTGTGAAGATACTCATCAGCTTACTGTAAATGTTGTATGGCCCAAAAAAATTGCTTTCAATTCGCAATTTTTGTTGCATTCTTGGTAGATAAAGCCCACTATGTTTTGGCCTTTATAACATATTTGCTCTAGAAAGTCATTGTGGGAACAATGACATGTTCTACTGCTTTCTGTTTGCATCCTTAGATTTCCTTTGCTTGTCTGGAGGCCTTCCTATTCTAATATGGTTTACAAATGTCACGACTTTTGGGTTTTTGTTGTAACCTTGCTTTTATTGTGTCTAAATATTTTATCACATAGGTTATCCATGAGAATCAGGTGGTGGTCGTTGTGGGAGAGATTGGTTCCGGAAAAACAACTCAACTAACATGGGCGTTCTTCATGATCAATGTCAATAATTTTTCTGAAAATCTGTTGTTAGTTATCTATGGGCAAAAGGAATAAATTATGACCTCATTCTCTTTTTGTACTACTCATGACAGTATCTGCATGAAGATGGCTACACTGTGAATGGCATAGTTGGTTGTACCCAACCAAGTTGTGTTGCGGCAATGAGTGTCGCAAAGACAGTGAGTGAAGAGATGGAAACTGACTTAGGTGAAAAAGTGGGGTATGCCATTCATTTTGAGGATGTGACTGGGCCAAACACAGTAATTAAGGTGAGACTGTTTTCGATTGTCAAGAGCAAATTCTTTAGGATACTATTTTCTTAATGCTGACTTTTCTGAAGTAGTGTTGTTGCTTTTAGTCTAGGACATATCTCAAATTTTGTTGGTTCCCTGATAAATTATAATCTATGCCTTTTCGTTTTGGTTTTATGCTCCGTCATGTATAATTGTTTTTTTGGTGGTCAGTACCATGTTGCAATACATGACAGATGGAGTGCTTTTCCGTGAAACACTGAAAGATTTGAACCTTGAAAAGTACCAGTATGACAATGTCTTCTCTACTCTAATGTATTGCTTCTTGTTAAACTGGGTTGGAGTGGATTTGTATATGCATGGAGAATAACCTACGCAAACTTAGGTTCTTCAAGCACAGCCTTTGTTGTCTTTACTTGTTTGAGGGTTGTCATGATGGATGAAGCACATGAGAGATCACTGAACATTGATGTTCTCCTTGGGATATTGAAAAGGATGGTAGCTCGATGTCGCGATTTTAAGCTCATTGTAACATCTGCTACTCTGAATGCACAAAAATTTTCGAACTTCTTTGGCAGGTAATAATCACATTTGTCAGAAGCTTATGCAATGCGAATGTTGATGCAGGACTAAATTAATTAAAATTGTTTACAGCATACCTATTTTTCACATACCTGGAAGGACATTTCCTATTAACATCCTCTGGAGTAAAACCCCATGTGAAGATTATGTCGAAGCTGCAGTGAAGCAGGCTATGGCTATCCATATTAGCAGTCCTCTGGGCGACATTCTCATTTTCATGACTAGCCAAGATGAAATTGAAGCGTGCTATGCTCTAGCGGAGCGCATGGAACAGCTTGTATATTCCACAAAGTAAGGTATTGGCAAGCTCTTGATTCTTCCCATATACTCCCAACTGCCGGCTGATTTGCAATCAAAGATATTCCAAAAGGCTGAAGACGGGGCTCGCAAGTGCATCATGGCCACCAACATTGCAAAGACTTCTTTGACAGTAGATGGAATATATTACGTCATGACACAGGCTATGCTAAGATGAAAGTCTACAATCCCAAAATGGGTATGGATGCACTCCAAGTATTCCTCATCAGCCGTACTACTGCAGACCAGTGTGTTGGTCATGCAGGCAGAACAGGACCGGGTTCATATGATCGACTTTACACAGAGAGTGCATATTTGGATGAAATGCTCCCCAGTCCCGTGCTGGAAATCCGGAGGACCAACCTTAGGTACATGGTCTTATTGCTCAAGTCCCTTAAAGTTGAGAACCTGCTAGATTTTGCTTTCATGGATCCACCTCCACAGGATAACATTCTCAATTCTACATACCAATTGTGGTCCTAGGCGCACTAAACAATTTTGGAGGGTTAACGGAGTTTGGTTGGAAAATGGTGGAATTCCCATTGGATCCTCCTCTTGCAAAGATGCTCTCCATGGGCGATCAGTTAGGTTGCCTAGATGAGGTTTTGACAATTGTCTCGATGCTCTCGGTGCCATCTGTATTTTTCCGGCCAAAAGATAGAGCGGAGGAGAGTGATGCTGCAAGGGAGAAATTTTTTCGTTTTGGAATCTGACCACTTAACACTGCATAATGTCTATCAGCAATGGAAAAGTAAACAGTATTGGGGATTGGTGTAATGGTCACTTTTTGCATGTCAAGGGCTTGCGGAAGGCTTGAGAAGTGAGATCTCAACTGTTGGATATTCTCAAGATGTTGCGAATCCCATTAACTTCAAGTTGGCCCAACACAGATGTCGTTAGGAAGGCCATCTGTTCTACATACTTCCACAATGTCGCGAGATTGAAGGGCGTTGGTGAATACGTGAATTGTCGAATCGGGATGCCTTGCCATTTGCACCCGAGCAGCACTCTCTATGGCATGGGACACACACCCGAGTATGTGGTCTACCACGAGCTGATTCTGACAGCGAAAGAGTACATGCAATGTGCCACCGCTGTGGAGCTGCAGTGGTTGGCCGAACTGGGTCCCGTGTTTTTCTCTGTTAAGGACTCCGATAAGTCTCTTCTGGAGCACAAGAAGCAAGAGGAAGAGATGACAGCCATGGAGGAAGAAATAGAGAACCTGAGGAGATCGCAGGCAGATGCGGAGATAGAGATTAAGGGAAAAGAGAGGGAGAAGAGGGCGAAGCAACAACAGTGATATGCCTTATTCTATCATAAAGGCTCCGCTTGCAATACGTGAAGATGACATGAGAAATGTTAAGTATTTACTTGAGCATTCGAAGGATAAATTCAAGAACACTAATGTAAATGGATTGAGGCATAATGTGTACCATTTAAATGTCTTGCTACTTTTTGTTTGTCTATTATTTGTTATTTTATTTGGACTACTTGTCCAGAGAAAGTAGATGGTTCAAACATTGTGCTGTGCTGGCTGTAATGGACACAATCACATTATCTTTTTGTGAACTTTCTTCTTCTCTACACGGTGATTAGATGCGCAAGCACCCTCCATAGGATCGTTGGATATGTAACTGTCCGAGAAGTGAGTTGCCATTGCGGTGTTAAGGACTGATAAATAATTAGAACGGCTAATAATTTTAGTAACTTTTTCCAAAACCTGTTTGAGCGCAAAGTTACTAAATAAGAAAATTGCTCAAGAACCTAAATGAACCACCCTTATGGACATGTCCAAATGAACCTTTGTCAAAGATTATAGACCCTACCTTTGATTGTTACCCAAAAACCTGTCATGACCTGCAGTGGTTTCAAAGCTATAGAAAAGTCCAGTCTGAACGGAGATATGAGACATTGGAAGCAAAGAGTGAGAGAGAGAGAGAGAGAGAGAGAGAGAGAGAGAGAGAGGAAAACATAAGCATGAAACACATTGCACCTGAAACCAGAAAATTACACAAAGTGATGGAAGAGAGAGCGCATTGAATGGTCAAATAGCACATCAAGTCCCCAGAAAGTCGAGAATCTAACGAGCCCAAAATCACAAGATATATTTTATTTTGCTCTTTCACTTTTGACATCCTGCAAGCTCCATTGATTGCACAACTAGAGAATTATAAAGCATTCCAAGAACCAATCTGTTACAACCAAACTAATTGAAAAAAAGGATGAACAGAAAAGACAATGCATTTCGTCAGAGTTCATAAGGTAGCGAGGGCAGGTTGTGGTGGTGTCTGCTGCAAAGATAACGGCATGTACACAGGATTAGCTTGAATCAACTGGCAGAGTAAATAAAAGATTAAGAAAAGTCAGCTGTTTAATTTATCTATATTAGGAGAGAAAATATTAGGTTCAAGTACAAAGGTATGCAAGTTCTCTTTACCCTTGATGATCTTGGTGATGGCTGTCCCATCATTCCTTTAGAGTTTACAATGTTTAGAGAACCACCAAGAGTGGGCTGTAGCTATGCATTTCTCTGCTGCAAAAGTTGTAATTGCTACATCTGAACCTGTTGTTGCTCCCTACCCTTTGATTGCTATGCATGATTTTCACAAACTGAACAGTCATATACTCAAAATTTCTGCATGTTCAGGGAATACCGTCTCATGGATGAGCGGAAAATGGTGCAGGAATTGTGGACCAAAAAAAAACCTCAATGTAAGCTGTAGCAGCATCAGAATGCTTCGCATTTGTCCTTGCAATGAAAATGTCCCAGAAGACAGACCACCGCTCAAAGAGAAATAATCCTCCGGGCGCATCAATAGCTACATATTTAAAAAGCTAAGTAATTAGCACAAAGTAGACTATGATTTTAAGAGATCATATATCACCATCTTCACAGACTAAAATACACGAGTTAGACCCCAAAGAAAAACGAATTGCCTACTAGGGTTAGTGGCAACTTTCCCTTCCGTCATAAAAGCTTTAGCAGAAGCATGCAATTTTCTCTTAAACATATATTTGTGTATGTATACATCAAGCCTGAAGGAAGAAAAGTGCAAGATCGAAACAGAGTGCTCATTAACAAAGCACTCCCTTATAAAAGAAAATTTAATGAACAAAGAAGATTACTTTGCCAAATATAAACTCTCTCCCTCTCCCCCCCCCCCCTCCCCCCCCCTTCTCTCTCTCTCTATCTTTCTCTCTCTAATTGTCCAAAAAACTCATGATTGAGTCAGCCCTGAGGAGGTATCCAATGCCCACTACGATTAGCAACTATAAACAGAGAGTGACTTGTGATTGAATTGCATTTCACAGTGAGTGCTACAATAATGAGAGCTTAATGTTACTCATCTTAACTCCTTGCAACATCGTCCAGTCTTTTGGTTTCACGGCATAAGTTAGCATTGTTTGGCTTAGCAGTCCACATGCTAGAGTAAATTGAAATGGTTATAGGCAATATTTAAGCCTTCCTGCTGAGCAAGTAAGCCTAATACCTAATTAATGATACATCATGAGAAGCTTTAGTAAGTTACCTATATCCTCAATATAGAGATGCCTCTCATGTGCTTGGATACATCTTTACTTTCAAAAAGCTTGAATTTCGAATCTTTCATTTTTCTTTTAAGGAACTTCAATAAGAAGCAATGGATTCTAAATCCAAAAGGAAAGAACTATCAAAAGTTGGAACTTTACTTGAACCAATCTCAAGCTTAGTGCATGTGTCCATTCCCCACTACAATTTATTACCTTGTTTGCACATATATATAGCTCCACCAACTTATGCATTCATCTTATGCCAGGCCAATATACTTTGTTGGCTCATCTAGTTCAACTTGTACTTCAAATGATTGTTTGGATATGAATAACAGTCTAAACATAAAATATTTAATTATAACACAAAAGACAATGGAAGGGAAATGTAAGCAGAAAAGCCGGTGTTCCCAGGTTGTAGATTCCTTTCGATCTTCTTAGCCATTGTGGGTTCCATCTAGGATCTATCATGCTTTTCCCATCTTTCATTCCCTATTGTTCTTCAATTGATAGCTATGATATGAATGGAAGAATGCAGATTAATTTGCTCATGATTGAGATCAGTTGCAAGATCGACCTTCTTAGCTTGGGTCCACACTTAAAGATTAGTAAAGCACACAAATAACATGCTTAGCAGAGAAACCTATAAGTCATACATCGCACATCATACACGAAAGGAAATCTAATGTATCCTTCACTTTCCAAACATTGAAAAACTTATTGTTATCGTGATGCAACAGAAAGTAACTCAAAATCCGGCTAGTGTGCTAGCTAATACTCACAGCAATGAAAAGAAAACGAGATGCCCTGTGTGACCTCAAGTTTCACATCCCGCAAACTAAAGCTTAGCACCAGTCAGGTTATGATAGCTCAACTTGTCACTCTTTGTTCCCTCTCATATGTCACATGACTCTTCTTTCTCAACTCAAACAAGTGAATTTCCTAAAAGTTTTTGAAGCCAAAATCATACACAACTCTTATGTTTTGTTTGGAAAGCGATAAAATGGGGAAGGAAAGAAATTTACAGGAGAAAATTTCAAATTTCCCTCAATCTTAATGTCACAAAATTTCAAATTTTACTTTATTTCCACCCTAATTGTCCTCACCTCCTCTTTCTGTCCTTTCTGAAATTGAGTGTTAGTAGCCATGATTAACAGTGTATTAAAGGATGCTCGACTCCATTCAGTCTACCATGACTAACTCACGACCTTTCACATGCTAACAAAAATACTTCTTTTATTTGATGGGACAATGTGCACCTTAGAGAGAGGCATTAAAATGACACTTTCAAATCATTTCAAATGCTCAGAAAACACAATTAACAAAGAAATGATGTTTTCAGACAAGCACCAGAACTATTTTGTCATAGAAGTTGGAACTCCCATGCCTGGAACAGGTGATACACAAGTTGCAAGAGTGACCATAAAGTGAGAAGAATCAAAGAATGCTGCACTAACCAAACAAAGAAACTGATAATATTGAAAGTTAACCTCATCCTCGCATGACAAAGAAGAGGCAACTACATGGTCTTTCCCTGATCAAGCTAGCCAACACGGAAAATTCATAATCGAGACACAAATTTCACTACAGCAACAGCAACTAGATCCTTATAATAAGACTAAAGAATCATCACTGATGCTATATCATACAAGGTGAACAAAGCAAGCGCAAACTCACCATTCTAATAATGCAAATAGAAATTTTCCCTACTTTATTGAATCTAATTTAGAGTCTAATTATTTGTGAGTCATTTACCAAGATCAATCGTAGAACGACAATTACACTTTCAAATTTGGCCATTCATAATCCTAATCCCAAGTTGACACAGCTCAATGAGGGGACCCCAAAAAATGAAATTTTTATCCTAATTCAAGGAGCTCTAGGAGCAGTCCCTTGTTGCCAAACATAAGCAAGCTCATCCCAACTTGTACTAGTGAGAAGCCCTTCGACAAACACACTCATGTCAACTAAATGTCGTGAATGAAAATATACCTAAAGAAAAAAAGCATCACGATCTGAAATATACCTCACTCGTGGGAGGCGACGGACGTCGCCCGTGGACAGCAACGGACCTCGCTCGTCGGAGGTGGTGTTGGCATCGGCTAGGTGGGCATCAACGCCTAGGCAAATCCAAGCTCAACCTCAAATCCACCTATTTTGTAATTTGTAAATCGAAGCTCAACCTCAAATTGCAAGTAAACAAACACCCACCAAGAAAATACACTTCAACTCTACCTCAGGCAAAGGACCCCAACAAGAGCACAACCCAGAAAACCATTCTTCTTCAGAGTTCTTAGGCAAACACAGAATAGAACAACCTCAACACACTTGCACCTCTAAACATAATGTAGCTCTTCTGTACTAGACACCAAACAAAGAAAACTTCCTCTACATGTAGGGATAGAAATAGCCCTAGAACCACAGTCAATATATAACTAGGTGCATGAGAATTCATCTGCAGATTCAGAGACTAGCATATTAATCAAGGAACCAAACAAGATGATCATCCTTTTTGCAGTTTCTTACAGCCAACATACAAAACCAAAAGGTAAAATAAAATTGAAGTCTTCAGAGGTGTTTGAGAGGACTTTTCAACCCTCACTTCTAGCTTTTAAGAGGTGCTATATTTCCAAAAACTATAGCAGTTAAAACGGGTATAATCTGATTTTCAATATCTGTCTATATGCACTTAACAGTTTCTAATCTTTCATTACGAAAAAAAACAAAATTGATTGCTTGGCATTGTGTAATTTGCACAATGCCAAATCCTTGCACATAGCATTTTCTAAAAGTACAACACACTAAAAGATAACTCAATCACTTTTGTGGCCACCACTACAACCATGCATAGGATAACAGAGCTCTAAAGCTACAACACCATAAAAAAATCGACAACCATTCCACACCCACATAGCTTCCTTCCTCTCCTTTGAAACAGAGATCCAATAGAGCATCCTCTGGGGCAATTGAAGCACAACCAAACTGTGCCCTCCTTAAAATAGTGATCGAGAAAAGCCAAGAACCAAAAGAAAAATACAAAGGAGAAGAAATCCCTCCTCCAGATAACAAAATTAGAGTCAAGTTTCGATTTTTTTTTACCACTCTCTCGAAATACCTTTCCAATTTCTCAGTTGAACATAAAGCACCGCAAAAGCTCAAATAAGGAACATGCACTTAAGTTGCGGGTGCATGTGCAAATAATCAAAAATATAACCTAGCTATCCCTTCAAGCACAAGCTTTCTTCACATACCCTTCAAAAGTTTAAAGTGCTTTATGAAATGAAACCGTGCTAATCCCTAAATTTTTCTTGGTCATGATAAAGCAACTACATTCCTGAAAAGGTGGACTTCAAACTGGAGCTAACAACTTGTTAAATTGAACTCAAATGAATCTAATGGAGAGAGACTAAAGCCGCTTCTTTACACATAAATTCTTTCTCCAAAATCAACACAAGACTTTATAGGAGTCATGCAGCATGTCTTGACCAATGCAACCGCATGAAGATAACCTTAACTGATCTCTCAAGTATTCATAGGTATAACTCAAAGGCTAAGGTCAAGGTTAATTTTTCTCCCCAAGCAGACATTCGTGACTCCACATTACCAGTCCGATTTGGAAAGAGAAATAAAGGATGATCAAGAGCAGCTACATGGTTATTTAGAGCTACAAATAAGCACAGGTCTCCGTAGTTTCTTTCAGTATATAGCATATTGAATCTCCAATCTATAGAGCAATTATTTTGAAAGCTTACTAATCAGGGAAGTGTTTTCAGAATATTTTTGGAAAGAACCTTGATTGCCACAAGGCCAAAAGCTTTCTCAGTAGGATGTATGCGTCACTTGCTCCCATAGATAAAATAGCATTCCTTATCTAATGAGGCAGGGAAACATTACTGAAGCACAGGAATCAAAAGTGCAAACAATGGAAATCTTGGCTAACACAACAAAAGAGGTTTATAGTCCCTAAGAAGAAAACAATCTTTTTATTTGATAGATTGGCTTCGAGATTTATATCCTTGAAGAAAGCAGGATCACGAGCTAATCCATATGAAGAACCATCATTTCCACGGATAAATCCTAGCGATCTTAACTGGTCCTCCAGGCATATTGTTGACGTGCCCACTTCTAAATCATCATCCGCAGAAACCATAATAAGTGATAGTGTACCAGCTACCATCATAATTATGAATACACTTGTTTTAAGCAAAATAGCTGGTCATAGACAAAGAATCTAACAATTCATCACCAAATTTCAGGGACCAAAACAAGAAGTCAAAAGAGACCCAAGCAGAGAAAGAGCAAGAGAGATCAAGAGAAAGGGGGAAAAAACAACAAAAGCGAAGAATGTCATGCCTTATGGATCGTGAATACACTCGCTGATAAGACCTTAGCTCTCAGATTAGGCATTTGACTCTTTCATTGCTCTTTTCAAGGCAATTAGTGGGAAACAACGATACTACCCCGCTAGATCATCCCACATCACGATCAATCATCTCAAAAGCAACAAAATATCAGACAAAATGACCAGAGAAGGACGCCCAATCCGCACGGACTATCTTCTAGTTCTAGGAAAGGAACAAAAGAGACCAGACATCATCCTTTGATTCTCAAGCTTCAAATGGCATTGGCGAGAGAACATCACAGCAAAAAATGTGAACTGGATTTTGTTGAAATAATAGTTATTTTCTGCACGTTTAGTTGATGATTTGTTTCTTAGTTGTCCTAGTCTTTAGGAGTTAGTTGTCCTAGTCTTTAGGAGTTAGTGGAGTAATTGGTTTATGCAGATCATGGGTGGTTATGGTCCTTTTTTGGTGGTGTTTCTGTCATGTATTGCCTATTTTAAAAACTTCAAATTCTGAATGAATGGAGCGCTTTTTGGCCTCATCTCTCCTCTTCTTTAGATATTTTCACGCTTCAGTTTTTTTATTGTTCTTAAGTTTTCAATGGTATGAGAGCCTTGAGACCCTAAGAGTGAACACACGTGAGGTAGCAACAATTTTCTTTCATCTATTTTTCATTTATCCAATGGCCACAGATTCCAATTTTGTGCAAGCAGCCATCCCACACTTTGATGGTCACTATTACCATTGGAGCATGCTAATGGAGAATTTTTTACGGTCAAAGGAGTATTGGCCAGTCGTCGAATCTGGAATTCAAGAGCCACCAGCAGGCACGGCTTTGACAGATTCCCAGAAAGCAGAATTGGAAGCTAGAAAGCTGAAGGACTTGAAAGCAAAAAATTATCTCTTTCGGGCTATTGATCATCCCATCTTGGAAACTATTCTTTGCAAAGAAACTTCCAAGGATATTTGGGATTCTATGAAGAAGAAATATCAAGGCTCTGTTAGGATGAAGCGTGCACAGCTTCAAGCCTTAAGAAGAGATTTTGAGACATCAGCGATGAAGGATAGAGAATCTGTCACCAACTATTGCGCCAGAACAATGGAGATCAGCAACAAGATGCGATTCCATGGCGAGAAGATGGACGACGTCATCATTGTGGAAAAGATTTTACGTTCCCTGACACCAAAGTTTAATTATGTTGTTTGCTCAATTGAAGAGTCGAAAGACATAGATGCACTCTCTCTTGATGAATTACAAAGCTCCTTGTTGGTCCATGAACAGAAGATGAACAGAAGTTCAGCAGTAGAGGAGCAAGCGTTGAAGGCTTCTACCAGTACTCATTCCAACAATTTCAGAGGAAGGGGTAGAGGTAGAGGTAGAGGAAGGGGAGATCGAGGAAATAGAGATTTCAGCAGGAATTTCAAAGCCAATAATGACCAATCTCAAGGCAAAGGCAGAGGACGGAATCTTGACAAATCCAAGGTAGAGTGCTTTAGATGTCATAAATTTCGTCATTATGCATCTGAATGTTATACTAGGCTACCTAATAATAAAGAAAAGCAAGAGAATTCAAATTTTGTCGAAAAGGAGGCAGAAACATTGTTGATGGCTGTTCAAGATGAAAAGAAACCCGAGTCAGATATTTGGTATGTGGATACAGGCTGCAGTAACCACATGAGTGGAAGTAAGTCTTCTTTTTCTTACCTAAATGAAGATTATCATTCTACCGTGAGTTTTGGTGATCATTCTACTGTGAAAGTGATGGGAAAAGGTGATATTAAGATAAAAACCAAGAATGGTTTTGTGGAAACAATCTCCAATGTGTTGTATGTTCCTGACCTGAAAAGTAACTTATTGAGTGCTGGTCAATTACAAGAAAAGGGTTATGTTATCACTATTAAGAAGGGTGTTTGTGAAATTTATGATTCTGTTAGAGGTGCTATTGCAGTTGTTCATATGAGTTCAAACAAATTGTTTCCATTAAAGATTGAAAGTGCTCAATCTTGTTTGATGGCTAAAATGAAAGATCTCTCGTGGTTATGGCATTTTCGCTATGGCCATTTGAGTTTTGGTGGATTGAAGACCCTCCAACAGAAAAACATGGTGACAGGTCTTCCTCAAATTACTACTCCTTCCCAAGTTCGTGAAGAATGTGTTGTTAGCAAACAGCATCGTTCTGAATTTCCCAAAGGGAAGTCATGGAGAGCAAAGGAAGTTTTGCAGCTGGCGCACTCGGACATTTGTGGTCCAATAAACCCATCTTCTAATGGAGGTAAAAGATACTTAATTACCTTCATTGATGATTTTTCCAGAAAAACTTGGGTTTATTTTTTACAGGAAAAATCAGAAGCTTTCTCTACATTTAAAAGCTTCAAAGCTCATGTTGAAAATGAAGCAGGCAAAACCATTAAAACCCTTCGAACAGATCGTGGTGGTGAATACTGCTCAAAAGAATTTGAAGTTTTTTGTGCAGAGCATGGCATTCAAAGAGAGCTTACAGTTGCATATACACCACAACAAAACGGTGTATCTGAGAGAAAAAATAGAACCATTCTCAACATGGTAAGAAGCTTGTTAGCAAGAGGAAGAGTTCCAAAGACTTTTTGGCCGGAAGTAGTAAACTGTAGCATTCATGTTTTGAATAGAAGTCCAACTTTTGCTGTTAAAAATATGACACCAAAAGAGGCTTGGAGTGGGAGAAGACCAACCGTGGATCACTTCAGAATCTTTGGATGCATCGCGTATGCCCATGTCCCGGATGAGAAAAGGAAGAAACTTGATGACAAGGCTGAAAAATGTGTCTTTCTTAGTGTAAGTGAGACATCCAAAGCATATAAATTATTCAATCCACTGACAAAGAAGATTGTGATCAGCAGGGATGTTTTTGATGAAGAGAACATTTGGGAATGGAATAGGCAGTAGCCTACCCAAGTCCTTTATGACAATGATGTTGAACAGGAGCAAATTTCAGCACCTTGTATGCCCGAAAATTCATCAAATACAACTTCTACAGCCGCTCAAACTTCACCAACAATTGTTGAAGTCAATGAAGAAGAAGCTCAATCTCTTCACCGTGTTAGAAGAAGGCTTGCTTGGATGGAAGATTATGAGGTAACTGGAATTGAAAATCCAATTACTCACTTTGCTTTCTTTTCAGACTGTGACCCTACAACTTTTGAGAGTGCTGTCAAAGAAGCACAACGGCGAAAAGCGATGGATGATGAAATTGATGCCATTGAAAGAAATGATACTTGGGAGCTATCCAATCTTCCGAATGGACACAAAATCATTGGTGTAAAGTGGGTCTTTAAAACAAAGTTGAAAGAAAATGGTGAAGTTGACAAGTACAAGGCACGCTTGGTAGCCAAGGGATACAAGCAGCAATACGGGATTGACTATACTGAAGTTTTTTCTCCAGTTGCAAGACATGACACAATCAGATTGGTGGTTGCATTAGCGGCGCAGAATTCTTGGCCTGTTTTCCAGCTAGATGTCAAATCGGCATTCTTGCATGGGTACTTGGAGGAACAGGTATTTGTCGAACAACCCCCTGGTTATGTCAAGATTGGAAATGAGCATAAAGTTTACAAATTGAAGAAAGCCCTTTATGGGCTAAAACAAGCCCCACGAGCTTGGTATAGTCGCATTGAGACTTATTTTCTTAAAGGTGGTTTTTCGAAATGTCCCTATGAGCATACATTTTTTGTTAAGATTGGAGATAAAGGGAAAATGCTCATTGTGTGCTTGTATGTTGATGATATTATATTTACTGGAAATTGTGATGTCATGTTTAAAGAATTCAAGAAGTCTATGATGGATGAGTTTGAAATGTCTGATCTTGGTATGATGCATTACTTTCTTGGCATAGAAGTGGTACAATCGAGTGATGCGATCGTCATTTCTCAAAAGAAATATGTGGGAGAAATTTTGGACAGGTTTCAGATGAAGGATTGTAATCCGGTAAACACTCCGGTTGAGTTTGGCTTAAAGCTACACAAAGATCATGAAGGGAAGAAGGTTGACAGAACACTTTACAAACAAATTGTGGGCAGTTTGATGTATCTAACTGCAGCAAGACCAGACATAATGTATTATGTGAGTTTAATCAGTAGATATATGGAGAATCCTACAGAAATGCATTTGTTGGCTGCCAAGAGAATCCTTCGTTACTTGCAAGGAACTAGAGACTTTGGGCTATTTTACAAGAAGGGTGAAAAGTCCAATTTGCTGGGGTTTACTGACAATGATTATGCAGGAGATCAAAATGATAGGAGGAGCACTTCGGGTTATGCTTTTATGTTTGGGACAGGTGCTATTTCGTGGTCATCCAAGAAGCAACCTATTGTCACCTTGTCAAGTACAGAAGCCGAATTTGTTGCTGCTACAGTGTGTGCTTGTCAAGCTATTTGGCTAAGGAGAATTCTTGAGGAGTTGCAATTCAAGCAACCAGGAGCTACTAAAATTTTTTGTGACAACACTCAGCAATCAAACTCTCCAAGAATCCTGTGCTACATGGAAAAAGCAAGCACATTGATGTGAAGTTTTATTTCTTGAGAGATCTTAGCAATGATGGAAAAATTGATCTAATCTACTGCAGGAGTGAAGATCAGGTTGCTGATATATTCACCAAGGCCCTCAAGATGGAGTCATTTGTGAAGCTCAGAAGGTTACTAGGTGTCCGCACGCTGAAAACAGTCAAGGTTTTAAACTGAATGTTAGCAAACATCAGTTTAAGGGAGGGATTGTTGAAACAATAGTTTTTTTCTGCACGTTTAGTTGATGATTTGTTTCTTAGTTGTCTTAGTCTTTAGGAGTTAGTTGTCCTAGTCTTTAGGAGTTAGTGGAGTAATTGGTTTATGCAGATCATGGGTGGTTATGGTCCTTTTTTGGTGGTGTTTCTGTCATGTATTGCCTATTTTAAAAACTTCAAATTCTGAATGAATAGAGCGCTTTTTGGCCTCATCTCTCCTCTTCTTCAGATATTTTCACGCTTCAATTTTTTTATTATTCTTAAGTTTTCAGATTTAACCAAAGAACAATTTCCGACAATGCGGGTCGATTCATCGGCGTTCACGAACTGTAGAGGATATTCAAAAAAGGAAAAAAAAAACGAGGTGGAGACGCCTAATGCGCACACCCCATCTTCTACTTCAATAAGAGGAAGAAAAGAGACCATTGCAGCAGAAAATGTAGGCATTGCTGAAAGAACATCACAGCAAGAAACGTAGGCCGGCTTTGATCGAAGAAGAGAACAAATTTTCGACAATGTTACCTTACCAAAAAAAAAAATTCGACAATGCCCATTAACCGGCTTTCACGAACTGCAGAGGGATTACCTGCACGTCAGAAGGCCAAGACGACTCGCCCATCTTCCTTCCAGATCGTTGTCCGAAACTGCAGCAAACGGGACAATGAACGCGAAACCTTGGCAGAGCATAGAGAGTTGTGCATATACGCGCGGTCTCTGTCTGCAACTGAACGAGAGAGGGATGTAGCAGCTGCGGCGAAAGGGTTCAGAAGCAATGGTGGAGCCGGTAGCGGTGGGTGAAGGGGGCAATGATCATTTGAAAAGAAGCAAAAGAGAGAGAGAGAGTTGCGGTCAGTCGAACATCACTCGTCGGAGGCAGCGCCGGCGTCGGCGCAAGGAGGCGGACCTCGGTCGTGGGAGGCGACGGACGTCGCTCATGGGCAGCGGCGGACGTTGCTCGTCGGAGGCAGCATCGGCGTCGACGTGAGGAGGCGGACCTTGGTCGTGGGAGGCGGCGGACGTCGCTCGTGGGCAGCGGCGGACGTCGCTCGTCGGAGGCAGGGTCGGCGTCGGCGCGAGGAGGCGGACCTCGCTCGTGGGAGGCGACGGACGTCGTTCGTGGGCAGCAGTGGACCTCGGTCATCGGAGGCGTCGTCGGCGTCGGCGTCGGAGGCTAGGGCGGAGGCGGAGGCTAGGGCGTTGCTCACTAGTCGTCGGAGGCAGTGTGGCGTGAGGTGCAGAGAGAAATGGAGATATGGGAGGAGCGCGAAAGAGGAGAGAGAGGACACCTTTTGTTCAAAATTTCTCTCCCGCTACTCTCTCCTCTGGCCTGTGCCGACGAGTGATTCCAACGTGGACCCTTCCTGACTCATGGTGAGTCCCTCGCACACGTGTCGCCATTTCGGAGTTGTGACGATTCCACGGTGGAATCACTTGGGGTACACAATATTTTGTCCTTGAGCAGACATGGACGGATAAAATATTAGGTGCCTCTGGTGATTCCACCACAGAGAAATCATAACTCTGAGGTGGCGACACGTGTCCGAGGGGCTCACCGTCTCAGGCTCCATAGAGTTTAAGTTTGGCCTCCCCTCTCTCTCTTCATTAATTGCTGTCACCCGCACTTTCCTTCTCCCGCTCGCGTTTCCCCCCTCTCTCTCCTCTGTTCTTCCTCACAGGTTGCACAAAAAGCCTCAAACATTTTCTCTCTTTTTTAAATTTCTCTCCCTCCCAAGAGCGAGCCTGCCGGTCCCGAGCTCAGATTCGCCTCCTCCGGCACATCGCCTCCAGGAGCCACTCCCTCAAGCCAAGAGCCCACCGGTCGCATCCCGAGCTCAGATCCGCACCTCCACCACGTTGCCTCTAGGAGCCAGCCCGCCGGTCGCAGCTGTTGTGAGTGTTAGAAACCCAAAGGTTAAGACTAATATTATTAAGGCAATGGGATGCTTCAGTGTAGGTTGCTTGGTCTAATGCTTGTTGTCTTCGTTTGTACACACACACACACACACACACACACACATATATATATATATATGTATATATATATATGTTCTATGATATGGAACTTTGCCCATTTTTATTCCATCGAGAGTGAGTTTAGAAAGTAACTGGTAATAATGATAGGTTTTAGAAGTTTCTGTTCAACTTTGATTTTCAATTTGACTTCAACTTGCATGTCACGGTAGGAGGATTGAATTCAAAAGTTCACTCGAGAAAGATCTCGTTCCAAGAGAATTCGTGCAGCAAAAGTCTAGTCAATTTGCTAAAATCTAAGCAAGAATTTCAATACGGCGGGTATGCCCATGGAGAACTTCAACTCGTGAAGCAATGACACCGTCAGCAAATGCATTGACATAGTTCGCTACTGAGAGTGTGCATCCAAAGCTTGGTTGCCTGAAAAGCTGTGTAAAAGATTTTCACCATATCCGGATGACAATCATAGTCAGAAAACAGAAGTCCGAGTGAACAATGCCACTCTTAACTAATTGATGTTATGATCTACTGTTGATTATACAAATTAACCATAACCTGCACATTTTTGAGATGTCCGACTTGGCCACCGGTTGTGAGTTTGGTGAGACTGAACTATATGAAACATACTTGATCCTGCCATGTTCTATTACTATTCCAAATCTAGTCATCTCAGCCTCACAAATGTTTTCACGCATTTGTGCTGCCGTAAAATTCTTTCTTTTCACGCACTGGAAATTGTCGTGCATCCAAGTTTTGCATTGGGCATAGACATGGCTTCTCAAGCTTCTGTTATCAACACATTTTGAAGAAGAAACCTTCAAAAAACGAGATGGGCTTCCTGCGGCTAATCACTTTTTTAAGGCTTTCAATTTTCGCAGGATGTTGAACACCAACAAAATGAGCTGTTCTGGCAATACTAATAGGCTTGTCCCTTCCCAGTCTTTCTAGTTTCTACATATATACAAATGTTACCAGAACACAAATTAAAAGAGTAAGCCAGCAGCTGTGTCAAAAAGTGTCCATTTCCATATGGCATGTGAGCTAACACCAGAAAATAACCATCACCAGCAAAAAAGGACATCATTCCAAGCCCATCTCCCTTTCATAATTGCCAATCTATGGGATTAAGTCCGATGTTCTCTAGAATCTGGTCTGTGCAAGAAAAATGCCTGTTTGATTTGCAAAATCGGGTTATTATCTCGAGTAACATTTGACTGCTTGAAAATTGTATCTAAAGGAAGGAAAGGACATGAAGAAACGTTGCCCCTGAAGCCACAGCTTTCAAGTTATTCAATTCAAAAGAGACTGCAATTGAACTGTTATCATTTGGTGTACAGGACTGGTCTTCGTGTGCACACAGGCAGACATCATTTACCTCAGTACTAAACATTACTCTAAGAGCATGAAGATTTATGAGATTTGCACAACTCCGTGGCATTTACATTCATGCAACCAGCCCCAGCAAGCTTTACTCATAATATGCACTGTTCCCTTGACATTTTTTTTTATCGAAAGTTCCCTTGATATTTAACGGCACAAATTTAGTTCTAAAGAGTGAACAACTCTTCAGTGAAAGTCACTGGATGTCAAATCTGACTAGAAGTGAGATGGTTTCCTATTACCCTATAGAGCCATCACCAGAACACCCTACATGGTCTAGGGACGAAGATCACGAAGAGACCCACTGCCCAACGGGTAAGCCGGTCTCGTCTGAGAGCAGGAACAACGAAGAATGTGGAGGCGGAGGCGATTAGAACTCGGGACCCAGTAGCCGCGACCAGCGGGCTGGCTCCTGGAGGCAATGTGGTGGAGGTGCGGATCTGAGCTCGGGATGCAACCGGCGGGCTCTCGGCTTGAGGGAGTGGCTCCTGGAGGCGACGTACCAGAGGCCGAGGCGACGTGCCGGAGGCGGCGGATCTGAGCTCGGGACCGGCGGGCTCCCTCTTGGGAGGGAGAGAAATTTTTAAAAAAGAGAGAAAATGTTTGAGGCCTTTCGTGCAACCTGTTAAGGAAGAACAGAGAAGAGAGAGGGGGTAAACGCGAGCTGGAGAAGGAAATAGTAGGTGACAGCAATTAATGAAGAGAGAGAGGGGAGGCCAAACTTAAACTCCGTGGAGCCTGACACGGTGGGCCCCGCGGACACGTGTCACCACCTCAGAGTTATGATTTCTCTACGGTGGAATCACCAGAGGCACCTAATATTTTCTCGCATGGACGTGCGCTGTCCTTCTCTTCGCCCGAGAAGTGTCAAAGATATTACATGACAGGGTCGTCAATGACGTTACGAACCCGCCACGTCACCGACGTTGCGGTGGGGCCCACATGATCGACGGCCGTCATAATGTTGAGAGAAACGACAATGGTCAACAGGGGTACAATGCAATCTCTTAACTTATAATTTATTCAATATCGTCACCAAACTATTAATTTGTTTAACATGATCAATGATCTTTGAGTACTTCCATTAATTCAACTTCGAGAACAATTTCATATGATTAAGAGATTAGATTAAACATGTACAAAAAGTTTAAAAATCACATTAAACACATTAGAAGTTGGGAAAATTCCAAGTTAGGACCCAAAGTAAGATCTTTTTCTCAAAAAAGGGCCCCAAGTGGACATAGTGTTAAATAAGGGCCCAAAGTACCCAATCGGTTTCAAATAAGGATTCAAAGTGTCCAATTAGTCTCAAGTAAGAGCCTGAGTTTGCCAGCCAGTCAAATTCTCGCCAGCCGACAAGCACAGTTACTGTTCTGACGACCGAAAAAGGGCAGTTTCATCTTTTTTTTCCTTTTTCTATTTTTTTTTCATTTTCTTTTTCCTTTTCTTCTCTTCCCTCCGCCAGCCTCAGGCGGTGGCCACCCTCGCTAGCGTCAGGCGGGCGAGGTCAACCATCATCGGCGTTGGGCGAGGGTAACCCTTGCCCTCGCCCGACGCCCCTCGCCCGACGCCAATGAGGGCGACCCTCAACTAGGCTAGGCAGGCAAGGGCAACCCTCACCAGATTCGACGAGCGCAACCCTCCCCCCAGACCGCCCAGCCCAATCGAGGGCCACCCTCACTGGCATCGGACAAGAGCGAGGGTTGCCCTCACCGAATCTGGCGAGGGTCACCCTCGCCTGACACCGGTGAGGGTGACCTTGGTTTAGGCAAGGCAGGCAAGGGTCACCCTCGCCCGACGTTGATAATGGCGACCCTCGACTAGGCTAGGCTGGCGAGGGTCGCCCTCGCCCCCTCACCCGACGCTAACGAGGGTGGCCTTCGACTGGGCTGGCAAGGGCGACCCTTGCTAGCATCAGACTACCTTCGCCCACCCAGCCTAGTCGAGCTCGCTTGCCCAGCCCAGACGAGGGCTGCCCTCGCCCAACATCGGCAAGGGCGGCCTCTGCCTAAGGCCGGCAACCTCCACCGACCCCGGCTATGGTCGGCAGAGGAAGGAAAGAACAAAAATAGAAAAGGAAAAAAAAAAGACGAAATTGCCCTTTTCTGGTCGCCGGAACAGTGACAGTACTCGCCGGCCGGTAAGCATTTGATCGGCTGGCAAACCCAGACCTTTACTTGAGACTAATTGGACACTTCAGGTAATTATTTGAGACTGATTGGACATTTCAAGCCCTCATTTGACACTATATCCATTTTGGGTCCTTTTTTGAGAAAAAGACCCCACGTGAGATCCTTAATTAGAATTTTCCCTTAAAAATTTAGTGACGATCTTGCACATTTGACTAAAATTCAAGAACCATATTGAACAAATTTACAGTTTAGAAATTACATTACACATTAAACCAAAGTTCAGAGACCATTTATGGAGAATATTTTCCTAAAAGTAATTGCCCATATCACTTATAAAAATGAAGGAACAAAAGAAATTATCACACACAAAAATGTTTAGATATAAATTTTTGTCAATAATAAAAATATTTTCTATTGACTATTTATTTCAAGTAATAGAATTAATCATTTTTAATCATTCATTTTCCACGAAAAAACCGTCCCTTATATTAAAACCTTATATTAAAACTTCTGTTCATAATGGAAGAAAATTCAAAGCACTGGGACTAGATTTATAGGAAACCTGAAGGAAAATACACGAAATTCTCATAAACTTTGAAAGTAATACACATTTACCTTTAAGCTTTCAACTGTCGCACATTACTTTCGCATACTCTCATCTTGTTATAGTCAGTTACGTATATTTTCTATTAGCATAAGACCTGTTAAGGATAAAAGTGTATTTTCATTTCATTTTTTTTAATAAAATCTCTCTTTTACCATTGATTTCTATAAAACAAATAAAAAATAAAGAAGGATAAAAAACTGATATCATAAGAAAAAATAAATATTAATTTTTCAATATAGAAATTGCTAAAATTTGATGAATATATTAATAAAACTAATAAGATATTTTAAGAAGAAGAACAAGAATTAAGTAAAATGGAAAAAAAAGTTTCAATAACAAAAGGTCAAACTACAAAATCGGATACTTATTAATACCACGAAAAATTCAAAATTGATATATTTTTAACAAATTTACCAAAAACTAATTTTTTGACTATCAAAAACCTCAAACTGGTACATTTGTGATGAATTTACTCTACGTTAGTTTCCGTTAAATTAGATTAATATTACGAAAAATATAAGTTGATAAACTTGTGATAAACGGAAGATAAAACCCCAAATCAGTACACCCGTCAAAATAGAGAGATAGCGTCGTCGCCCCTTTAGTCCTTCGCCCTCGCCCCTTGTGGTGAGCGCCATGACCCTCGTCAGTAGTCGAGCGATGGCCCACTGTGATTTCGGTGAGGTCTGCCGTTCAACCCCCCATTGCGCCAAACCCCTGAAGGCCTTCGGCAAAAAGCAAAGGTATCTTGTAAACCAAAAATGAAAGCTCATTCGGCAAATGCAACGACGTCTCCAAAGGCCTTTTCTCGAGGCAAAGGGGGTCGGCTTTGGCTGTATAGTATTTTCAGAATGCTAAGCCCGGGATAAATGAATCATTTTCATTCCAATTTTACCGTCACTGGTGGTTTCATATTCCTTTTGTACCCATGAATGAAATCACTGTTCATCGTCTTTGCAAAGCCGAGGGTCACCGATGGTCATCATTGCATGAGGGTTGCCGACGGCTTGCCAAGGTTACGCGAGGGTCGCGGAGGTCAAGGCTCACCTGTCGAGGTTGCTTGAGGCCACTGCCCTTGGTCGCAACAAGGGTCGCGCGTCTGCTTAAGATCTGTCTAGTTTCGGCGGTCCATTGCCTGAGCTCTCCTCCGTTAAAATCTATCTCGCCGTTGTTCTCAGAAATGACTTGCCTAAGGTTGTTTGACCTTGGTGTTGCCTCACCTATGGTCATGCGACCTCGCCAGCCGATCGCCTGGGGTCGTGCAACTCCAACAACGCCTAGCCGAGGGTTGCGACCTCGAGAATGACTGTGGCAAGAGCTTCCAGCTTCACCTGAGTTAGGTCAGAGTTATGATTTTTGTTTTTTCTTCTTGTTTAAACCAAAGTCATTTATGCAAATAGTATTCACCAGTAAACACTAGTTGCAATACATCAAAACCCTTTGACTCAAAATTCTTTGCATAAAATGCAAAGGCATTTCCTTAAAATTCTCTCAAACGCACCCCTTAAATCCTCATCCCCGACATGTTGTCCTCTTTCCTCTTCTTCTTATTCTTGTTTTTTCTTTTCCAAATTTTTCAGATTTCGTGTTTATTTCCAAATTTTTCTTTTAATTTTCTGACGTAGCATCACAAAACTTCGCCATTTTATATTCGCCAACTGAAACAGCTCTTAAAAAACAACACAGTATTATATACACGAATCGAAAGCTTTAGAAATGACGTGCACGAAGTTAACAACCTTCCCAAATTAAAATCTGACGATCTTAGCTAACATGACATTCCAACTCAAGGATCTTGTGGTGTTGTGTGCGACTTTGGAGTTGCATATAAAAAGCCCATAGCCATAAATGGTGGGTTAATCAGCTTGTGGTTGTGGTCGTGGAGGTGGTTGGGAAGACGATGGCTGCATATCCGACGATGGAATCGCATTTCTTTTCCACTTTGATGTGAGCACAGCACCAGCAGTAGCAAGAAGCATCAGCTCAGTTCAAACACATATTCCTCGTACCTATGGCTCCGCTCGTTCATCGTCCGAACAGATCGTGGAGATGACTCGAAAACGTTCCTAAGTTGAAGAGCAAATAGTAGCGATATCTATATAAGAAGCGAACGACCCGACTTCGTACTGAACAGGCGCAGGACAATCCAAGTTCTTAGATGTATCGTCATCTTTCCTCACTCTCACAGGTCGATTGTACAATGCTCTTCTGATCAAATTTTCGCAACATTTTGCTGCAAAGTGCTCTGTCCAGCATCTAATGACTACATGGTTGCAGATTTTCACTAAAACAAGGACTTTGAAGTAAGAGAAATCCCATCATAATCACCACGGATTGTGCCGTAAGAACACTGACCACCCACTAGTTTCGTGATCACTTGCTTCATAAATATGGTATCCGAGTTCCATCTCTTTAGGTCTTTAATCTTTACACATAGGAGGCTATGTTTAGTTACATACAAAAGCAATCTCCGTGTAGATCAGGCAGAGAAAAAGGAGTTATGGAAACTCAGAACTTAGCGGAAGGCGTGGTCATAGTCATGGTACCGGAAATTCTTGTGGATGAAATGAGCCAACCATCTAGATGCCCCGAAGAACAATACCGCCATCACCACAAGTGTAGTTCTTGCTATAGCCGACAACGCATTTTGTTTCGCTGCGGCGACAATTCCCAGAGAAGCTACAGACAACACCTGTAAGGCGAACTCAAGTGCATTCAGACCTTTGTATGCATTGTTGCAGCTGCGGCAGTTCACCATGTGAGACCAGTACCTGCGAAAATTGCAACCAACTTTCTCTATCAAATCTCCTCAATGGGATAAGAATTGCATTGGAAGTCACTGCAAACTTGATGATTTTCTCTGCCACCCTAAATAAAAACCCTAAGGAAGCTAACGAGAACAACTCAACAGAAATGGAATGGACTGACATTTCGTTCCAGTTGAATGGATGGTAATTTTCTTATGATGGCTTCAGACATCTTTTTGCTTTATTATCAGAGCAAAGACTTCAAAAGCTCGAGACAACTAATTAACTCTTAAATGGATCACCTGTCCATCAGCTGTTCTCTTGGAGGAGTAGCTGGGAGAGCACCACTGAACTTGCCCTTCCAATCAACTTGACCATCTGCATACTTGTTTAACCACTTCCTAAAACCGACAACAAGAGCATCCGACTTTGTTGGCACGAAACAGGCCTTCTGCCAATTGGAAGAGCCCACCTCCATTATCTTTCGCTCCTGAAAGGCACAAGGAAGTTAATAACCACTAGACTCAGGTGAGTATCTAAGCAAATCCTGGGGCTTGGCATGCATTAGGGATTAATTGAAAGCCAGGCAACTTCTACAGCAGCATTCTTACGTTTCTATCAGGAAGATGCAACAATTTCATATTCTCAATGAGAAGAGACACAAAAAAGTAAGCAACTTAGGAGGTGTAAAAATCTACAACAAAAAACTTAGACAGCATAATGACAGTTACATCCCTCTGTGCTAGGCTTGAAATGACAATTAGCACTCGTAGTAATCCATTGAACATTTTTGTAACCTGTCTACAGCCAACCACTAGTCATCGGTCTATAACTTTCTTTCCATCAAGATTTTTTGTCCCTAGTGACCACTATCTGCATTTAATGTTCCATGCTAGCATTTGAAGATCCTGCGCATAATCAGAACCTAACAAGAATAGCTGAGGGATGAAGGTCTTAACAAAAAGACTACCTCAACATGAAGAAGATATAAATCTGAATCCAGAATCAGGTTATCCATCGTGGAACCACTAGGTCGATCCATACTCCAAAGTTTCTTGGCAAGGTCCATATCAATCTGCTGTTACCAGGACTCACTGGAATGCAAATGAAAACCAATGCCGTTATCCGTTTCACCGCGGGTGCTGAAGACTCCTGTGTCTGATGATATATAGTTGGAAACTATTATTCAGAGCAAACAAATGGAGATCAATTGCTAATAAATTCACCTAATTTATGTAACATCCATACCATTTTGCTTCTATCTGACATAGCAGTCCCATTTCCAGGATCCAACGGAAGTTCGGAATGAGCATAAAATATGCATGGTGGCATGAATGGCTGCTTCCCTGCTCCTGCTTTGCTAAGAAACCATCAATATCGAGTTTCTTTATACTCATCTCAATTGGCCTTCCCCCTTCTCTATCAGCTTTCACGGTGAAAAGAACATACAAGGTGTTGGATAAGCTTTCAAAGAAAGTTGAAAAGTAATTAGTGGAGATACCGTGGAGAAAAAGTTCTTATCTGTTTTTCGGATGTTGAGTTTGCAGTATACCCAAGTGGGCATATGGGACGTGAGCAGGATCCATAAGATTTTCAATCAGCACCTTGTAACTGAAAAAGAAGATTCACATGTTTCAGAGCAGTTAAGTGCAAGCTGGTGACCTGCTAAAATAGCTTTTATGATGATTGCCAAAGTAAACAAAACGCTTTCTTTAAGCACATGATATGCCTAAAGAATGAAACCACTATAGCTATGCAAAACACAACAGTCTACATAGAAAAAAAGAGTCGTGGAATTCGTTAAAGGCACAAATTGCAGAAGATGCTGTGATACCCATAAGGAATCTCTCTATGTCCCATTAGCTTTGAATAAGATGGATCATCTAGTACTGGAATGTACAGGGGTTTCTTCTTCATAATAATGTCTTTGTACTGAGGATCACTATTTGGCCAAAACCACACAATATCGTGATGCACGGTGCTTGGATAACGGCCACACATGCTTTCTTAAATGTATGAACCTGCGAATAACATGAAAATGACAACTAGTTACAACAATTTGCTCCAAAATATAATAGTTCCAATGCTTTTGTTAGAAGAGATAAAATAGGGAGAACATTAAATCTTAGCTGACCACCACCAAGCTCTTCAAAGGAGAAATTCATAGCTTACCTTCAGTTCCATACCATTTTATGCCATGTTTAACTCATTTACAAGCAACAGGTATGCCTAGGCACACAGACTGCACCACTACTCTCATTAAATGATTAAATCCTTTATCAGATAGAAAATGCCTGAAGAAGCACAGAATAAGCCAGTCTCCTCTTCCGGGGGAAAGATGAAAAATTTCTCAACAGATGTTCTCCAAAAAATACCGAGCTGAGACACTATCAGCTCCCGAAAAACCGAGATTTTAACTTACAATACATTCTCACGATATAACTTACAATTGCCATCAGAAATATTTAGTGTTGTTGCTCATTGACGTGATTTAAACATGCTTCATGAGACATTTTACTTCCTCTACCTAATGTTTGATGCCTTTTACATGGCAAAAGAGCCACATTTATTTATCCAGGACATAGACCACTATGCCAATGCCTTCAGGACCACATTACTCATTTCTTGCCCTATTCCACATGCAAATGCCAGAGCGTTCCTTTTTCCTTCCGAATTGCTCGTGAGAGTGAGCTTTAGTGTCTTTCACCATTCTGAATTATGTAATTTAAAAAGCACATGATTTTGACAAGGAATACTTCGTCATTGGAAAAGGATGAGATTCTTAGTTGTAGGAAACCACTCTAATATCACGTTGGACATTCAACACAAGATTCCAATAAGCCAAGTAATCTTAAACATCTAACGTCAAAATCATAACTGAAACGATTGAATGCTAAACTATTTGCTATACAGCTCGGATTAGTACTATCAGCAGCCAGGGAGTCACAGACATAAGTACGCCAGTAACACCACTCCTCTGAAAGACGGTCGACGGTTCTGGAAGCTACTGATATCGATATCTTTGTGCGAATCCAATGGAAGTTCATAACTCCATCTCGCTTAGCGGGACTTTTATCATCCAAAAACATTTTAAAAAGAACAACAGAGCAGATAAAAAGTGAAAGCAGCACTACTCATCGGGTCCGCAATCAATAGATAAAAATAATAATCTCCTCAGCCGTAATCAATTACAAATCCATCTAATGAACGAGTTTTTCCAACTAAATTGCCATAAAAGCACGGCGAGCGCGATGAAAGGCTTCGAGACGACACTCAAAAGCCCCGAAGTGCGAAACACAAGAAAGGAACGAAAGTTACCGGAGGACCGTCAGGAGGCGCTTGAGGAATGAACTTGCAGTCCCCGGATCCACCGAAGCACCACCCGTGGTACACGCACTGCAACCTCCCCCACTGATCGATCCTCCCCTCGGACAGCGGCGCCAAGCGGTGGGGACAGCTGTCGTCGAACACCTGCCAGGGCCCCTCGTTCCTGTCCCACCACACCACCACGTCCAGGCCCATCACCTTCTTCGCGTGCGGCCTCCTCTTGTCGAGGTCGCAGGCTGGCATCACCGGGTACCACTGCGAGTACCAGTCGAACTTCTCCCCCGCCGCATCGCCCCGAGCCTTGGGCTCCACCGGAGTCGTCGCCGCTGGTTCTTCCGAAACAGGGGAAAGACGAACTCGCCGCGCAGAGCTTGGGGCTTGCGATTCGTCTCGGCCGAAGGATTGGCGATCTGGGTCTGTTGAAGAGGCTCTTGGGATGCGGTTCTCGGATGCGGACGGAGGGCAGAGGGGAAGCTACAAGAGCTTCCATTGCGGGTTCTTCCTGGGTTCTCTCGCAGAGCTCCGAACAGAGAGACCAGAGAAGGAGACAGAGGATGTGATGACCGTCGAATCTGTTAGTAAAAGAATCGTGAAGAGTGGTAGTCGAGGCCATAAATTCGTTTCGCAGCGGTAGCTGTAGTTGACGAAGAATGAACTTGTGGAAGACGGAGCGATGCTCTGTCCCTTTCTTCGCCAGAGAAGTGAAGAAATTATACGACAGGGTCGTTAATGCTTTATGTTGCGGTGGGGCCCACGTGACCTACGGCTATAATGAAATTGAGAGAAAATGACGTGAATTGGCCTATCAACTTTAACTCAACGCGCGACGTAATTTCCGAACTTTTAATATATTCAATATGATTCCTGAATTTTAGGTACTTCGGTTAATATTGTTTGATTAAGGGATTGGATTAAACATATACCTTAAGTTCAGAGATTATATTGAATACATTAAAAGTTCATGGACTACATTTCATAATAGACTAAAATTCAGGGACTACATTGAATATATTAAAATATCATGGATTATATTACACATTGTGCCAGAGTTTATGGACCATTTGTGTAATGAAGAATATTTTCCAAAAAATAATCGTTTGTATCATTTATAGAAATGAAGGAACGAAAAAAATTATCAGCCACAAAAATGTTTAGACACTTGATAATGAAAATATTTTCCGTTTACTAATTATTTCAAGTGATACAAATGATCATTTTCATGTAACTCAGAACACATTAAGAGTTTAGGAACGACATTGCACATTCGGCTAAAGTTCATGGATCGCATCGAACAAATTAAGAGTTTCGATATTACATTGCACATTTGGCCAAAGTTTTGGTTTCCAAAAAATAATTTCTTGTATCATTTATAGAAATGAAGGAACAAAAAAAAAATTGCCCACAAAAATGTTTAGATAATTTGAGAATGAAAATATTTTTCATGGACTAATTATTCAAATGATGCAAGCGATCATTTTTAGGAAAATATTTTTAAAATCATTTATTTTTCATGAAACAAGCGCACCCATATCAAAACTTCTAAACATAATGGAAGGAAATTCGAACCGGTGGACTAGAATTACAGGAAACTTGAACTGGCAAATAAAAAATACGGAAAAATTAAGCTAAATTCTCATAAACTTTGAAAGTAGTACACATTTACCTTCAAACTTTCAACTGTCACACATTACATTCATATACTCTCATTTTGTTATAGTCGGTTACGTAAGTTGTTAAAATTTGATGAAAATAATAATAAAACTAATAAGATTTTTTAAGAAGAAGAATCGGATTAAGTAAAATGGAAAAAAGCTTCAATAACAAAAAGGTCAAATTACAAAACTGGATACTCATTATGTATTTTTAAATGGTTAATTATTGCAAAATGAGTGATCAATAAAAAATATTTTAAAATATCACAGTGGATTTTAATTAATCATTTCCTTTTATGAGTTGTGAACATAATTTATATTTATAATTTTTTGTACAGATTTTTGTTAGTCAACCATCTTTAATTTAATTAACCCTTTAAATTTTATATGATAAATAATCAATTTTTGTTGTTTGACCTTTCTTTTAGTAAGGTATTTTCCCATTTTATTTAATTTGTGCTTATCTCTTTCTTGAAATATCTTATTTGAACTTATTAAAGCGGCCATATGATCAAATTCTAACAAATTTTTCTCCCAATTTTTATAAATATTTTTTTTTACAGCAATTGAATGCAAAAGAGAAATTTATTTTAAAAAACGAGATGAAAAAGAAATACTATTATCCCTTAAAAGTTATGTCTAATTCCCTAAAAAACTCCAAACTTTAAAGTTTGTCGCAAAAAATAATTCCCTAAAAGTTATATGCACTGTACTGCTTAACAGTCATCGCCATATGTGGAAATAGGAAATCTACTTTTCTGACTCATCTCCTTAATTACTAATTTATTTGTAGGGAAAATTACACAAGTAATCTTTGAATTTTGCTTTAATATGCAATGTAGTCCCTAAACTTTTAATTTATTCAACGTGGTCATTGAATTTTAACTAATATGCAATATGGTCCTTAAACTTTTACTTTATTCAATGTTATTCTTGAATTTTTTATACATGTTCAATTTAGGCCATGGACTAAATAATCCAGAGACTAAATTAAATCTAGGGATATACTAATTCAAGAACTAAATTGAGCATTTATAAAAAAAATTTAAGGATCATGTTAAATAAATTAAAAATTTAGGAATCGCATTACATATCGAGGCAAACTTCATTGACCATTTGCGTAGTTATCCTTATTTGTATTAGGAGTTCTGTTAGCACGAAACCGTCTGACCCTCTTGAAAGAAGTTGACCTCATGGTTCGATGGGCTGTGTTAGAGCTGATTGTTTTGATGGGATGTGTTAGGCCCGTAAGAAGAAGGATGAACAAATAACTCAGTTTTTCGATGCGGATTACCGCTAAATTTCGAGCATTTTTCAGCACTGTTTCTGTCTTTATGAACTCAAGAATGAATAACATTAAGGTGGAGAAAGAACTTTGGCCGTTAATCATAGGATTTTCTGGCATCACCATTGTCTCATACTCAGATGTCTGCTGAAAGATCATGCAAGTGTTTTTCACATGGATGTAATCCTGGACAGACTTTTTCCTTGTTATTCAGAAGTGGCCAATTGGATCGATACGCCGCATCGATGAGAAATCACTAGTCGTTCATCATGCAGAGAAGTCGGCAAGGGCTTCACAGACAAGTAAAATAGATGAAACGTTGCCTTTCTTTAAGGCATCGAGACCATGAAATTCTAGCGTTTTAAGCGCGTAGACAACGTGAATTGGAACATTGTTTGCCCGAAATACACGGGAGGATTGCCACAACATCCCTCTACAACACTTCTCATGCCTATTGTTCTGTTTTCTTTTTCTTGTCACTTCTCTTTCTTCTATTGGATAGAACATGTATCAGTCTCTATTCACAGAAAAGAATGAACGAACCAAGAATGTCATATGACTAAGAAAATGGATCCACCGATGTGCCTCACTGAAATAGGGGAGGACTTCTTTACCTGCCACGAGCGAGTTCACTGTTGTTCTGTGGCTGGTGTTGCCTGTGATGTCACCGAGCTTAGTCCACTAGCGGTTTGAGGGGAGAAAAGCGGTCTAGAAGGATCCAGGCTTCGAGGAGACAAGTTCACTTCCTCTAGAGCTCGGAACTGGAGCTCCGGAGGATAGTTCCTCACGCAGCCAATGCGAGGCCCAGCTCCTGTTGTCCATTTGCAGGACAACTGCTTTCCCAATTGCAGCGACTTCGGTCTGTTATGTGAAGGCCTGTCTACGACTTTCTCTACTTGAACCAATATTGCTAAACTCTCTGCCCCTTCAGCATGAAGAATGCAATCTGGCGCCGAAGCATGTACTTCTTCCTCTGCTTCCTGACCTTTGACTTTGGATCTCTGCAAGAAAGTGTCTTGACAGGATCCATCAGGCAGGTCACCATTCCATAGTCTTCCGGACAGTTTGCCATCTGCTGATATTTCATCGTCAGTCGGCTTTTTCCAGAAGTTACCAAACTGCCTTGATTTGGAGGTGGCAACAGTCTCTTCCTCCATCAAATCCTGAGTCAAGTTTTGGACATCTATCTTGTCGGTCCCTGACGCTTGCACACTTTGCATTATGTCCTGCCCGGATGAATGGTTCCTTACATGCCCGCTGTTCCTTTGCTGGCTAGTAAAGCTTTCTTCATCATCCACTGGACTCATCTGAGACAATTGAGAAAAATTTGTTCACATGAAGTCTGATCCACATTTACAGTGGATGAAAAACAAAACAAAATCACTTGCAAAAATGATCTTCAATTCTACCTTCACGTTTGTGATATCCACATCATTCTCTTTGAGAAACAAAATGAACTCATCAAAGTTCTCTTGAGTAGGACGATAGTGGCCACTATGAGGCCAAACTGCCTGTCAAGAGAAAAGTGTAAATGACCAATAAGAATACGTGCCTGTTAGATTAATCGAAAAGTGAAAATTCTCTAAGGTAATGCCACTTGACTTTGCATTCCCCTATACCTTCAAGGTTCCATTTTCAACAACTAATCTCCCCGCAGCAGAAGTGGCACCTCCAGCGAGGAAGCTGGAATGCTGGAATTCGCCCTTCATCTTTTTACCGACATACAGTGTCTTAGATGTGCTGAGTACAAAAATCCACTTGGTGTCCGTGGGTTCATCAGCTGTGTGGAGGAGGTCCCCGGTTTGCCTGTAAAGGAACTTTCCATCCTCGACCATAACTTCATGTGCCTTCCTTTCGTTCTGTATTAAGAAAAGGTTATATGAGAAAGAGAATAGCCAATAAAAGTATGGGCACTGTCACGAAAAAGAGAGAGATGCCCCACCGGACCGAGATACTTGATGCACTGTTGCTGAAGTTTGGATCTTGGGCACTTATCAACGAGATTGACCTCCTTCCCTTCGCCTATGTCCAACCTGGAAATTAAGGTAGATAGTTCCCGTGAGTACAAATTGCTAAACTTCAAAAACTGAAAAGACAAGGCAGGAAAATTGTCTTGTTAGCTCAATACCAGTAAAAGAAGGGTTCTCTACTTTGACAATCCAGCCATTTAACGTAGTAAAAGTGAAGGCTATGTCCATAACGATGACGTGGATCAATCTGTATTCCACAACAAGAAAGGATTGAAATCAGTGACAGACATGGGAGAGGAGAGAACAATAATTTCATCTTGTGAAGGACTTACAGCTTCTAGCCAGTGTTGCAATGCAAGTTTCTGAGCTCTATCGTTCTTCAGTAAGCCTTTGCCGACCTATGAAAGAAGGCAGGTTAGAATAGGAGCAATAGCTTGTATAATTAGGAGGCCATGAATGAATCTACTATGCATTTACCTTAGCAGCTTTAGTTCTTGCTCTTGACCAACGGGAAATGGCGGTTTCGTTCTTCTCCAATTCGAAGAAAGATATAGAGCTCCGCTTCAGTTCAGCAAAATCTAAGAGCTTCCACCTGCAATAAACAAAGAAAGACATCAGTAAAGCTCAGATGCTTGGTCATTGTGCGACAATTATCACGAGCCAGAAAATAAATATACCAGCTCTGCTCCACAAGCACCGCACAATCTGCTAGCTTTCGTCTTGTCCGAAAACTTTTATAAACTTTCTGCAGTTTCACGGCGGCCTCATGTTTTGGGCTGTCGGGATCAACAGGAGGCAATTCTTGAGATACCCACATGGAACTATTCAACTTTTGGGATTCGTTGACCATTTCTTTGGCATTTTCCATTGCAAAAGCGACATCCTTCTGTTCATTTGAGAGAGGAGCCTCAATTGAGATAATGGTTCGCAACTCCCTTCTTTTGAAACTAATAGATCCCTCCACTATTGTCTCTCCAGATTCCAGGGATTTCACGATGGTAGGTTCGCAGTCTTGACCGTTGAAACTGATGGATCTCACTGGGGTTTTCACATGGTCTTTTCCAAAACTTACAGATTTCACAATGACTGATTCGAATTGATTCTCCAAGTCGCTGTAGTCCGAGAACGGACATGAGGAAGAGATTCCCATTTGAAAAAACGAGGGATTTTTTAGCAGCCTGTCTGATTCAGAAGCAGTCTGTTGAACAAACCAGCGATCAGCACAAAAACACTAGAAACTCAGTTACAAAGAACCATACGGAAAACGTGAGAAACAAATTGGTAAAGGGTGCCATTTCAACACCATCTCCGGCTCTTATTCAGCTAACATAGAGCAGATTGAGCCACCTAGCATGAGCTTGTCACGTTCCAGGGTAATTCAATCTGATACTTGTGCATACCATCTACACTAGAAAAGGTTACAGATCTGCAGAACTAATCCTATAATAAAGACAAACCTTGAAAAGATACAATTTCTCAGGATATAATCTTCATTATCTCCAAGAACAGAAAAGAAGAACCAAAAACAACTGAGAAACGACCACGAATCCAGGTACCAGCTGTGGATCTAGAGACACGCAATGGACACATCATTTTCACAAAGATCACCACCGTTTCCCAATTTGAAACAGGCAACGGAGAGAGACCCACATTAGCAACAACCATTCAGAACCCAGAACCGCATACCCACACTATCAAAACCTTTCCTCTCCGCTAAAAGAAACAAACACCATCCAAACAAACGCCTCAAAGGAAAAACTTCAACTTAAAATGCGCAGAAAAATATGAAAAAAATACACCCCAAATGAAAAAAAAAAAAAAACAAAAACAAAACCAGGGAGGAGAAAGACGCATTACCTCGACAAAAGAATCGGCGAGCCAAGAAACGAGTGTGGTATCGGAAACAAAGGCCAGAGAAGATGGGAATTTTTCTTCTTCTGGCGAGTCCTTTTCTTGGAGGGGGCTAGATGTGTTACTGGTAGTTACGAATAACAATGCTGCACTCAAAGCTATAGCTACTTCGAAAAGCCTTTAGAGGGGGGTTGAATGCCTTAAACTACAACTGCCTACTGACTGTCCAGTCCTCGTCGTCGCTAGTTGTCACTCCCCCCTCCCGTTTATATAAGAAAGAGGACAGAGGACAGAGGACAGACGACAGAGGAGACCATTTCATTATTCCATTTTGAAATTCATTTACTTCCATCAGAGTTCGTCTTCTTCCTTTTTTTTCTCACCCCACGTGAATTGGACGGCAGCAGCTCAACTCAGCGTAATTCAGGAGGCCGTGTCTCGAAAGGGTTCGACCAATATGTTTTGTTTTCTGTGTTCTGTTTTGCTAATTAATGAAAGCTTAAAGAAAACAGAAATTATTTCTGTCTTCTGTTAATCTGTTTCCTTCTTCCATTTGCATTAAGAAGTGCTCTCGGACACTCGTTAAGCGTATTTAATCTCGAATACTTCACTTTTCATAGTCATAGCTATCCAAAATACGATAATAGCCGATGCATTGGTGACCGTAAAACCCTCTTTAATTAAATGTTTAACCCATATTTTCAGAAGGGTTTGCTTCGTCTCAATTACCTTATCCACCGAGATCTTTAGATACTCTTAAAGTATTGTTTCCTCAATAGCAAGTAGAGGGAGAAGCAATATCACGTTTCATAGTAATTGAGAAAATTTGTAGAGTGGACAAGTTGTCGTGGACCGACGGTACCTAAAATCTCCTCCAGAACATCTCAAACGATTCATCTGTAAACTCCTGTGACGAAATGGTGGTGTACTTCTCTTGTTCTTGTTTTCTTTGAATATTCATTTGGGTCACCGAATCTATGAACGTTTACCAATTCCACGCCCTTAACGAAGAAGCAACTGAGAAAATGTTTCATCTCTCTGAAGAGTCACTTTCAATCTTATGTCAACATCGTTACTAATCTCTCTTAAGGCCAAAGAAAAACGAGATTGACTAGTTCACAACCACCAAAAGCATAGAGCATACGCTTGAAATCTGAATCTTTTCATGCGAGCTTTGCACAGTCGTTTGATTACGAAGGCTCCCCACAAATATATATACATATATTATATAGTTTTATGAAGAAGAAAAGTTAAACCAAAATAAGCGGTCCTTGCATCCAACTTCACGCCTTGGAAATTCGTGATTCTTGAGAGTGGAAATCGGGTCGGTCAGCCATTTTGAGGACTTGGAAATGCTCGAAACGGTTCGTAGAAATTCTGGGGGGGAAGCTTCAGTGCGTTCTTCGAGGGGATGACGCGGTGACCCCACGAGTTTGACTTGGAAAGCGATCGATGAGTTCGATAAAAGATGCAAAAGTTCCCCCGTAAAGTCTACACCTTTCAGCACACTCTCTCTTTTTTTAATCATTCATGCAGGAAACGTTCGAGCTCATAGACGCGCGCGTGATCCTGTTCATGAAACATTAGATTGGGTTAAAGACTAACGTATAGATTCAAGATCACGCCAAAGGTCTATACAAGATCACGCCAAAGGAAGCAAGTTCTTCCAAGGACTTTTCGTGATAAATTAATTGGTCGATCGAGGTCCTCCGAATAATCCCCTTTCAATGACCGGTGTATTGGCAATTGTATGAAAAGGTTCGGTCTAAGACGTGGTCACCGGAACAATCCAATTTTTATCAAGAGTGTTCTCGCGGTTTCGGAGATGTCATACTCCGAATCCAAAGAGCAATGTTATGTATGTTTACACTGGCTAACAAGATGTATACTAAATGATGCAGCGGACTGTAAGTGATAAATTAAACGAGCGAGTTATGTTCAACCTCAATAACAGCCTATCACATTATTTTGTATATGGACTATCTAAACTAGTTTTAATGTGCCTAGCATTTCTCAAACCCAAATTTCTCTCTATTTTCCAATCTAGTTCCACCGCCGAAAGCCAAGAAGATGACCACCACGGAGGCTGCCCACCTCATGCGACCACAATTGTTATAGATAGGGATGAGCATGGTCCGGGTGGGCGGTTCCTACCATAGAATCGAGAATCGCCCACTAAGGACTGGTTCCAAAAAATTGAAACTGGGAACCGTTCGTTGGTTCCATAGATCCACTTGGGATTCGGACCGCCCCATGGAACCGATCTCACCAAGCTTCACGCAAATAGAGGTAACCAAGTGCGAGAGAGGGAAGCAATGAATAGCCGAAAGCGTAGCCGTGAGTTGATGGGAGTCAAGAGTCAAGACAGTGAGTCAATGGGCATTGGGCTTAAGAGTCGAAATCATGAGTAAGAAATAAAGAGACGACTCAGACAATGTGAGAATGAGACGAGACGAGCACTCGGTTGATGGGCGTAAAACTTCAAATTATGGATTTAAGGTTTTCATTTTTCTTAATTTTTTTCTTTTTTTGTTGGAATTTAAAAAAAAATTATATATATTATTAGTCCGGTCAGCTTGGGCGGGCAGGCGGTTTTATACCTAGAACCGGGAACCGAACTGATACTCACCAGTTCTAGTAAATTAGAACTAGAGACCTCCGGTTCCGGCCCGGTCTGATCCAGTTCCGAGTGGTCTGGGCGGTTCCCAGTTCCTTTACACACCCCTAATTGTAGAATGTGCACGACCCTTCACGCACGCGCACTCACATAGTGTTCCAACGAGAGTTTTAAGCAACTAGATAAGAAAACAATTGTCATTTTTAACGCCAATTTTTCTCGTGGTATTTGTAAAAAAATTTGAGTATTTCTTCTCTTGGTATGCTTAACGAGCCAATTCCAATAATTACGAAAACCCATATGAGATACGGAGGAATAGGCTATTGTTTATTTCAAATCAATGCTCCCTACACTTATTGACATGACTCACGTAATATCATAAGAAGCACAAGTGCAAATTCGCTTGTGTATAATGGATGATTATCTTATTTCTTCCACCCACTTCAGGCGACCGATACTAAATGGAGAGGAGACAAGATCTACCAACCTATCTAATTATCGTGTCGATGGATCATCAAAAGCATTGCACTCTTAAGTCTTCTAATTACCAGATCAATTTGACAATAAAGTCGACCGTCGTCGATATATCTAAAGTCGATCTGGTCAAAGGTTAAATTTTTTTCTTTATCGTGGGGGGGGGGGGGGGGGGGGGTTCTTGAAAACTAGTGATTATCTTTTGTAAGGTTAATACCACGGAATATCCCGAATTGGTATATCCGTGATAAATTTATCTAAAACTAATTTTTTGACCACGAAAAACCCCAAACCGGTACACCTGTGACAAATTTACTCTCCGTAAAATTAGATTAATACCACAAAAAATTACAAATCGGTAAATCTGTGACTATCGAAGGGGTAAAATTCCAAATTAGTACACTCGTCAACTGTTATGTATTATCTAACTCAGTAATTTGACAGTAAAATTTAATGAAAACTAATTGAGGGTAAATTAATTTGTTACAGGTTTACAAGTTTTGGGTTTTTTGTAATCATAAAATTATTCTAGGGTAAATTTGTCACAAGTGAACCGGTTTAGGATTTATCATTGTTTTAATTAACTCTTTGTTTAATTCCCTCAAATTGAAACAAAAATCTTGTAACATCGAAAATCTTCCAGGAAATAAATAAACTAATTGAACGTGCTTCACTTTTGGCCCTTTGAACAGATTATGGTCTCAAAATTCACGAATTCTAACATGAAACCCGTGAAAGAATATTCAAATGCAAAAGCAAGAACGCTTTTGCTTCCCCTTATGTCCAAGTCCAACGTGAAAAAGCTGCCGAAAAGCTAGTATCATGAAAAACATACAAAAATAGATTTTAAAAATTTAAAAAGGAATGCCAGTGCTAGAGAATCCTCTCGCCGAAAGAATGTAATCTCAACGCGACGACTTTTAGTATAATGTTTCGCATTAATTGACTACGTACTAGATAAAATATTACGCGTCCACATTAATTTTGCCGAACGAATGTAAACTCAGGCATTGTTCATTCAGGCAAAGATGACGTGCATGTTTTGTGTTTTTGAAGTACCCATTTTTGCCAATTTTGGTTTATATGCACCATCCTATGATATGATTTACCCTGTAAAGTGCATCCCATCGCATTGCAACACACAAATTCAAAAAGGGTGTGTGTGGGAAAAGTCGCATTTCGTACTAAGGCACATATATCACGTGACAAAAGAAATTGCAAGGGTGTTAGCCGAATAATTTGTATCTATCGTGAATAACCTCGTGACACTTTTTCCTGTGTTTTTGACAAACTCATTTTGCCAATTTTGGTTTATGCACACCATCCTATAATCTGACTACTCTGTAAAGTGCATGCCATCGCATTGCAACTCGAAAATTTGAAAAGGGTGCGCGTTGGAAAGTCGCATTTCATATTAAGGTATGTACTGCGTAATGAAAGAAACTGAAAGGATTTGAGCTGAATAATTTGTATCTATGGTGACACTACTCATGTGTTTCGACGGAGTTCGGTTGCTAGAGATATGACATGAATGGCAGTCAAAGGGTGTGCTAGCGGTGGCTATCTCCTCGTTGAAATTTGAGGACGCTCGACTTATCTTGCTCCCTCTCAATTTAAGCGTACGGTATTGTTGGGTTAGGGATGGATAACATCCAGCGCTCAAAAAATTGTCTTACAATGAGATAAAAAAGTCTTGGATCTACAAAATTGTTAGGTAGAAATAACTTTTAAAATTCGGATTGGGTTATTTGGGATATCATATCATATAAGTGGTCCAAAGTAGGTGTTCGCAAGTGCATATGTCTCTTGTTCCTCTTGCATTTCTGTTCGCGGTTATGCTCTTAGTTATTGTTATTTTATATGATAGTCAACGGTAGTTCCAAACTAAGGTTTTCGCGGGTTTTCCTATATGTTTGAGTACATTAGACTCGTCAATAGAATGTTAGATAGACCTAATAAAGAGATCAGCGTGAGAGTTCACGAGGGTTCTTATGAATGCTAATCTGAGTCTACTGGGTGTAATTGAGTAGTAGAAAAACAAGAGTTCGTTTAAATGATACAGGTAACAATAATCTCAATCATATTGCTCGATTTATAGTAAAAATTTTATGTTGCTATCTTTGTGGACATTGATTATACAGATCAAACTTTACACGAGTTAACGTGTGCTTTACTTTCCCGTTTCCATTTGCTCGTGTTGGATCGGTTTGGTTGAAGAGCAAATAGCTGCTTTGCTAATGGTTAATTGGTGTGCTCTTGATGTGCATAGGTCTCTAATGGATATCTCAAAGAAGTGATTTTATGCATGTTGGTTGAAGATTGCCATCATATTTCGACATGGCCAAAGACCATAGACCAATTGGCGAAGGTGGACGTTCTTATGCAGTGCATAGCAATGAAGTGAAGGTTTAACTCGATATAAATAATATATATTGATGCAAAAGGATGCCTGAATTAAAGCGGGAGCGAGCTTAGCGTAAGAGTACGACAAGGAAGTGGGAGGGGAGGGGTTTTCTTTTTGTTTGTCTTGAGCACCCCAGTGCGTTTGGCTAAAAAACTCCCGTATCAGAGAATTGATTTAGTGCGGAATAACATGTATTGAGTTATTAGATAATGTTTTTGCCTTTTCAGACATAAACTCATGACTCATCAGTTGAGCACAACTGAATATCTCGATGGGTTTTTGAACCTAGGCTCTCGTCTTGGCAATCCTCTCTAAGACAAAGGTATTGGAATTCTACACACAAGACCCGATACCACAGTTGACTATCCCCCAGAGATAGAAACTGTCACAACTCTAAGTGGAAAGTTTCCTTATCACTACGGATCATCGAGTAGAAAAATGCCTTCGTCGGCTTGTCTTCTTATCGTACAATCCAAAACCCAGCGTTTCATGTTTAATCCCCGGCAGCACGTGCCATCATGAGTCGGTCGGCCAGGCCAAAAACCTCGTCCCGCGCGGGGGCCCACGGGAACGGAGAATCCAACAATGTCAATCCGAATCCTACGGCCGACAATTAAACTACCGAATTTCCTCGTACCATGAACAGAAGAGAAGCATCCGACAACGCATCGTCACCACCAACTGTCAATCAATCTGAGATCTAGAGGGGGGCGGGGAGGAGGAGCTGTGTACCTCTCGCGCCGTACCGTAGGAGTACCGACACGTGGCAACACGGGACCTAACCTACGTAGTCTTCGCTTTTTTTATATTCATTTTATTTTTTCAATTTTTTTTAAAAATTAATTATTTTTTTGGGGGAGGGGGGTTTGCCTGGGATTGGGTGATGCCCAAAGAGCAAAGATCGGACAACCGTATCAACTTCGACAGTACCACTTGACTAATCCATGTTTGCTCGATGCTTCCACGAACTTGCTTTTGCACCGCCTCCCCCCTATTTGATCCAAGTTTCTTTCTCTTTTCTTTTTCTTTTTTCAAGTAAGAGTGTGCAAATTGGATTGCTCGAATCGGGAATTACCTTGATTGGACTACATCGGATGGTTGGATCCCGGTTTCTGGAGTGTTGGTCTGATTTTCGGTTTCAAGGGAGAATTGATCCGATTCTTCAAAAAAAATTAGTAAATTGAAAACTAGACCCCTCCTTCAAAATCTTCCAGCACACTTTGTTGACGTTTCTCCCCCTTCAAAATTAAAACGATAACATCTACCACCTCCCAATAAATTATGTGAACACTCTAAACCTCTGGATGTGTCGTGGAAACCGTGGAAATGTCAAGGCTAGCTTCTCTTCTAAAACAAAAGCATCAAGTTTTTATAAGAACTAATACATTGCCATTCAAAAAAGAAAAAAAGTGACCGATTCCATTGGAGGTCCTAGTACCAACATATTGGAACCGGATCGAATCGGGAACCGATCGCTCCTAATGTGAAGCAGCCAACTCATGATTTTTGCCATTATTTTTCCTCTAAAATAGCTCAATACAAATTAAAAACCGCACCAACAAATAAAAATATTTAGCTCGAGTGGGTATTTGTTCGGTATGGCTTCTTTTTTTTTTTTTTTTGTTTTCATAATAAGGAACTAAGTTCTTAGAATGATGATAAAAAAAAAGTTCTTGGAAAATAAAAGAACGCACCACATAACAAAATCGGTCAAATTTCGCTTCGAAGTTCAAATGTAAAATGCTATTTATAACTTCCACGGGGGAAATCGGAACGCGGCTTTCAACATGGGCTGTCTCGTTAGCTTCTTGAGCGAACGCTTTCATTTGATGAATGGTCAGAGGTTCTCTGTTTGGTTAAAAGGAGATAATATGGACAGAGATGGGGGAAGTCGAAACAAGCAGCTTTCATCACGTACTTATACACAAGACATCTCTGTAATCACGTACTTAAAAGATTTAAAATAAGTCTCGGCGCTCCCTCTCGTGCGTGTGATGGGCGCTCCTTTAACGAAATGCCGCCGAGCGGTCCGGGCACAACAATTTCTTCTGATTTAGTTACGTTGTCGATCCGGAACCCCGGACTTTTAAACCAAAGCATCGAGATGAGCAGAGCGGGCTCGGCACCGGAAAGAAATCTCGTCCTTTTGAGGGGAGCGCCCCACGGGGAGCCGACGGTTCCCGTCCTTGTCGAGAATCCAAAGGCCGTGCGTTTAGGTTCGGGCTGGCGTTGACCCCGTACCAGGGGGAAAGGGAAAACGATGACGTTTTCGCCGGGCGCGGGGAGGGGGGGGGGGGGGGGCGTGGTTGGGCGCACGAGGTTTGACGAGCCGGGGAGGGAGGCGGTGGGGGGCAGGGGAGTAACCGCCACTGGGGGGACCAGCTGGCGCGCAACGACAGCTGGCGGCTGTTCGTGTGGTTTAATGAATGTTTTTTTTTTCTTTTTTTTTTATTGGGGGGGGAGGGGGTGCGGGGGAAGTCCAGCTCTGCAGAATCCCAACGCCCCCGCACGAAATTCGAAGCAGCGCGTTTCCCGTGTCAGCGCTGCACCGACGCCCGCTACTGCTCCTCTCTACATTCTCCGGCCTGCGTCCCCGGCAGCAAGAGTCCACAATCGAGCAAGTACTTGAGCGAGAGTACGATCGCGCGATTGGGTTTTGATCCGAGCTCTCTGCCTACCCCGGTGCCGGAATACCGTTGTCGGGGCTTTCGTCCGACCATAACCGGATTCATCCCATTGGGAAGCCCCGCCGCCGCCCACCCGCCGAATGCCGGATAGGACGCCGCTCTTTCGGGTCATCCGCCGGACACGCCCTTATAAGCGTACGCGAGCGCGGGAATCGGGTGCATGTGTATTAGGTGCGGGCACAATTAGTCCATGAACTTTGGGTTTATGTGCAATATTGTCCTGGACTTTTAATTTGTGCAAATGCGAGCTCTGAACCTTGGCTTGACGTGCGATTTCGTCCTTAAATTTTTAATTTTTTCAACGCAACTCCCGAGCTACAAGCAAATGTTCTATATGATCCCTAAATTACAAAAAAAAAAAAATTTAAAAAAATTTAAAGACCGCATCGAACATCGGACTAAAGTATAAGGATCACATCGAGCCGGTTAAAAGTCTAGAGGATGACATTACACACTGGTTGAATTTTAAGGACTACATTGCATAAATTAAAAGTTTGGGAAATGACATTGCACATTGAGTCAAAGTTTAGGGACTGTTTATGTAATCATCCCTAAATCGACGGAGTATTGGCGGTGAAAGGGAAGATATGGGCAGGGCCGAATTTGTTGCCCGAGCCCACCTTTTCGAGCTGGCGAGCTTGGCATGGGGCCCCATCGGGCTGGACTTGCCAATATTAGAGTTGGCGCGTTCGTCAGCGACCAGGCCCGTGATCAAAAGTTTGTGGCGCATTGGAGTTTCCATGCAACTCGGGCAGTTACAAATCCAAATCCGTTTGACTCTATTATAGTGTATATAGCCTCCATCAGTGAGTGACCTAACAGTTCTCGAGTATATTTTTAAATGGCGGCCGCAGCGGCTCGTTGACGAAGAACGGGTTTACAAAAGGAAGACAAAAATCCACAATTCCGCCGTAAATGAAGTTACGTAGGGGTGTCAAAATAACCCGGCCAAACAAAACCCTACCCGATCCGATCCGGAAATTTTCATATGGGGTAGGGTTGGGTCTCAATTTGTTTGGGTAACAATAAAAATAATTGGGTATTATTTGGATTTATTGGGCTTGGGTATCCGAGCCCAACCTAAACAATAACCCAAACAATGAAACCTTATGATGGGGGTTGCGGTGGCAGGGGAAGGGGGCGGGGCTATGGTTGCAGGTCCTCATCGTCGAAGGAGGAGCTAAGGAATGACACCCAGAAGCAGGAACCTCGCTTGGCGAAGGTGGCGTCCACGACGTCGGCGCTGGGCTTGCGGTCCCGCTGAGAGGAGACCTTGAGGGAATGCTAGGCGGACATGAGATCCCTGGATCGCCGAATATCGAGGGAACGGATCAAGGGCTCCTTGGATGGCGGTATCTGCAAAGCTACGGCAGCGAATGGGAGAGAGTTCTGAACTTCTTCCTCCTCCTTCCTCCACCACCATCGTCATTTGAGCCTCTCGCCGTCTCCGAAAAAGGAAAGGACAAAAACGGCAGTTGATTTAAGATCACATGAGTGAATGGAATGGAATGGAAGGGAATTGAATCGATCATTAAATGTTCGTCGTGTTCTCAAATTCGCGATTCGCCACTTCCCTCACAGGAAACAACGAAGAAGAAGAAACGAGGATGCCCTACCGGAAATAGAAGCTCGGAAGACGAAGCAATGTAACACAGAAAGGAGGAGGCTTGTGAGGCATGGATTTACTAGCACGTCGCCGCCACTGTCGGGATAGTTGCTTGTGCTGTGATTGGTGGGAGGAGGACTAGGAGGCCGGGCATGGCGGACCGCCTTGAACGACATCGCAAGAGGCAAGGCGCGGAGAGGGGGAGGGAGAGAGATGGTCTTCTGGCGATGGTGGTGGAGGAAGGGGGAGGAGGAGGAGGAGGAGGATGATGGGACTCGAGCGCGTGGGAAAAGTTGAAGAGACTTGACTAAAGTAGAATTTAGGATTCATTGTTTAAAACACGGCCCGACCCGACCTAGCCCAGCCCAATCGTGCGGTGATATCTTGTTCGGGTCGGGTCGCATACACATGTCCAATATTTCGGGTCGGGTCGGGTATCATGAAAACCCGACCCGATCCAACCCATTGATACCACTAAAGTTATGCACACGGGCTTTGCAAAATGAAAAAAATGAATAATAAAACGAAGAATGCATACCTCCGCGAACATGCGTTACCCTGTTACTCGCTACTATCGATTAGTTGCCGCCGACCAAAGGTGGAGTAGGCCATGGCGATCAAAATTTCAGGCCCGATCGAAGCGGACTAACAAGCCCTGCCAAGCAATCAACAAACTCAATAACCCATGAACTGACCTGAAACTTCGGCCCAGAAAGAATGGACATCTTGAGCAATCAACATATCAAAACCACGGTTGGATTTGGTGGCCCATGAGTTCTTTTTCCAACTAGGCAATAGCAAGTTGGAATGCAATATAAGGGAAAATTCTTGCATGCATGATCAAATGGCTCGTATGGACCCCGCCGACAGACCTCGATTCCAGGCCCATTCATTCTCGACAATTGGGGCCTTTCGCGAGCACACGTTGTGAGAGAAAATAAATCGACCCGAATTCTATAGTCGTATAGTTCACTGAATCGCATCTTGAGAAGGAACGATTGCGATTGCAACTTTTCCAAGAGAGTTGACCCGAGATAGGTTGGAAAGAATTGGCCCATCTTTCGGGAACCAGATCGAGTTGGGGGGAAAAATACCGCATAAATTCAATCGATTGACATGATCTTAACCATTAAATGTGTAAACCTCACCATAAGTCCTACATAATGAATGTCTATGATGATGTCGATCTACATAGGACCCATTTGGTTTAACTTTACAAATGAGCTTCGGGGGAATACAAATACCTTAAAGTCGAAACCCATTGGAAAATTGCAAATAGTGTTTGATAAAAAATTCTTTGTGAAGCTACTTTGGGCCAAGTAGTATTTGGCTATTTTTCTTTTTTTTTGCAAAGGGCTTTGAGACCTTTTTTTTTATTAAAAAAAAAAGTTACCCTTCACCAGAGCCGACAAAGAGTTACAGCCGCTGATGAATCAAATCTAGTGCTAACGATCGTCGCCCGAGGTCGCGCGACCTCAAAGGGCCAGCCCTTCGCCGGGCAAATCCAGTGTCGTTGGTTGCCCTCGCCGGCTGCCCTTTCGAGAAGAAGATGAACAATAACAACAAGGTCAAAACTGAATTATTAAAGAATAAATGAAGGTAGTTTGGGAAGAAAAAAAATTAGGTTTAGTATTTGCCAAATGTTGGCTTTCGACCGAAAGCTTATTGGGAATGTTTGCCAAACGCCTTAGTATTTTTTTCAAAGGGCTTTCGAGGACGAAAGACCCTTGAGAAAGTTGAACCAAACGGTGCCATAAACTCGTTTTCCCTTCGAGACTCAAAACAAGCTTGGATTGGGTTCTCGGCTATCGAGAAAAAGGAAAAGGGAAAGTACTTAGGGCCTATTTGGTTCGGCTTTTGGGGAATACATTTGACAAAATGCAAAGTCCTTTGAGTTAAAATGGTTTTTCGAAATGCAAGTAGTATTTGATAACGTGTATTTTAAAATTATATTCGAAAGCAACTTTGACTTAAATACCATTTGGTAAAAATTATTTGTAAAAGACTTTTATTGATATTAAAAAAAAAAAAAAGCTGGCCAATTGACCACCACTGTCGACCAAATCTGGTCATCGGTCAGCCTTGCCTGACCTTAGGTAGTAGTCGCTTGGGAGTTGCGTGACCCCTAGGCGGCAGTTGCCGGGGCGCTAGCCCTCAGGCAGTGGTTGCCAGCACTAGACCAGCTACTTGGGAAGAGGATGAACAGTGGTAATGAACAGTACTCGATTGCACTTCGAAAAAGTAACTTCTCAAAGCTCCTGATAGACTCCATTAAGCCAAAGGCCCTTGAAAAACTTTGGAGATGCAATTTGCATCTCCTCAAAGCTTGCCAAACAATTTACCAAATAACTTTGAATTTGCTCAAGAGACTTTAGATCCCCAAAGTAGCTTTCAAATGTTGAACTAAACAGTTCGTTGCTCAGCACAAAACAATGCTTTGCCCAAGAGTTGTTGACCACCAATCAACTTCCACCGCAACTTTTTAAGGATGTCTTCTCATCGTGCTTTACCTAGTTATAACATCGACTCACAACAATCATTTTTCCCATTAGCACGTCAAATGCACATAACCCTTTTATTGGCCAAAAAATAAAAAAAGGAAACGACAAAGAATTAATCTCAGAAAAACCTCATACACTTTAAGGAGTAGCACATGTTTCCATTTAAGTACTGTACACCCTTCCAAACTTCAAGTAAATTTAGCTGTTCCATCTTTAGAAAGGTAAATTAACGATAAAGTGTCTTAACAAGAGAGAGAAAGATTATAAGGCCATCTTGTTATCGAGCAAATTTAAATCGAGTTTCCGATGCATCCATTCGAAAGAGAGAGAGAGAGTGTGTGAGAGTGACTATTCACTATCGGGGGTAATTAGCCATTTCCGAGTAAAAGTTATGATACCTAAAATTTCGAGGGCAATGCCACATGCAATTACCGACCGATGAAAATATATGTTATATTTCTTCAATATACCAATCAAAATATTCTTCTCTTAATATGAACGTGCCAGCTTAGTCGCAGAAAAAGATTTAACCGTCAGTAATTTGGAAAAGTTATCGGGAGCATTTTATAAATAAGAAAAAGAAGAAAAAAGGAGTGTAGGGGGGGATTAAAGATTTTGACTTTTTTACCCCCGAAACAGGCCCAGGTAGAGTTGGCCAATTTACCAACTTAGCCCCTCCCGTCAACCAGCCGCCGTCGTATAAAAGGGCGCTCTGGCTCTTCTGCCCTAAGCGCCACCAATCGCCAAAGCCGTCGGACGCTCGCGTCGCCTCGTGTCTGCCCCGTCCATCTCGTCGCCGTCGCCGTCACTCGAGGTCGGTCTCTCTCTCTCTCTCTCTCTCTCTCTCTCTCTTGCTCTAGCTCTGCAACGCCTTCGTCAGGGTTTGCGTTTCGAGTCCTTGATTCCGTCGAGGCTGTTGTTGTCCTGGCGCTCCGTTTGCCCTGGCGTCCTTGATCTGCTCCTTTTCGTACCGCGATCGCTTGCGCTCGCGAGCTGCCGCCCTTCCTGGGCGCAGGTTATGGAGCAGGTCAGTGAGCGCTGTTCCGTTTTGAATGTCCCTGAACCCTAGGAGGCTCTGGATCGGTCGAGCTTCAGAGGCCACGTAGCAGAATCGGACGATCAGTCCGTCGAATTAGACGTTTCCATATGCATAGGGAAAATAAAAAGTTGTCTGTTGATGACTTTTTAGGTTAATTGGCTATACACCCTTTTGATGTTTGTTCTCTTAACCCCGTCATTCAAAATCTGAAATTGTGCACATGTGTGCAGCTCGATGCGATAGTACTCTGTTTTGATCACGATTGGTAAATTCCGCGCCTTTGGAATTTGTCTCAATGGGATGGAAGAGAACCCTTGAGGCACCAAATCAATGGCCTTTGTTGACGTGAAATAAGATTGTTTACGCCTCTTGACATTTTACAATTCTTTGGTCGTCATAGAGGTATCACGTGTCGGTAAATTAAGTTTAAATTTACTGATGTGGAGCGGACTTGTGTGTGTATATCAGGGTTGAGGCACAAACTCGATTCTCCCCTTGGCCACCTCTCGGCCCCTCTTTGGATGGTACTATTATAGGGTTAGAGTCGTGGGTTGTGAGAGCCATTGAGCTCCTTGCATTCTCTGAAGGGCATATTCCTATGCAAATGGAGAACATCTGAGTTAACACAATCATTAACATCGAGGGTATTTGTCATCCCATTTCTACGTAATCACTACGGTTGGATGATTCATTCTATTTAGACCCTGTGGTCATGACATTGAATACGGGTTCACGTGGCTCTGTTGTGCAGATTTCTTATTCAGTACCTTTAGCTCTGGCATATTATAATGGGCACCTGTGTTTGGGTTCTTGGGAGCTTTTGTAATGGCCATTGTGAATCAAACTGATTACCTTGTTCTCATTGCTGTATTCCCCTCTGGTGTTATTAAGACGATGGAAATTAGCTGGTTCTCCCTGGATGACATACTTTGCTACCTCTACCAGCGCTTGTAGAAGATTATGATTTGGTCGACCTGTTATTTAGTTGGCTCAAGCTATGCTGGTTGCTCTTGCTTTTCTTCAACCTTTTTTTGTGCATGCTGAAACATTGTGTTCTGTGTAGGATCGTCGATCTTTCTAATGAGGGGAAGGAGCTACACCCCATCTCCCCCGAGGGGGTATGGCAGGAGAGGGAGGAGCCCTAGTCCAAGGGGTCGCTATGTTGGTCGTGGCAGAGATATGCCTACCAGCCTTCTTGTTCGCAATCTTCGTCATGATTGCAGGTTGGTTTTTTTTTTTTACCTTATTTCTGCATATCCTTCCACCCTGTTTTGCAAAAATCTTAGAGCTTGTAGATCACTTCTTTATGAAATTTGACTCTTTGATTGCCATATTGGAATGTAAAGTTGAACTAAGATGAGTCAGTGGTTGGCTCTCTGAGGCACATCTAGGGCTTTGTTTGATTTAATTGCTACACATAATTCTTCCTGTTTAGAATTTTTTTTTTGTTTTTTTTCAGAAAAAGTCTGGAATTGAACTGCAGACTTTATACTTGAGAAAAATAATATCCTGCATATTTTCTTCTTCCTGTCCTATGTATTCTTTTCTTTGAAAACAAATGCTATTGGTTTCTTATGGGCACATTGCATACCTATAACCTTTGACTTTGTATTGCAGGCCAGAAGATCTTCGAAGGCCATTTGGGCAGTTTGGTGCTCTTAAGGACATCTATTTGCCTAGGGACTACTACACTGGGTGAGCAATGGCAGCCAATTACATTAATTCTTCCTTATGCAATTTTTCTTCTTATCCCCCATTTTGAGTTCACAAGTTTATTCATGATACTGATTTACTAAAACTTAACAAGTCTTTTATCCTTGCATCCAAAAACTTCTGTGTCTTAATAACTCAAATAAATGTTCTCCTTGGATTTTATTTGCAAGGAATTTGAATTTTTGCGCCATGTTTCTTATTCATGTTTCTTATTTACAGTATATTAGTAGAAATATTCAAGAGCTTGTGCATCCAAAGGTTTTTGTGTAGTCATTGTTTTACTCAATTTGTCTTCTTTCATTGTTTACATTTTGGTAAAATCATTTTCGGAAATTGACTCAGCATGCTAAAGAGTTCCTTTTTCCAAACTTTAATTTGGATTAGAGGGCAGCTTTCTGTGTTCTCCTTTGTCATCACAAGTTGGGTGTTTTATTGAAGTTGTTGAGATATTTACCAGCGAAAATAAAGTTTTGAAGAGATCAATCAAGTAATTAGAGTTCATTTGAAGATGATGTTAATGGTAGTGAAGATTGGAAGGAAGTTGGGTTTGAATACATTGAGAAGATGTTCCAAGTCTTGAAGAATATCAAGTCATCTTAAAACTGACACTTGCAAGGTTAGCAGCCAGAGTGCTTGCTTTTACTTGCTTATCCTGACTTTCCGACTTGTTGGGGATATTCTGGCAAGTTACATGTTGTGGCTTTCCCTGTGTATATTGATTGTTTTTTGGCTTTTCAAATGAACCCTGTCATGACTTTTTCCTGTGTCTCCTCTCTATTTGCAGAGAACCACGTGGTTTTGGTTTCGTCCAATATGTAGATCCTGCTGATGCGGCAGAGGCTAAGTACCATATGGATGGATATGTGCTTCTTGGTCGGGAGTTGACTGTTGTATTTGCAGAAGAGAATAGAAAGAAACCAACTGAAATGAGGGCGAGGGAGCATGTAAGGTACTTTTCATCTCCATATTTGCAACTATATAATTTATGCATGGTGAATAGCCACACGAGTCTATTGGATATAGCGTGCTGGAATTTTTTTTGTAATTTGTTTACGAGTTATATTGGCATAGATGGGCATTGATCGTGTTGTGAAGGATCCTAGACATGCATATGCTTATTTGATTATCTGTTCTGCATTACATCGGTTGAATCATTTGGAAAGGGTTTATTATTCTTTGGAGGAGGTTTGGAAGAAATCCTGAATTGGAGTCATATGTACTTTGGAGGGCATTGTCATGAGTGAATGGTTGCATCTTCATGTTAATAAGTTATAGGATGAGGTGGAAGAGAATCGGGCTTGGTGGAAAACTGTCTGCATCTGCTTGGAGTTAATAATTGATAAATTAAATACTGGAATTTACTGGAGTCTGGGGTCTTGATTGAATTTTTAATTTCTTTTTAAGTAAGAGTGCACATTACTTTTTCTTTTTCTTTTTTTTAAAGAAAAAATCGGATTTGATTCTCCTGGGTCTATGCAGCACCAGCAGAGGTAGAAGTGATCGAAGACGGTCTCCGGGGGGATATTCCCGTTCTCCACCTCCTCGTCATGCAAGATCTCGGTCCCATAGTCGTGATTATTACTCCCCTCCTGCGAAAAGAAGGTACTCAAGGTATTTGAATTTGTGCTTTGATTTCTTGTTTCTTGCTGTAGGTTCTCTTTCCTCCCTCCGCTGATTTAGGGAGAAAAAGGAAGAAAACCATATCAATTGTTGAATAGGGCAAGAAAATAAGAAGGCATTATTACTGCGATGGCTGATGCTTTCTGTGCTTGGCTGTAATTGTTTCATTCTGTTGTTGAGCTATTTTTCCACGGGACCTCCCCTATAAACATCGTCACCTCAGTAGACTTGAGCCAGATCTGGTGATTATGGTTTTGATCTCATCAAGATGCAGTTTATGGCAATTTAATTTTTTTTTTCTGGTTCTTAGGCTATGTTGGATCAATCAACATGTGTTATATAATAAGTTGTGTGCTGTGATATGATAACTCCTGATGAGTTGGAATCAATATCTGACAATATGCGTTATATTAGCATTTGGTGAGGTTTTGAAGTCATGCAAGAAATTTTGTTCTTGGTTAAGTCGTAATTATTGTTTTTATGGGAACTTCATTTTCTGTCCAGTTGTGTCCAGTTGCTAGAGATTTTAGTTGATACATCTCTCTGTGATTATTTATAAAATTTTGGTATATGCGGCGATATTTTCAAGTTCCAAAGCCCTTGCATATTTTGTTGTATGATGTGATGCATTTATTGTCAGATCTGCTTCGCCTCAAGAGAAAAGGCACAGCCGAGAGAAGTCATACTCCCCACGTCCCAGTCGGGAGAGGTCATACTCACGAGATCTGCCTATCAATGGTTCCCGAAGCCGCAGTGAAAGTCCGGCCCGAGGCAAAAGCAGGAGCCGAAGCCGAAGCCCTCCTCCTGAAGACTATGCCAGGGAGCCAAATGGGGACAGGTCTCCTAGTCAGTAACCAGCCAATGTGAAGGATTGCAGACTTTCTTTCACATTTTGTGTCGAGTTTGAGTATCTCTTTGTTGCAGCTTTGTGGTTTGTAGTCATTATGTAGACTCCTCTGCCGTTGGTATTAAATATTTGAGGACATCTTGTTCATGTCGCAATCTGATGGAGATTGAAGGATGAACTTAGCTTTGTCGATTGTTGGTGGATATGGCCCTCAGCTACCTCTGTTTTTGTGGAAATAGTGAAACCAAATTGTAGTGCATGGGGATGTCTCCGTTATTTATGTAATATACAAGGGTGGTTCTTGATGAGATAATTAACTGTTTCGGACCTAGGAATTTGGATTAGGAAAAAATAATTAACATGCAGGAGGTGGGAAAATCGAATGTTGTCGAGTGTGGTCTCAAATGTGTGCTTCGGTTGATGAATCGTGTGGGCATTTTGATCGAACTGGCTAGCGTATGAGCTGCGGAAGTTTATCGTTGTCCGGGAGACTCCCCTTAATCAGACTGCTGATCGTTCTGAAGTTATCCTCCGAGTATTTTTGCAATCTAGATCTCCGAATCCGAAGTTTCGTTTTTCTCATTGGCTTTATTGCTCGAGGGCATAGTATCTCTTCCGACACGAAGATATGTCTGACTAGAGAAAAAACATGTTCGGTCGGTGATAGAAGCGATCGGTTCCCGACTAGGAACCGGGAATTGGAGTCGGTTTTTGGAACCGGGAGCTGGACCGGTATCGCCCAGAACCTTTTGCCCGTCCCTTAGTCGGGAATAATAGAAAACTTTGGAATCGATTGAAAAGACTGTCTAAACAATAATCTTTCCGATTTTGCTTTCGTTCTTTTTATCGCGCCTCCTGTTAACAGACATCAGGAGAGCGCCGCTAAATGCCTACATGGTAAGTCGCATCTCGCTCAAAGACAAAAATCGATGCAAATTACCGGCCCACACCACCTCATCTAAAACGGCGAAAAATTCGTGGACCGATCGAAGTGCGCGGAGAGAACTTGCTCTGGCCACAAGCGGGAACTCTCTGTACTAGTGAAAACAACTGGATAGGAAGGGACGTGTCCGACGGTCTTCTCGGTGCCAGATCGGAGAAAGAAGCTGTAAAGTTGCAACGAAGCTGGTCGCTCCCTTTGCAAAACGCGGGAGGGGGGATGGTGGGGTTGGTGACAAGATGATGATGCAATCCAAGAAACGCCACCCGATGGTCTCGACAGAAACATGTCAGAAGCCAGCTACTACTTCCCTCGTGGTAGCGGTTGACTGTCTCACTCCCTCGTTTGCCAAGTACCGAAAGGCCAATCTCACACGTAGGCCAGAAGAAGTAACTGATTAACAAGGACAAAGCACGTGGTCCAACATCCACCCACATCCCTCACCAACTCCAACGGCGCCTTCCTGACGAAGTGTACAAGTGACCGGTACTCGTTGCAGAGAGGGGGAGAGGGAGATGGGCAAGGCCAAGAGCATCGGCGAGGTGGGCGTGGATGATCTGGTGGAGGTTGGTCTGTCCAGGGAAGCCGCCGCCGAGCTCCACCGGGCGCTCCAGGAGTCGCTGGCCAGGGCCTGGCGGCCCGGGACGCCGGCGCCGGGGCTCGACCCGAGGGAGGTGTGGCGGGAGCTGGCGGGCGCCAGGGCGCTGAAGCCGTCGCACCCGCACAGGGTGCATCAGCTGGTGTACTACTCGGTGTACTCCGAGTGGGACGCCTCCGCCCGGGGCCCTCCTCCCTACTGGTTCCCTTCTCTGTAATGAGCCTTCTCTTTGTACTTCTTTGCACCGTCCTCTGTTTTTGTCCTTCTGTCGTCCGTTTTGGGGATTCTTCTTGTTTTTGTCCTTGTCGGGTTCTTAGCATGGACGAGGTAGGGTCGATGTTGAGAGGGAGTGTCTGAAAATGTGCTTTTGGTGGTGCTTGGCGCTTTTTTGTTGAAATGGCGGCTAGTTGGTTGACAGAAGTAGAATGAGCCTGGACACACTCTAAAGAGGTAACGCGGAGAATGTCTATGAAGGAAAAGGGACACTGAGTTTCCATGGAGCTGGTCTTTGATCTGGTCCGCATTTGTGAATTGCCTAAACTATGATGAAAAAGGCAACAGTTGGTATTTCGCATGTATCGGGTGTCGATGATGCGAATGGCCTAATTTCATTGCATTTCTATCTAAGGGAGATAAGTGAATGTGCTAGTTGTGCATTAGGATTGATCCCTTTGTTTGTTCAAATCCTTCCAGATGACTTAGTTGTGCCATTTGCTGACTTAGTGGTGATATGTATGATTGGCTGAGGTTCTAGTGAATATTTGCCGCAAAGCTTTCATGTGCTGCTCTCAGAATAGTAGTATTTTTGCATTCAACTCTAAACTGATGCAGTATTCCTTTCTTGACAGATCCCAGTCAAAACAAACAAACTTGGGACGAATTATGGAATTGCATGGCGCAAAGCTTCTGGGGTCATCATACAAGGATCCCATAATGAGCTTTAGCCTTTTTCAGAAATTCTCTGTGGAGCATCCAGAGGTAAGTAGATTTCATGTACTGGAAAGAGCCCACTTAATTTGTTCTCCACTAGATATTGCCATAGTGCCTAACTACTTTGTACACTCATAGTTAATTGGATTTTTTTACCTGATTCCAGGTCTACTGGTCGATAATTCTTAATGAACTCTCAATTTCATTTCGACATCCCCCGAGGTGCATTCTTGACACAAGTGACAAATCAAAGCCCCGGGGTACGTGGCTTCCAGGTGCGGTATTTAACATAGCCGAATGCTGTTTATCACCCTCACAGCAACTGAGGAAAGGAAATGACAGTATAGCGTTAGTATGGAGAGATGAAGGCTTTGATCATATGAGTGTTAACCATATGACACTAAAAGAGCTTCGTGAACAAGTAATGTATGCTCTTCCTCTGATGCTAGTGCATTTTGCTCCTGTTAGAGGTCGATGATTGCAAAAGCTATGCTTACCTTTTACTGAAGTTCTCAGACGATGAAATTAGGTCATGGTTTTGATATCAATGCCAGCCCGAAATTGCTAATTGTTGAAGCATATCGTAGTTCTACCTGAACATCCAAACTTATGTGAGTGCTCACGCAGCCTCTGTGATGTAAGGGATTGGTGGCAAGTTAACCAATTTTCACCTTACTTTTCAAATCATTTTCCTATTTTTTTTTAGCATCATTCTTGACAACGATGACCACAGTAACCACATCAATAGGTTCGAAGCCTTTTCCAATTAAGTAGATCGCCTTCACTATCCTTGCACCATTGGCCTTGTTTGAACTATTGCCATGTAAAAACTAGTAAATCTTGCTGGTCCATTTTCACTTCGATGTTCCTAACAGAAATAGAAATGCAAGCAGGTTGGTGGCAAATGCTCTGGATGCGACATTCTCAAAGGGAGACGCCATTGCAATTGACATGCCAATGACAGTCCATGCTGTTATCATATATTTGGCGATAGTACTCGGAGGATTTGTTGTTGTTTCAATAGCTGACAGTTTTGCACCCAAGGAAATTGCAAGCCGTTTGCACATTTCTAACGCAAAAGGAATCTTTACTCAGGTCATCTCTCATTTTTGTGAGTTATCAAGTTTTCTGTAAATGCTATGGAACTTTGCTTAAAACTTCTGAGTTTTGACGTGTTATCGTTAACAAGAGCTGAAGCAGTGGGAAGTAGTTATAGCTTATGACTAAGTTACACCTATTGATATTTATATAGGATATTTCATTACAGTTGAAATGCATGACTTAACTGTGGCAATCTCCTTAAATATTCCGTTGGTATATGTATGTGACCCTATTGCTTTATTAGTCTTCATGCTAAAAGCTTGCTTTTTCTTTGGGGATAAAAAAGAAGCTTGCTTTCACTAGGCGATATATCACCTAAATAAAATTTTATTTTTTCGAGTGGTTGCTGGTTCAAATTTTTCTATATTGTTTAAGCATTGTTTAGATAAAATTTTCAGCTCAGACAAATTTCGTACTTCTTCTATGAGTTAATCACAAGACTACATAAACCATAAATCATCCCTCATCTGTTTCAGGATTTTATACAAAGAGGAGGCCAGAAGTTTCCATTGTATAGGTAAGTCGGTCACTTCATTTCTTCTTTGTAGTGACTTTTTTTTAATAAGGAATTCGTTCATTAAAGAAGACGAAAATGGAGAAGAAACGGATCATGCGTGTCTGACAGTCTCATTCCGCCTTTTCCTTGAGAGTTCTAGTTGCCATGGTATCTCACTTGTCATATTTGGCTTTACCCTGTTATTAATTGTTTATCTTGTGACATTTACTCAATTTATTTACTGTTCAAATCCCCTAGAGAGAGGACTGGAAGGTGAATATTCTGTTACCCAAACTAATAGCGGGTATTCTTCTCCATCCCCTGCAGTCGAGTTGTAGAAGCTAATGCCACGAAAATAATTGTGCTCCCCATGGTTGGAGATGGCGTGGGCGTCAAGTTGAGAGAGCAGGACATGTCCTGGAAAGCTTTTCTTAGTAAAGTGGATCATATTCCAAGGTATCACCAACATCTATATTTCCTAATATTTCCACGAAAAGAATATCGAGCGCAATAGAAAAACCTATTGTTAGCTATCCTTGAAGTTTTTAAAAAACATTGCCATTAGTTCAAAAATCTTTTAAGTGGCCATGAACTTGTGATCGTCCAGCAATAAGATGTGATGTGCACAGAAGTGTGATTCCTGTTCCTAACTTTCTGCAGAAGGCATTGTTACCCAGTCTTTTACCAAAGCGCCGAGTCTGTGACAAATATTCTCTTTTCTTCCGGAACTACAGGTAGTGTGAGTTGAAGATAGTGCCTTGTTTATACCTAACTGTGAGAATTAAATGATGTAATTCTTTCCTGTGAATAATTAGGAGAACCAAAAGCGATACCCTGGACTCAACTTTCACCTATCCGATGCACCGCTGATTCATGGGCTCATATAGATGCTCGGGCTGGAGATGTGTTCTGCTGGCCTACAAACTTAGGGTGGGTCATGGGACCGATTTTACTCTACTCTTGCTTTCTAGCCGGTGCAACCCTTGCTCTTTACCATGGATCTCCACTCGGACGTGATTTTGGAAAATTTGTTCAGGTGACACCAGCAGTCCATGCATTTACTTTTATTTTGCATAGATTTTCTCTTTTTCTTTGTTCTCATGAGGAACCACGTACAAGGCCATACTAAATTGTTGCAGACTAGATTAATTGTTGATTCTGTACTTAATGGGAAAGCGTGAAACAGTAAAATTATCTGATTACTTGCTTGGACATCTATATTAATATATTATGACAAAGTTTTCTCTAAGGATTGCCTCCAAGTGTGCCGTTTAAGATCGTAGATCGCTAGAATTGGACTCTCCTTGCAAGGTTTTGGTGCTTTCTCCACAAAAGTAAAATAACATATACTTGCATTGCTCGTAATTATGGTCTTGATAAAGTAATGGCAGGTGTGCCCCTCATTTTTCTCCTCTCTCTTCATTATTTAGCTATTTAATTATAACTTGCTGTATTTTAAGAAATAATGTTTTATCTTAGCATAATAACATAATTTCGAGTTTTTTCCATAGTAGTTGGTAGACAAAAGCTTTTATCATTTATATACATTTTAGAGATAGTATAATATCCACAATATATAATTTTCTACATTATGCTCGAGGATTTTTTTTTATATTGATCAGTTTCTTTGCACTCTGATAACTTTGATATGTTGTAATAATAAGTTGTATTGATGCTAAAATATTTCATGTTCCAATTTAAACTATATTTTTGTGTGACAATCCACACAATGCGCGGGAATACTTTTTTGTTTTTATAGGCAATATTAGCTGCTTCAGGTTAAAACTTCTTGTTGGGCACTAACAGGTGTCACTTGTAAAGATAGTAACCGGACTTTCTCTCCTGTTTCTGCATTTGTTTCAGGATGCCAGAGTGACCATTTTGGGCACTGTACCAAGTTTAGTAAAAACATGGAAGAGTACACAGTGTATGGAAGGACTTGATTGGACAAAGATCAGGTATTTTTTTTATTGAATTGGTCACATGATCATTGATAATGCTTTGTAAACAAGTAACGAGATCAGGTAGTGGTTCAGGTCATTTGGCTCCACAGGGGAAACATCCAATGTCGATGATGACCTCTGGCTTTCTTCAAAATCCTTCTATAGCCCCATTATCGAGTGTTGTGGCGGCTCGGAACTCTCATCAGCTTACGTTCAAGGAAATCATCTGCAGCCTCAAGCTTTTGGTGCATTTAGCAATGCTTCCATGACGACCGGCTTTGTCATCCTGGATAACCATGGAGTTCCTCATGTAAGAGTTTCTCAAATGAAAGAGGTTCTTTGTTATAGGGACGTACACCAACCGTGTTTAGTTTAAAAGAAGCTAATTGAATTTAGTCTAAGACCTTGATCTCATTTAGCCCTTCCTGTTAGTCCTTGAACATATTTCTCAGGGCATTGGACGTGAGAGTACTTCACAAATCACAGGTGGCTGACTTGTCTATAATTTAGATCTGTAGTACAGGACTCGGCGTATAAATCAACTGAGAAACCTAATAACTTGGAAATGCAAAATTTAAGCCAAATGAAATCACTCTTAAATGCAATTTCCCACGGTTCTCTTAGACATTCAACTGTTGTACGTCAAATATGGGTATTCTTCCAGATTCTAGTTTCCTGGCTTGAAAAGTTGTTGGTTTACAAAGTAGATGTAACATGTTTCATGTAGTGTGACGTATCCACTCACCAGAGAGTCAGAGTGGCATTGACCTTACAGTTGTTCAAAGTGAAAGCAAATGGTTTATGTTGTTGACTTAATAGCCTCTCCTGATCTTGCTCAAACATTCTCTGCCTTTTGTTTTAAAAATTTATCATCAGTGTGGCAAGTAGGTCCTTCACCAAGTAGTCTTAATGGCAGGTTTCGCAGGGCAGGAAACTGCTTCGAATTTTATTTTTAAGAGTACATATTTTATGAACCGTTTAATTTCCTTTATGGTACAAAATTAATTTCCTGTCTCACTGTGTACAGCCAGATGATCAACCTTGTGTTGGCGAAGTGGGATTGTTCCCTGTTTATATGGGCGCAACTGATAGGCTGCTCAATGCAGATCACGAGGAAGTTTACTTCAAGGGAATGCCAAAATACAAAGGGGTGGTATGCCATTTATCGAATAGTCACGGCTTATTTATTTTTTTATTTATCCTCTCTAAATACCGGTGTTTTGTCGCTACTGGAGATTTATGCTCGGTAAATTTAGTTGATCAATAGAAGAAATATGGCATATATAGTTCATGCAAACTTGCAGCAACTGAGGAGACATGGAGACATCATTAAGAGAACTGTTGGAGGGTACTATGTCGTGCAAGGGAGGGCCGATGACACGATGAATCTTGGTGGCATTAAGGTATGATGCTTTCAAATTTCAGTCTTTATGTAATTGCCTGAAAAGTACTTTAAAACATTTTTGTCATGATGCCGGTAATATATATGACATAGTGGTTAAAGGAAAATTAGCTACGAGCTCAAAACGGATTACTATATCAAGCTTGCGACTTCCACCTAAAACCCACGCTGTTCTATGAATTTACAAATTTGTTTTCCTCTTCTAATGGTGGACCATTTAATATTGCAGACTAGTTCTGTTGAGATTGAGCGCGTCTGTGATAGAGCAGATGAATCTATACTAGAGACTGCCGCGATAAGTGTAGCACCACCCATTGGCGGTCCAGAACAGCTGGTTGTTCTCTTGGTGCTCAAGAAGGGGTATAAGGCCGAACCGAACAATCTGAAGATGAAATTCTCGAAGGCCATCCAGAGAAACCTCAACCCTTTGTTTAAGGTTTGATCCTTGAGATGTTAATGCTGATGCATCAGTACATTTTGAAGCTGCTCATGCTTTTTTTTTTTTTTTTTTTTTTTGTGAAGTAAATTAAGATCAAACTCATTGAATGGTCACAACGTTATTGTTAAACATCAAATATGAAGAAGAAGAATTTAACCAACAAAAGATCGTCTTTTATCTTTCGTCCAACACATTCGTTTCATCTTTAACATACACGAGGATCACTAACTGGAATGTCTCAATTGATCGACAGGTAAGCTATGTCAAGATTGTTGCCGAGTTCCCTCGAACGGCTTCTAACAAGCTACTGAGGAGAGTGTTGAGGGATCAGATGCGACAACAGCTCTTTGTGCAGAGCAAGTTGTAGAGGCGAATGGGGAGTGTTGTCCCATGTTCTCGCCACGATTGTCGATGTGCAGGTTCTGATTCTGAACTCCAACTATCAATATCTGCTTGTGAGATATAAATCGGGTCGACGGAAGATTTATGAGGTTCATAAGTCGGAATAAGCAGCACCATCTGATTGGAATTCAGTACACTTGTCTTTTCAATTACAATAAAACATCATGTTGTTCAAACTGAGAATACAAGGCTATTGCTGTGCTGGGAATCGAGTTGAAGTTCATTCACTGTGAAGTCTTTCCTCACACGGGATTTGTTAATGAGGGCCCGGGATACTTATTAAGCGTACTCAATACGAAATATTTCAATTTCCAAAACTTTAATTATACATTACGTGTGAATGAGGCAAGATATATGAACCGACGACTTACAATCGAATTCAATTCCCATAAAGATATTATCCACATGTTCCTATAAGATCGAAGGCAAAAGGAAAGATAGAGAAACTTTTCGATACACGACGCACCGTGACTGACCCACCATGCCGTCGCGATCTGGACCTCCGGCAACCCGATTTAGATCGTTCGAAATTCAATTGTCAATGCATGCATATGTCCAACCGTTCCCTTCATTGCTCCATGTGGTCATGCTTTGTCCGGTCCTCTTCGCCGACGGAAAAGACAATGCGGAAGAAGATGGACCAAATGACGAGGACGTGCATGAAACCGCTTGGTGGGAGGGACCACTATCGGTGTCGCATTTGCCTTCGTTGCAAAGCCAAAAGCAATGGTCGGTTTGCGTGTTCGTTTCAAAGTTTTTGATTGCGCCATTGTTGGAGCGGGAGCGCCGGAGAAAGCGATTGGATTGGAGGTGACAAGACGATGCGGGTGAGCAGTGAAAGGGCGAGCCACCGGGCCATGCCAACCCGATTGGATTGGAGGTGACGAGACGATGCGGGTGAGCAGTGAAAGGGCGAGCCACCGGGCCATGCCAACCCACGTGCCGGGTCCGGCCGATCGGGGCCCGTTTTTTACCGGAGACAAATTCAAAAAGATTTAGTGATAAAACGTGGAATTTGTAAATTGAGATATTCAGTAAAAATTACAAGCGATGCAAATATAATGGTGTTGTATGATAAGAAATGCGAATATATGATATTTTAGGATGATTTAAACAGTACATAACTAATGAAAAATACTAATTTGACTAAACACAAATGAAGTACTAGTAGATATTCTAGTTTCAAAAAAAATAAGGCGTACGAGTGCCCTGATAATGATTATACACAAATTACATCCAAGACATTGTCTAATTAATAATTGTCTTTGATGTCGTATCCGCCACCATGATTCGAATGATAAATTGCTGTGGTTAACATTGGACATGTTCGGCTGTAATCAATTTCTGCAATAACCAATTGTGCCTGCAGATGGCCATTTTTACGACTTTCGCGATCAAATTGCACTCATGTTGTCTCCCTATAATCCATAGGCTAGTACTAAACGTCGACTCTGACAGTATCCTAGACATTGGCGTGGTCAGCAAGCTGCGAGCCACGGTGGAAAGAATCGGAAAATGCAAAGCTCTTGTCTTCCACCGCTTCAAAACATGGATGCTGTCTTCGTCAATTCTGTTTTTTTAAATGTACTTATAGTAGTTTATCGTCAAGCAAGCCTATAACTCATTGATATGTGAGGAGAAAAGATATAGGAAGTCTATGAGGTGTTCTTCTTCTCACGAAACAAGCACCGTACAGATTCCTCAGTATTGCTCGATAAGAGTGCTGCCATCTTTGTTAATGGGGGTGAAGATGGCGAGACGAGACTTAACCACTTAGGTGAGGCGGGTCAGGTTTGAGTTGTTATGTTAAAATCCGTAATGAGTCTGGGGAATAACATGTGGTTGATGGGATAGGTTTGGGACATTAACCATCCCAAATACACCTTAAATTTTGGATAGCAGCATAAGTATAATATTGGAGCGACTTGTTCTTTTAGTTCTCTTGCGTATCTGTTGCTTCTGTTAGTTTATTTTTAATTTAATTTTGTATTGAACACCTTAAATTTATGCAATCATATAGATATTCTAATTGTTTAACACTTAAAGAAATATATATATATATATATATATTTTATATATATATATATATATATATATAAATTTTTTTGGAGAGAAATTTAATATTAAACCTGATCATGGATCTTACAGCCCTTAGGCTTGCCTAGGTCATAAGGGCTCGAAAACTTTTTGAGCAGGTGTGGACGAGGGCATTTAGAGGAAAAACCCGACCTGGACTTGAATGGATTTTCTTTCTATAACGGGCGAGTTTGGACAATAATATACACCCGACCTCTTTAAGTCCCGAATAACGCAAAGAACACGATCTGATTTAAAACACAAACTAACGATGTTACCGAACAAGGCGAAAAAATCACCAACTAGAACCAGCATCAATCTCCGCAGCGACCACAGCAGCGCAAACCCAGAAAGCTAAGTTGGATCGTCCCTGTTCTCATTCGAACTAATCCGTGTACAATCCCGTCTATACATGACTCTTTTATCCAGATTGCCAAACAGGGTCTTGTCGAGAAAGAAAGGGAGGTTTCAAACACCCATTCTTGCACATTACTCAGAACTCGCATACGATACCATTACCACCACCACCACCACCACCACCATCATCATCATCATCATCATCATCATCAAGGAACTGAGGAAACAATTTGACAATTACTTACAGGCGTTTCCTGGCTAGAGACAATCCTGTTTACAACCGCACATAAGCCATCCGTGTCCAAACGTTTGTCAAGATCAAAAAACCAGTAAACAAGAAAGAAAGGAAAATCTCCCAATTTGGACCGGGACCAAAATTGCACGCTAAACTTCGACGCAGCACCCGGTTCGGGCGAACCCGGAGAACTTGTCGGGCACGTCGATCTTCTCCAATTTACCGTTTTGCCCCTGCGCCACGTAGAACCCCTGCGGCGCCCCCTCGTACTCCGAACCCACGACCAGGGTCGGCCCTCCTCCGCCGCCGCCGAGGTCGACCCGGCACGTCCCGGCCCGGACCGCCGCGTCACAGTCGGCCCAATTGAACACCCCCCCGTCGTCCCCCACCGCGGCGCACGAGCCCGGGCACCGCCCCGGCTCCCATACCCCCTCCGCCCGCCGCCACTCCCCGGTCCCGAACTCGTACACCTCCGCGCTCCCCTCGAACCCGCCCTGGTCCTCCGTCCCGTACCCGCTGACCACCCAGAAGCACCGCCCCCCCGCCGCCGCCACCCCCTCGCACTCGTCCCGGCCGCAGCTCATCGGGGCCAGCTCCGCCCACTTGTCCCTCCCCACGTCGTACGCCCACGCGGACCGCAGGGCGTTCTTGCCCTCGTCGTGGCCCCCGGCCACGTAGACGCGCCCGCCGTGCGCGCCGACGGCGAAGAACGACGTCGTCCGGGGCATCGACGCGCCCCGCCGCCACCGCCGTGCCGCGAAGTCGTACACGAAGACGTCGGCCACCGGCTCGTAGCTCGCCGGGTGCCACCCTCCGAGGGCCACCAGCTCGCCGTCGCAGCTCGCAAGGCGGCAGAACAGCGGCAGCCCGTCCTGGTAGTCCGGAACCGGGTCGAGCAGGTCCCAGGTCCGGGCCTCCGGGTCGAAGACGGTGATGGCGTAGGCGGGCGGTCCGACAGGCTTGCGCCCGCCCGGCGGCAGCTGACTCGGGAGGGCCTGGACCAGGCAGGCGAGCTTGCGGGTGTGCCCGAGCTTCTGCCGGAGACGGTAGAAATCTCGGCTCTGGAGGAGGTGGCGCCACCGCCGGCAGACGTCGGAAGCGCCTCGCTGGGAGGCGTGCGGCAGCCGTGAGAGGCATTCGAGGCTGAGTTCGTCCGGCAAACCCGGGATCAACTCAGAGAAACGACAACCTTCCATTTTGCGAGAGGTGTTCGCTTTGGAAATTGGAGTGTTTGTGGGCAGCTGATGACTGTGTCTTTTACGAATCCGAGCCTTGTCATGGACTTGCTTTGTGTATATATATATAGAGAGAGACACACACACACACACTCAAGTCGAACCTTAAAATGTGCCTAAATGGCTACACCTCGAGCACGAGGCGTGAAAACAAGTTCGGTTATTGCCAAGTTCGGCACAAGAAAAAGACACTAACCTAACAAGGGGACTACACCGAGGCGTGCCCGCCTGCGTGATTACAGGACAGGCTGCCAAGGCTCCCAGTGGCAATGAACCCTTGTCCTAGACAATCTCCAAATCTAAGCTTAGAGGGAGCTTCCAAATGTCGAAAGGGTATTTCTACTTTCGCAAAACACAAATCAATATTTGTTGTACTTACATTTGCTTATTTCTTAGTTTACTACTATTGCTAAATTTTTATATATTTAAATATAAACCCACAAATTTTCATAGTTTTTAGTTCTCTCCTACTTAACTTCGAAGTTCTGGGAGGCATGTGAGCTCTAGTGGACCTTAGGGACTCAAGAGTGGTTGAAAGTTAAAGCGATCAGCGGGTAAACAGCCCACTCGATTCGCTTAGGATCAAAAAGCAAATGGGTTATAGAGGAGAGCAACAAAACGGTACGAACTCCATTCGTTTCGCAGAAAATATAACATTTCTAAAAAATATTTTTCTGGAAGTCATTTTTTAGGAAAATAATCATATTTTCAGGTGTTCGATTGAAACATGAAAAAGACCCAGAAAATATTTTCCTTCGTTTGGTATGGAAAATCTTATTTGATTTTCTTCCTTGCACCTTTTTTAATAATTTTTAATTTTTAAATATTTTATATTTTTTTTCTATTGTCTTTTTTTTCTTTTCTTCTTTTCCTGCAAGTTGTTGGCCACCACGACAGCCGGTGACTGGCCACAGGCTAGGCTCGGCCCTGCTCGCCCAAGGCCGGCGACCTCAAACGAGGCCGAGCCTCACCTTGCAGGCCTCGCTTGTCGAGGCTGGCGAGCTTTGGCGTGGCCTAGCCTTGCCTCACTGGCGTTGATTGAGGCCTTGCTCGAGCTCGCCGGACTTGGGCGAGCAAGGCCTCACGTGAGGCCGATGATTGGCCAGAGAAGAAGGTCCAAAAAAAAAAAAGAAAGATAAAAATGATAATTAAAAAATAATTAGAATCAGAATTTTTTTAAAATAAAATTAAAATAATTAAAATGAATGGTGAAAGAATGAGGGGAAATGAGGGAAACATTTTCCATACTTTTGAAAGTGTTTTGTTCATTGAGCGAAAATGTTTTCCATCGTTAGTTTATTTTCCGAAAAATGAACACTAGAAAATCCGAAAAATACTTTTTCGAAAATTATTTTTCGTGAAACGAACGGAGCTTAACAACATGTACATTATTTTGGCTAAATCTAGGATGTTAATGAATGAGAATCGCAGTCCTTGATTAAAGAGGAGTCGAAAGTGATGGTGCGTATGTTTTTGGGCTTCGTTTTCTGTACAAACTCCAACCTATATTCCGCGATAGTTTAGACAATCCAAACCCTGCTCTACATAGGTGTGTATTTGAGCTAAGGATAGATCCATAAAATTAAACCACCTTAATTTGGACATTATATCATTATTTATAGGATTAATACCACAAAAAATACCAAATTGGTATACCTATGACAAATTTACTCCAAACTAATACATTTATGACAAATTTACTTTTCGTTAGTTTCTGTTAAATTTTATAGTTAAATTCCTGAATTAGATGACATGTAACAATTAATAAGTGTACCAGTTTAAGATTTTACCATTTTTTCTCACATATTTATCAATTTATGTTTTTTCATGATATTAATGCAATTTAACGAATGATAAATTTGTCACATATGTACTGATTTGGGGTTTTTAGTGATCAAAAAATTAGTTTGGAGTAAATTTGTCACGGATCTACCGGTTTGAAGTTTGGAGTGGTCAAAAAATTAGTTTGAAGTAAATTTATCATAGGTGTCCCAGTTTAGGGTTTTGCAATGGTATCAACCATTATTTATATTCCCTCTCGCTTGATTTTCTTCTTCATATACTTTTGCTATCTCAAGAAACCGGATAATCCACATGCCCGAATTAATTTTATCAAATGTAACAATTCAGATCGGTGGTAATTAGAATTTTTATATTTTACTTTTTATTCTCGCACACACTTGACGGACACCTCAAAAGTCTTTTCCCGAGGAGTGACAGACTATGCACAGTTATGCCCAGGTTGTAAGTGAGATTAAGGTCACTGGCCCGATGACAAAGGTACTGCGTATGTGAATGACTAAGGCACACCAAAAGTTGCCATTAATTCATAGTGGTTTATGAAAAATAGTAAGTCAAAATTCGACCTAGCAACTCTACTCTTACCTTATAGTTTTTGGCCTCTTAGGGCGTCCGTGATAAACATTCCGTTTTTTTATTTTTTATTTTGGTTCATGGGAAAAAGTTTGGAATAGAAATCCATTTCGTAACGCAATTTCATTTTTCAATTTATGAAACAAATTTTGATTTTAGAAATATGTTTGGGACATAAATGAGAACTAATTTTTTTTTTACTTTTCTATTTCTAAAATAGAAATGAGAGATAAAAACTCTTCTTATCGCTCACCCTTGTTACTAGCTAACTGCCTACCTACTGCTCGTCGGTCACCTCCCACCACCGTCCTTCGTCGTTCGCCGCCGCCTACTGATCACCTCCAGCCATCTGTTGTTGTCTACAGTCCTTCACCGCCGTCCACCCCCTGCTACCACCTGTTGTCCTCCGCCATTCGCCTCCTACCGCTATCTACCGTCCTCTGCTGCCTGCTAATCACCCAGGAGGAAGAAATTTTGTGTTGTTATCAAACGAATTTCTGTTTCGAATATATAAATTTTGTATTGTTATCAAAAGCATATTTTTGCTCGAAAACTCGTCCGTGAAATAGAAATAAAAAAATTAATTTTTGAAACAGAATAGTTATCATTCGCGCCATTACTTTTCATTCTTACCCATTTTTTTTCCGTGGGAAGGTGTTTAAATTTCATGAGAAGAAGGGTTCTTATTTATTAGGAATATTTTTAAAACTTCTCTTCCATAAATTGCGGTATGAAAAGTCCACGGAGTTACGTCTAGGGATAAAAAGGATAAGAGATGGGCAAAAGTGTTCAGATTTGACAAAAGATAAAGTACTTGAAAAATAGATAATTTAATTGTAAGGTCGTCGTCACTAGGCAAGCATTTCCCCATAAAGGGGCCATATTGCTTAGATAAGGAAATTTTCACGTGAGATAAACGTTCATGTCACACTACAAATTCCAAATCTTATTTGATCCGACAAGTCCACCGTGTGATGTCCCAAGTAATTTCATAAACCTGTAGACTTGTAGAATCCTTATCACGATTCGTTCACATCGAGAGCGACACCGGGTGCCGCCGCCGGGTCGGCCCCGGCACGGCGTGGCCCAACATGCATGGGCACGGCCCGCCGACGAAGTATAGTTACAGAATATCAAATTTCAAATATCATTAGTATATTGTGTTTTTAACGTATCATTTACTGACTTAGTTGTCCTAAAATATTATTCTATTTCCATTTTTTTATTGATTATCACAGTATATAAACTCAACTTATCATTACTATTTTTTTTTTGGTCAGAACTTATCGTTACTGTATCTTGTATTTTTATTCAAAAAAAGATAGATTTTTATAGTTAATTCAAAAAGGGGCTCGGCCCAACCGTGCTAGTGCTCGTGCCGGCTCACGGTGGCAACTCCTGAGTGAGATTCGGAGTCAATGAAGCGTTCCTTAGAACATAAAAATTCCGTCCCCTTAGTTCACTTATAACTTAACAAACATTAAGGTAGCAATGTCTGGACGAACGTGTTGGGATTCCGCTTCGCGTTCTCGACAGATGTTTCTCGAGAGAATGATCTCTCTCTTGATTTTCAATCTCAAACTCCCTCGGGATTCTCTTGCACGCCCGCTTCCGACACACGTTCCCCGAGAGAATCGTCTCTCTTGGTTTTCATTTCTCAAACTCCCTCGTGATTTCGTATCCTCATTCCCACTTCTTCGGGCCTCAAAACGGGTTCTCTTCGAAAGTGTCTGTTCGATTTGCTTCGAGTAAAAGAACTTCTCACACGCATTCGCCCGATCAAAGGATAAAGATGACGATGTTTGTGTGCCTATATCATCCTGAAATCGTGGGGTGGAACCCTCCACGGGTGACGCCATCTCCCTTTTCAAATTTATTTAATTTTATTTTTTCTCTTCTATTCGTTTTCCTATTGGCAAGAAAACGTTTTTAAGAATAAGGGATGCGTCTGAGAATGCTTGTGGAGGAGGACGTCTGACGAAACTTCGCGCACGCGCGACTTTCCCAAGCTCCTAATGGTAGAAATGGTATTAACCTGCTGATGAAATCATTACATTATTTTGGTACCCAAGTACAAGTTGGCTAATGCCAAGTTGAGTAAATTCTAGTTGTATCATTTGGTCGAGTTGTCTTCATATTCGGCACATGACTTGGGGAAAACGTTTTGGACTCGACCAAGGTTACGCGCAAGGAATTTTCTTCTTTTTTTTTTTTGCTCGACAAGTACAAATTATATTCGGAATCGAACGAATACACAAAGGTACAGGTACATGAGAAAGAGCCTAAATGAAGCTCAAACTGTTTGGAGAAGCTTTAATTAGGCTCAATCAAACGAGTGAATTGGATTGGGTTGAAAGTAGTTTGGCCCAAATTGACTACTTTTTATGCAAAACAATTTTAGCAACCCAAATCCAATCCGAGCTTCAATTCTGAGCAATTTTTCTCCTTAAATTGTTGCTCATGAAGAATTTGGCCATTCTATGAACTGGCTCGCCGAATCGATGACGGAGCTTAGGTGCTCATGTTAAGTCGTGGGCTACGATTTTGCGGGGCATATGAGCAAATTGGAGACATGGGTGAGCGCCGCGCTGAAGGACAAAAATAAAAAAACTTTAGAACTTGGAACCGGTTGATTTCAAGGCCCATTTTATTTGAATCTTTATTTTAAAATATGAAAGTTACACCATTTCGTTACAACAATTTATATTAGTCAAGTAGTCATGTTGTTGCTTGTTCATGTTAAAGATTGTGGTTTGATTTTTTATGTGGCAAATTTTTTTTTAAAAATAGATTCTTCAAAACCAATTATCAAGGGACTTGGGCACAGGCATCAGGGGCCCCGCCCAACCTCAAGGGACCTGGGCCTAGCCTTGATGGACCTGGGTCGAGCGCCACTTAGTTGGGTGAGGCAATCGGGTACCTAAGCATGGCTGCCAAGGACCTAGGTATGGGCACTAGGGCCTCGAGCTTGGCCTTGAGAGACCTAGTTTCAACCTCCATGGACTTGGCCATCGAGGAATTGGGTCCAACCTCAATTGACCTAGGCCTACCTCAATAGACTTGGGACAAGCGCCAAAGATTTAAGGACCTAGGTATGGGCACTGTGATCCTCGGCTAAGCCATGAGGCACCTAGGCCTAGCCTTTGTGGACTTGACACGGGCATCAACTCTTGAGCCCATCCTTGAGGGAACTATGCTCGGCTATTGTGGACTTGGGCTCAGCTACCAAGGAACTAGGCTTGGTCATGATGGACTTGGGCATTGAAGCTCGGTACCTAGGCCCCACCTCAAGCACCTAGGGTCGGGCGCCAGTGCTTGGGCAATGAAGCTATGTACCCAAGCATGGCCACCGATAACTCGAGCACAGCCACCAGGGTCTTGGACCCAAGCATGAGCATGGGAGTCCTAGGCACAGGCATAGGTATGGTATGGGAAGAGACTTGGGCCCGGCCTCTATGGATTCGACACAAACATCGGGTTTCAGGCCTAACTTTGAGGGACTTGGGCCAGCCTTTGATCATGTTGGTCCACAATCACATAAGCGCTCAAGCATCATTGTGACGGAGCTGTCGCTTAATGCTAGGATCTGCCGCTTTGGAAACGGTGGCAGCCTTAGAGCCAGAGGAGGGGAAGGAGAGCAGCTCGATCCGCAGGCAACAGGAAGTCGAAGAGGTCAGGCAGCAAGAACGGCATTGCTCTTTGATTAAATAGGTTGGAATTAGATTCTTTGCAAACCCATTAGACCCATCATTAATTGGGTCTTGCTTTATTAGACTCATTTTAACCCATGTTTTAAATTTATGCAACTTATATTTCACCAAACTTAACAGGTTAAAATATAGGATTTTGCCACCTTTATCTTTAATTAGAAAAAAAAAAGTGAAAAAAATGTACTTCAAAAGCAAAAAATGAAACTAAAAAAGAAATATGGGAATTAGCTTGCTTTCAGACTAAAAACCCTAATCAAGCAAAACAGAGCACTACCAAGTTGAGAATCGACGGGGCTGATGATTCGGAAAAAGCAATAATAAACGTGATGAAACGTTGGATGTCAGATCAAAAGTCGCGTACAGTAAAAGTTGTGTATGTTTGATCGGAATCTGTGGAATCTTAAGTAATGTCGTGGTAATTGTTCGAAAATGGCATGTTTTGAGTCTTTAAGTGCCATAAACGAATTAACGAAAAAACTTCTTATTTTGCAATTCCAAGCCCTAACCTCAACTGACCTGGATCAGATCGAACTGTTTCGGTCCATCTAATTATCATTCGTTCGTACCAAAGGCCTGGCCCATGAACACCCCGTCGCTACTGTCACCCGTTATTAATCCACCTCCAATCGCCAGTGTCACCACGAGAGAGAGAGAGAGAGAGAGAAAGCTTGACGTCAAGGAGTGTCAATGGTTCCATTTGGATTGGGTTTTCATGATGCCCGAAACAAACCAAACCATTTGGGAGGTGCGCATGTTTTGACCCGAATCATGGCTCGAACCAGTTATGACTTGAGTTGAAAACGTGCTTTGAATCAAGTTGGTTTGGTTCGGTTCAAGGTGATTATGTTATAAATTCATGTTGTTTTTCCTTTAAGGTTGTCATGAGTAGCACCTTTCAGTACAATAGAATCGAATTGAGTCGTTCATTCAGGCTTTTGGAGTTCAATTACACTATAGACAATGCACTGTTGCATCCAATGACGGAACAAACTTACGATTATTCAACCTTGTATCAGAAAGATACTCGGATTAAATCCTTTGAACTGGAATAATATTTTCAACGCATCACGTACTGAGAATGAATATCAAGCATCACCGTGCCACTAAAACTGAACCAATAGTGAATCAAAATTGCAATAAGCAACCGACTCCTTGAACTGGCGAGGTACAATCGCGGATTGGACCCGGCTCCGAACCTCCAAGGCAAGGCCAAGGTAACAGATTGGATGGTAGCGAATCTCTGATCCTGGAAAAAAGTAAAGAGAAGAAGTGGTGATGGTGGCTCTGTTTTGCAGTTAAAGCGCGAAAATCACTTCCCTGAAAGGGCAAAAGCCTGATTTGCTTCCAGATAAATCCATCAAATTTACAGCATGGTCCATCTGAAACATGTCTAGGAAGAAGGAGAGAAACAGCTAAATAAGACAAATCTTTTCTATGTGCCTAGATTTCCTCTGACTGTTAAATGGCAAGTCTCAACTATATCAGTCGTCTTCATGGACCTCACCCATGTCCCCTTTGCTGAACTTGAGTATCTTCCTGGACTTGCAGAACCTCATCAAGAAGAACCACCCAATCCCACCCACAGTCATGAGCCCGCTAACCAAGTACACAACCTTTGTGGCATACACCATGATCACCACCAAAAACCCGCATGGCACCAGGCTCAGCACCGCCAGCCACGGCAGGCTAAGCGGGACCCGGTACGGCCTCTTCAGCGCCGGCATCTTCCTCCGCAACCATAGGAAGGAGGCAAACTCTAGCAGCATCCCCAGGCTGTACAGGAAGTTGGCCGATGATATGATCGAGGTGAAGTTCATGTAGGAGAACCCGAGGGAGATGGCCGTGGACACCACTATCCCCAACCAGGGGGTGTCGAACCATTTGGACCGGACCGCAAAGACCCTTGGCAAGATCCCCAAATCCGCCATGCCCAGGAGCTGGAACGCACTGCTGCTGAGCTGGGCCTCAAAGAGCCCAATCGCCGACAGTACGGCCCCAATCTCAAGCCATATCTTGAGCCAATTCCCGGCGATGATCTCCGCCGCGTCGGCCATGAACCCGGTCTCCCACTGGCTCTGCTCCACCAAGACTGAGCCGGTCACGGCGAAGAGCGGGATCAGGTAGGCCACGCAGGTGAAGATCACGGCCACAAGGAGGGCCACAGGGAAGGTCTTCTGTGGCCTGTCGACTTCCCCTGCCATGGTGCTGACATTGTCCCAAAAGTTGAGGTTCCAAAAGAGGGTGTTGAAGTACAAGTTCCAATCTTTCTTCACCCCCTTTTGCCCCAAGCTAAGCCACCTGCGCCGAAAAACTATTTTATGCATTATTACGTCACTGACATTGAGAAGCGACCAAACTCAGTTACAATTTCAGTACAACGATCGTATGTTACTATAAATAACATGAACTCACCTGTGAGGCTGAATCTTCGGGATCGCGATCGAAGACATGACCAGGAAGGGCATCAGAGAAAGGATGCCCAAGACAACGGCGGTGTAGCCCACGATCGTCAGGCCGGTGTAGTTCAGGAAGGACAGCATCAAAGTGGATATCAGGATCGCGACCTTCCGCGGCCACCCGGATTCGAAGACCGGGAACAGCTTCTCGATGTAGTCGATGCAGAGGACCGGGAAGGAGGCCACGTTGATGACGCCGCTCAGGAACTTCCACGTCCCCATCAGGAAGCCGCAGAGGGGACCGAACGCCCGCTCGGCCCACAGCACGAACCCCCCGTTGCCCGGCAGCGCCGTGGAGAGCTCGGCCGTCACGAGGGCCTCCGGGATGCTCCAGATGAACGGAAAGACCAGGAACCCGACGAGGGCCAGCAGCGGCCCGGCCGCCTTGACCGCCGGCTCCTCGCCGTACGGGCCGCCCGCGACCTCGAAGTAGATGAGGAAGATGAGGGGGATGAGGGTCAGCTTCTTCGCGGTGGCCCCCCTCGCCGGCGGCGGCGGCCCGGCGACGACGGGGAGGCCCGCGGCGGCGTCCGGACCATGAGGGGCCTTCTCCGGCGAAGGTTTCGGGTTCTGCTGCTGGATGTCCGGCTCCATGGAGGGCTCAGAGAGAGAGAGAGAGAGAGAGAGAGAGAGAGAGAAACGGAGATGGTTTTCTAGTTAGAGAAAGTGGGGATGGAGGAGGTTGCTTTCTTTCCGCATCCTCCTCCTCGACCACGACGAAGACAGCGGAAGGGAAACGCAGATGTGAGTTGAATATTTGGAACGTGGCGAAGAAGATCTTTCGTTTCAAGAAACCGAGAAGATATTAGATTGTATCATATGGATCGATGGTGTGAACCGAATCGAAAGCAGAAGAAGATAAATTTGAATAATCAAAACCACAAGAATCTATCCCTCATCCGGCATCTCTTCCGCTCCACCTCACACACGAAGCAAGCTGTTCAGCATAACATATCCAAACCGGCGTAAGAAAGTCAAACCCACGACTCCATTGAAGCAAGAAATCTCCTACGGGAACCCTTTAGGAATCGTTTGGTAAGAACCCTTAGGAATTGTTTGCACCAAAATTTGGCCAGGTCGTCGATATGAACAGGGAAGTGAGCAGAGTGCGGGTTATATCATCAAACACATGAGCCATTGTCGACGGGCATGAGAGCTGTTCTCGATATTAAAATACATCGATGACGTCGGTATACGGCGTTCTATGTTGGCAATAGTTGACAATGATATCGATATCAATTTAAAAGGAGCAATTGATTACCGATTAAGGTACCGATAGAAGGTTGAATACGTAGAGGGCGTCATGATACTGGTACGAGTTACCATCGGTCGATGAAGCGACCGAGTTCGGGAAGTTGTGGAGTAAGCAAAACACGATTTTAAGGGGGTAACTGCTCGAAGACAAAATCATGGCATTGCGAGGGCATAGCACAAGATTTTCGAAGATGAGGGAACATGGCTATGACCGCAAAAGAACCGCTCAAAGATGGTTTTGGCACAATTACTATAACTACAAGCATTTGTCTACTGGAGACCCCCCCGCACAAACAAGCAAACATGCAAATTTTCAATAATCCCTACTTTCCTGCACGGTGCTTTTAGTTTCTAAATCCGCGTCCTCGATTAAATTTCGGCATTGCATCTTTGCATTTTCAAGCTTTGTCGTCAATTAAATTCTGGTATAATTTGTGTACGTTTAATTCTGTTAAAGTGATTATATTTTCAAATTTTGTTGTCGATTAAATTTCGACACGGTTTGTGTA